>LQNK01000233.1:98189-114869 GCA_001586405.1 Phoebis sennae
ATTGTGTAAAGGTACAAAAGCAAACTTTATTGATTATAAATGGAATTTCTACTTTTTTTTCGATGTATACAATCAGAAAATATTCACTAAATAACAGACTCAAAAAAAAAATTTTTTTTTGTTGACTTGTGTAATAGCTGTGATTTGATATCAACTGTAGTTGTGTAGAATTTTCATAAAATTCTATTAATTTCAACCAATGATACATTATGTATAGATATGCTATATACATGCAAACCCACCATGAAAAAATGCGACCATTTATGACAATATCTTTTGTATCTCTCTATCATATCAAATTCTTTTGACAATCACTTCATTTGTAAGTTTGAAATCTCTAAATTGGCGTACTAGTTACATACGAGTATCTATAGATCATTGATTTCAGCCAAACTTTACATAGCCCACCCATTAGTTTCTTACATATAAAATGTTTTACCTGTGGCGGCAGCACATGCATCCATTCTAGAACTTTCACAGCGCCCTCTATCCCGCCGCTGATGAGGTAAGTACCAATCAAGGCTTCAACGCTGTCTGCGACGGACTGCAACGAGATACAAACATTTGTACACTAATATCATCAAGAAAAAGATTTTTGTTAATTTTTGAATTGAAAGGCTCGGAAATTACTGAAAATCCTAGATGATCCCTGATACATAGGCTATATAACATTATAAGGTTATTCTAAGGGAAACCGCGCGGATCAGCTATTGTGTTATGTATTGATATTTCGGTTATAATGGATCACACAAAATCTATTGCGCCAGAGGTTGTGGGTTCGCTCCTTACAGGCAAACAGTAATGAAGTCCACCGAAGTTGTCATTTCTACTTTACAGTGTTTATTTTTATTTTTAGTATGTGTGTTTACAAAAAAAGGCATGTTTAGGTCAATCAATTCTCTAATTTCTATAGTACAAGCTTTGTGGGAGTTAATATAGGTGTGTGACACACGCCGTGTGTTAAAAAAATCATTTAAGTGCGTTTATACTAATGTGTGTACTGGCATTGAATAAAACGTCCGGAAATAATACATAACAAACGGTAATATAAAAAACAATAAAGATTAAAAATGTTAATCTGTACATTGTTATAGGCTGCGGATAATCAGACAATGTCATTATGCACAAGTTACCAATATAATGGCGTGCTGTTTTATGCTAATTTATAGCAGTGTAATTACATAATAACAGACAATCAAAACATTATAAATATGTTATTAAGTATTGACTTGCAACAGTCCACTGATAAGAGTGCTCTTTTAACGAAAGGAACACATAAAAATAGGGGAAGTTATTGGGGAAAAAATCTGTAACGATGGGACAGTCGCCAAAGCCTGATGGGCTGATGTGTCTTGTAGACGCAGAGCGAAAGCGTTTCTTATGTTACTATCCAAGCTTCACATTTCAGCCGCATAAATTCTTATCTCAAAGGAGTTCCAAGATTAAGATAGTCTTTTTTTTCATGCATATTTCTCATTGCGGGCGGCGCGAAGTGATATGTAAGTGAAGATAGCTTTAGACGCGTGTCATCGAAATGAGCGATTGTCGCATGTGATTAAAAAACAGGACAAAATTAATATGCAGTCGAAAGCCGAGACGATATCGTCAAAATCAGGACTGTTGCGGCAGAATCGGGACAAACAAGTGTCAAGACACTAATATTTTACATAGATATTTATTAGAATAGACTTAAAAAAATACAGTATATAGTAGGAACTAAATTGGCTATATGAATACACATTTAGAAACTAAGCAATAATCTAAACCTAGTTTAAAAAAATTCGAATAACCACCTTTGCAAATAGTTGATTACAATTTATCGACGCAAATATCTAACACGTCCATACGTCAATTAAATAACCTGTCGATGTTAAGCTTTAAATTAAGATCATATCACGGGCAGCGAAGAACCCTATTCCTAGAACTCTTCAATAGGCAATGTGTATGCTAATATTCATCGAGTATTCTGTATCACGTTGCAAATAAAAAAATGTATACGTTATTTAATACATACCTTATCAGACACAGCCTGAGCTCCAACGTACCCTTGCATGGCGTTCTGAGCCATGCCCATTGGCTCGTGTTCCGCCGTGATGCTCATATCGTGGAATCTTTGTTGAATCATATTCAAACTTGAATTGGACAGGTTGCCGCTTAACGCTTCTTGGAGGGAAAAATCCATGCCGATAAGGAATGAGGGTCGGATCTGAAATGAGATTGAACGTTTATCGATTTCTTATTCAATGTTTTTTTTCGTTATTAACCCATTTAAAATTACACATGCTCAAGTTATAATATTAGTGAATGTTACACACATTCGATTTTGTTGTTACATAAATATAAAGAGTTAATGCGAAATTAAAAGATACTTTTATTTAGATCTACGCGGAGAACGTCGCGGTCAGAGGCTAGTTCAAATTAAGATTGTAAAGGCGACCACTATGATAATAGGGCTAAACATCGAGTTTTATGTCCTTAAATATGTTTTTATCTGTAACCGAAAAGTACCTCGCGTGAAAATTTAAATTATGTTTCAAAATCATTGTTTTCTTCTTTTAATAATTTCTTCTCTTCAGCGTAATTCTCGTAATATTTAAGCATTGCATTAAATCTTTGATTATTGTCTTGTAATTTTTATATTGAATAATTCATACTAAAAATTATTTCCATCAGGTAATACGAATAATTTAATATGGATCTTACTCATACTCGCATCCTGATGTGATATTTGGTATTTACGAACATAAGGAGGTAGGTATTATAAAAAACGTTACACATTTACATAATATGATGCGTCATACACCTAAAAATATTCCACAATTGACCGTTGTATAAGTTTAATTGTTACGTTGACAGCCTCAAAAGGGAAGCGGTGATGTAGAAGTTACGGAAAGAAAGGGGACAGAGAGAAGAATCGGTAGAAATGGAGGTATATAATCAAGTCGACAGTCATTTATTTTACTAATAGGCGCAAGTTTCAGAATTGAAAACATTAAACCTTTTTCGGATCTATGCATTATTCCAAATATGCCAATAGTTCTTCTATTTTTATTCACACTTTCAACAAAAGAATATCTATTTTGAATTGTGTTCTGTTAAATGTGTTCTGAAAAATTATTGGGTAATTCAAATTTATTTTACGCCTCGTAAGGATCGATTTTTTCTTTTTACTCATGAAATAAAAAAAACTCGACCCAAAAACTATACGTATCAACATAAACACTAACGTATACGTATCAATCATTATTAATACCATAGCCTAGCGGTGTCTGCAAGGTCGAGGCCGAATTGTACATGCCCATAGATACGCTACAGCCGTTTCTCCTCGTGCCGATACGGCAACACACGCTATCTTCATACAATTTCGGCGTCGAAGCCGGCGCACGCGCACGTGCTAAACTTATCTTCAAATTGTGCATAAAAAGTGAAATTTGCGAGGTCACCAAGTAACATTGAAGTGAAAATCTATTAAGGTATTTAAATTACTACTCATTTAGTTAACTGATATTAAATACATTTTTTTTTACGAAAGGATAATTAACAAAAAATATTGAAATAAAGTGAGAGTTATTTTGCGACGATCGCGTATCTCTTGTGACCCAGTTTTTAAACAATCAGTTAATGTTGCGATCATTACCCGCAAAGTACCGCACATGTTTGAATAAAAAACTAACGTGCGTCAGTGTTCGATTAAATTAGCAAAGTGCTATAACTTCGATAAAAACGGCAATGATTGAATAAATTTTCCATTCTATATATTATGCTATTGTATGAAGTATCTCGTTTATTCATAACTGTAAATGACAACATCTAATGTATAAGTAAGGCGAGATAAACTCGACATTTCACTCGTCGTAATAGAAATCGCATAAAATTTGGTCGTCAGTCGCTAGTGACTTAAAATCCAGTAATAATTATCAGGATAGTAATTAATAATGATACAACAATCACAAATAAATTACGTATTAAAATAGCACCTAGTATATTATCGAACGACGGTAGGCGGTAAAACATCAACAAAAAATAAATTCTTTCGCAAGGAAATCAAAGTGTGTATCGCAAATTGATGTGTAACGACAATGTTTAGCGGTTGGATGACCTCGGCTTTGAAACATTAAAGCCTCAGATTTGAATGTCAAGAGAGTTCAAATCATGTAAGGCGCTACCGTTTTCAAAACAAATCAATCCTACTAATATTATAAATGCGAAAGTTGTATGATGATGTATGTATTTATGTATGTTTGTTACTCTTTCACGCAAAAACTACTGAACCGATTATAATGAAACTTGGTATACATATAGGTAAGGGTTCAGAATAACATATAGTTTACTTTTAATCCCTGAGTTGCTACTGGGTCAGAAGTAACGGGGGTGAAACTGCAGGACGCGGCTAGTCTGCCACAAAATGATGGTGAAGTTAATGATTATAGTACAATACGTATGTTGATATTTAAACAACACATTAGTACGTTTGATTTTGTTGTTTATGTAGATTTATTCACGTTTGCAAATCTACATTTGACAATAGCTATATTGATAAGATCTGACCCCAAAAGGAAAATTAAAAACCTTTTGAACTTTAAAAACATAATGAATAGACATTTAAGTTAGCAAGTGTACTCAAAGGTAAAATGTTTATTCCTATAGACACGTGAGTTATAAATAGGTAATTAATAACGATAGATATGAGATAAAGTACTAAACGATATATGTATATGAATTCAATACATCATAAAGTAATAATAGTAATATTATGAGTGTATGTAATGCAGTTAGCGTTATAATTATAATTTCCGCACTAGCTAACTTCACTACGTTTACGGTTTGCGACTAATATAATTATATCATTCATATTTGAATGATTACAATTGATTATTCTACCACTGAGATATTGAATCTACCTAGTGACTGCAAATTAATTTATTTGCAAAAATCCAGAAAGCAATTACACCTAAAGATTAGTTTCATTTTCTTTAATAGTTTTATGTGGAGATTCTTAACACAGTCTGTTCCAGTATCTTGATGGAAGTGGAATTTAAACGATAAAATAACGATGGAATAAAAATTAACTTGACCAAGTGTTTTCCGATATACAATGCTACGAAACAATGTGTAGCGAAAGCAAATTTTTCAGGGCTACAATCGATTAATTATAATGTGACATAGGAATCTGCAGCTATTTCCGATTCTATAACGCAATAAAAGTGGAATTATAATATTCTAAGAATATACAATGAAATTTGTACGAATAAAACATACCAAGCGACAGATAATCATTTTTCAATGATGGAGCGTTAATAACATTTAATTTCTTTCATAATTGTGTTATCTGTCGCCTGTTCTTAATATAATTTGTGTACAAAAGGTATACATGAATAAATATACATATAACCTTATATCTTCATTGCAGAGTCGAATACAGCTAACTTTTAGCTTGTATCTTTATAATGGCCGGAGGAAGTAGAGGGCAAATCGTTAGTGTTGTTTATAATACTACTATAATTTATGTGTAATTATTGTGCAGCATATAATTACAGACATTATGAAAGAGAGTATTATAATCTGATAATGTTTTTATATCACATTTATGTTTTACACGGGTAGACGGGGTTAATTGTCTCCATTTATGACGAGAGATGTGTCACGTTTCTAAAATAAATAATTTTCTTTCATTTATTGTATAAATCTACGAACTAGTATAAGCAGTTAATAGTTCTATGTGCAAAAAAGTCATTATATATAAAAGATGACACAATTTGAATGGTTTGATAAAAATGTTAACTCTTCACTAAATATAATTTTTCATAAATTATTCATAATTCAAATAATCAATCTGTTTAATTTTATTTTTTAGATGTGCAGGGTATTTTCAATATATATGGTAATTGTGGCCATTGGTATAGGAGTGGCCATCAAGTATTACCTAGATTCAGTGCCAGATATGCCAGACTTGGACTTCCAAAGGTGGTGGGGCGACGGGCAGAGGCCAGCAAAAGAAGACGACTCCATACGACCATTCAAAGTCAATTTTAACGATACGGTAAAGAAATCCTTATTAATATGACAAATGCGAAAGTAACTGTCTGTCTCTTCTTCACGACTAAACCACTTTATCGATTTGGATGAAATTTTGTATCAATATAGTTTGAAACCCGAAGACAATGACATAGCATAGTTTTTATCCCGCTAAACACTATGCTATGCGGCAAATAAAACAATAAATTTTCCCCCAAATCTGTTTAAAGAACACTTTGATATTAAATATTTTTTTTTCGTATAGGCATAATAATGTTTCTTTTATCTAATACGCAATCAGTGAGACATTTCTCAAGGAAATTATCATAAAATGCGAACAAAACCGTTAAACAGGTTTTTCGTTAAAGATAATCCTGCTCATTATAACTCACAAGACATCGTTATATATCCGGTTTATCTACTCAATTAAATCATAGCAAAAAGGCCGTAACTGTAAATCATTAGAATTGTTATGAAATATTTTCCTTTTCTGTTATAGATGATAAATGATTTGAAGCAACGTTTGAGAAATCATCGCCCGTTCAGACGGCCGCTAGAAGGTACGCAGTCGCGATACGGCATGAATACACCGTATCTAGAGAAAATCATCAAGTACTGGCTTGAAGAGTACAACTTTAAGGAGAGAGCAGATCGATTGAACAGATTCCCTCATTTCAAAACAAAGATTCAGGGTCTCGACATTCATTATATGCACGTTAAACCAGAGGCCAAAGATAAGAAGGTTCTGCCATTGTTGATGCTACACGGATGGCCCAGTTCGTCGAAAGAGTTCGATATGGTAATACCGATAATAACCAAACCGTATGAAGGATACGATTTTGTATTTGAAGTTATCGCAGCTGATCTGCCTGGTTTCGGATTTTCTCAGGTAGTCCCTCATTTACTTTACTATGTTAAAAAGTTTAATAATTACGTTAGTTAAATATCAATAATTTGAAATGCAAAACTATGACATATCGATTTTTGTTTGTTTGTTTATTGTGTTTTCTTTGTTTATGAGTACGTCAGTAAATATTTTTCGAATGATGACGTGTTTTCCGAATTTTATAATATCTAATTTAATCATTTAATTTTGGTTGAAGACTAGTCAATTTTTCCATCCCTAGGGACATAAAGGGGTTGACTAAATTATGTTAAGTATATATTAAGGCAACAACGAACCGCTATTATATAACAATATAAATGATATGTACAAGGGATTTCCTGCAACAAATCATGAATGCAAGTTTGATGCTATCAGTTTTTCTCCAACAGTGGAGACATGACACATGACTTGCATTTAATAAAAATGGATGTTGTTATATTTTTTCTATTCATGGAACGTATAATCATGATCTTTTAGCAACTTAATTTCTTATTATTTACTATTATTGACCGAGCCAGGTCTTGGAGACGAGACAGTCAGGCGATTATATATTTGTATGAAAATCTTTGTCCGGCGATAGCTTGAGTATTGTTTATCCGATCTTGATTAAATGTCATAGGTAAGAAAAGAGTCAAGAGCGAAGAAAATGTCGAGTGTGAAGACAAGCAAAGTCAATGCGGGGGGATGGGTAACATAGGCGAATTTTTTATATGAACATAGCCGAGTGTGATATCAAATGGTCTTGATTTATATTTTACAATGCAAGCTCGGGGGTCTAGCTCGGGGCTAGCCACTATTTATAATAAGAAATAAGATTAAATTATAAATCAGATTTCGATATTTATCGTGAGCATGTAAAGCATATAAATCTCACAAACTCTATAATTGCTTGGAAGACCATGAAAATTTTTTGCATTTGTTTTTTTCAGGGGACAAATAAACCGGGCCTCAGTCCACTGCAAATTGGGATAATAATGAGAAATCTCATGAAACGCTTAGGATTCAAACAATACTACATCCAAGCTGGTGACTGGGGTTCACAGGCGGCTACGCACTTGTCGACTGTATTCCCAGAAGAAGTTTTAGGGTAAGATATACTGCGCATTATGATTGTATTGAGTTTCAACGATAATTTAAACAACAACCATTTCGATAGTTCAGGTTTCATTAACATAAAACCTTAGTCCTACTACTATTATAAAGGCGAAAGTTTGTAAGTATGGATGTATGGATGTTTGTTACTCTTTCACGCAAAAACTACTGCACCGATTATGATCAAACTTGGTATACATACAGGTAAGGGTTCAGAATAACATATAGGCTACTTGTAATCCCGGAGTTGCCACGGGATCAGACGTTACGCGGGTGAAACCGCGGGGCGCGGCTAGTTAGATATAGACGTTCTGCAAAAATACCTTCGTTGATTGTCGAGCGATTCATAAAAAATCGTCAGGTGAATTTCGAGTCCATTGCATTTAGACAAACCAAGAGACGCGATGGAGGGCTTTGTCAAAATAAAGTGCTATTTTCTGTAAGCTAAAACTATCCTCCTTTTTGCAGATTCCACTCCAATATGCCAGTGTCTTCAAGGCCGATAAGCGACGTCAAATTCTTACTTGGATCCCTTTTCCCGAGCTTTGTCATGGAACAGGAATATATAAGCAGGATATATCCGCTAAAACACTTCTTTGATTATATCATGCGAGAAAGTGGGTACTTTCACTTGCAGGCCACGAAGCCAGATACAGTCGGTACGTTCTATGTTTATATTGAACAAACGTTTACTTACAATTTGCACGAATGTTTTATGATTACGTGTTGATGACGTAAAACACGTTATCGTCAATAATCTGATCAATAAACACATTATCGAAAGTTTCTATGCAGAAATTATCCGGGTATATATGTAGTTAGATTGTTGTTTTCAATTGCTAGATTTATGCCTACTGCACTTCGTAAAGGTATTAATTATATTTGTATTCATACCTAGAATTGTACGAGATGCATATACATCATGATATAGTAACTGCATTTCTGTCGAACGATAATATGCGTATATGACAATGATAAGTCTAATAATTGTTAATTATTTTATTCTAATAGTCTAGGCAATTATAAATCCAGCCATATTGCTAACGTTTTAAGTGAAAAAAATAGACATTTAGTTGATACTTAAAATTTGCACAAACGATTTATGATTACGTGTTGATAACGTAAAACACGTTATCGCCACAACTAAAACGAACTTCTATTTATTCAAAACGCTTTCATTTTTCGTTGTAAATTTCAGGGGTAGCTCTCACCGATTCTCCAGCTGGTATGGCAGCTTACACTTTGGAGAAGATCGGCGTTTGCAGTAACAGAGATCAATTGGACACACCCCACGGAGGTCTAGAGAACATTAACGTGGACGATTTGTTGGATACCGTCACGATAGTGTGGGCCAATGATTGCATTGTGACTTCCATGCGACTGTATATGGAAGCGTTTGCGGCGGACGATGTATTTGTGGTTCACAAGTAAGTCATTATTTATGTCCGGTTATAGATAAATTCATCCACGAAGACGCGCCCCACTATTCTTCTCAATCGTTGACAGTATACGTATGCAAGCTTCCGCTTGTATGAAGTTTTGTAGGTACACTCATTATCAATGTCTGTAACATTTGCTTTTCTGAGCAACAAAAAATAGACAAGTTTTGTATCGTTTGTGTCTTTTAGGGCATGCTCATTATCCTCAATTATTACATTCATAAACTGCAAACCTATATTTCCACAATTGCTCTCTACTTAAAATGGAATAAGTTCTCTTTGATTGACACAAAGGATATTTTGTAGTTCAAGTCTACGCATACAAAGACATTGACGTAACTTTGTCCACTAAATAAATACATTTTATTAAAAATATAACACTAATACAATTAGAAATGCTCATTCTTATTGGTGATAATATCCAAATGGTGACATTTTTTATCTACATCATAAATTTTTCAGCATTCCTACTCCGGTACCCACGGCGGTCATAAATTTCAAGCACGAAGTAGTATACCAACCCGACTGGATTCTTCGCGACAAATTCCCAAACCTCGTCAGATCAACAACGCTCGAGTTTGGTGGACATTTCGCCGCTATGCACACCCCCATAGAACTAACTGCCGAAATTATGGCTTCAGTTGCAGAATTTATAAAATTTCACAAAAACTCATCTAGCAATACAAACCAAGCCAAATAAATGTACTTAAAAAGACTTAATTAGATTCTAAGTAAGGCAATAATGACTATACGTTCATTAGGGTATGAATGACGATTGATTTATATTTTTGTCATGTTCTTAAGCGTGATCACGTATGAATTTATAATTAATTCTATTTATATAATTCTGTAAACAGGTGAGAATGGACGAACGTGTAAATCGATGTTGATACTTTTTTAAATTTATTATGTATAGGTGTTCATATTCATGTATTGGGCGTCCCACTGTCCCACCTAATGTTATAAATAAGCGTTGAGTCATTTATTGATAAGCACTGATTGTTTATATAAATTGTGTCATGACGCAGACTGATCTCTTATTTGTAGTGGTATTTTTTATATTTCTTTTAATTTTGTAATTTTCAGTTTAATCTGCTTTATGAGCACACACGAAAGCTATGTTTAAAATATTTTTGATCGAAAAATATATTTAAATAAGCATACAAATAGATTTCGTGTCCAGTTTACGATGTTTTTCCTTAGCCGAGTAATAAGTCTTGTTATATACTTATTACGTCATAACGACCATAATTTCTGCACAAATAATAGCTCTTATTTTTAAGGCGAGTAGGTTAACACAAGACTTTAGAGTTTTAATGGTTGTTATGATGAATAGGTATAAACGTTTCTATAGACAGAAAATGGTTTAAAGAATGAAATAAAGCATTCCAACATTTCATTTATTTTTTATTTTTATCACAATTCAAATGTCTGCATTTTGATTTTCACAAAGATGCTTTTATTCATAAGAATATTTCGAAAGCATTGAATGTGTATGACGTACTATTTTACCAACCTTATTATGATGATTGTCCAGATTTTACTCTGGTAAATCAGATTTTTAAATTCCTTCTATTTCAATAGAAAAATAAATTTTCATGTAGCATAAAGTACAGGTACACTCCTTCCTGTTTCAAAAAATATTTCATCAATAGAATGCTATTTTATCTAAGAGTATCATTATAAGGTAAGTATTTTCTATTAACTTATTACTCATACAAGCTTGAGTCAAGCCGCAGTTCGCTTCTAGAACGAATATAAATTTAACTATCTTTCCCATATCAATTATTTTGACGAAGATTTGCGCAATAAAGTTTTTCGTTGTCTCAAAATAAAATCATAGCTGATAATCATAACATATTTTATTGACACATAAATCAATAACAATCTTACCTTTTGCTGTTCAATGAAATCGACGAGTACTACTATCATATCAATTTATCTGATGAGGATTTGCACAATTAAGTTTTTCGTTGCCTCAAAATAAATAGCTGATAATCATACCACATTTTATTGAAACATAAATCAATAACAATCTTACCTTTTGCTGTTCAATGAAATCGACGAGTACTTTCGGCGCAAAGAACCCCGGTAAAGGGAAATCACTTCTCGGACTGAACTGTTCCACTTTCATTCTTCCCGCCAATCCATATTTCTGCCCCGCATAGAATAAGTTCCTACCAAAAAAAATATTTTTCAAGTTTTCAACGACAAATCCTCTATGCAGAGTGCGAAATAAAAAAATGTTAATCTTATGAAATATTGATAAGAATTTATAAGATTAATAATTAATTATGAATTTATAAGGACCCTTAACTTGCAACTTTAACCAGTTACCTACATAATTTTAAGTAACTTTATTAGCATAAACAAATTGTATATTCCTAATTTTGTATGGATCTATGTATCAGAATTTTAAAAAAATAAAAAAAAATAATCTTATATTCTTAATTTTGTATGGATCTTATGTATCTGAATTTAAAAAAAAATAAATAAAAAAATAATCTTATATTCCTAATTTTGTATGGATCTATTTATCAGAATTAAAAAAAAAATTAAAAATAATCTTATATTCCTAATTTTTTCCTATGTCTGTCTGTATCTAATCCAACTTAAAAAAGAACAGTTATTATAAAATTAATTATTATCAATTCGCTCACCGATTCCCAATCAGCCTCCCCTTAATATTAGTGAGCTGCCCTTCATCCAACGCGGGGAACTTGTGGAACAGGTACACCGTGGCCGCGTACTTCAGGAACGAATCGCCCAGAGTCTCAGCCCGCTCCAAGTTGAACGTGTCGTGGGATTTGATGCTCGTTAACGCTGAGACTATATCGCGCAATTCCGGACCGCGACCCGTTGCTGTCTTTGATAGCAATTTAATTTCATCCTTGTACCTGTTGATTTATTTTATTGAATAAATGTTCCTGGAGATTAAACACAACGCCATCTAGTCCCAAACTAAGCAAAGCCTGTACTATGGAAACTAGATAACTGATACTTAAACATACTTTTTTGTAAGTACATACATACTTTAGATACTGACTGCTTTATCAGTATCTATATTTGGTGTAGATTAAAAGTTTACGGTCACGTGATCGTTAAAACGTCTCTTTCCCTGATGAAGGACCTCCGAATCAGTCCGAAACTGTCGGTCTACACCGAGTTAAAAAGCATTGAGTATAAACCATCTTAATACAACTAATTACACGATGGCTCACTTATCGTTAAATCAATATATTGATTTTTCAGTTAAGCAAAGAAGAGTCTTAACACCTACTCTCATGCACAAATACTGAATTTAAAATCAATTTGAGAAAACTTAGATATAATGCTGTCACTATCACTTTAACGAAGAGAGAAAAGAACAGTATTTAAGCACGTCTCAAATTTATTTTAGACATCAACTTCTTAATCTTCTGTCTTTTTTCTCTCCCCAGAATTCTATACACATATATACCGGTCCCGAACAAATTCGACATTGGGGCATTCAAGATGACGAGCCTATATGTCCATCAAAGGCCGGCAAAGCATCTGTGACACTCCCGGTGTTTCAGGTGTTCATGGGCAGTGGTGATCACTTAACATCAGATGACCCACGTGCTCCTATGCTTGCTCTACCATAAAAAAAAACTATATACATAATACTTCCAAAATATATAAAGCAATTCTTAACTAAATAATCAAGACTGTTAAAAATTACTATAAATTTTGTTTTTAAAATATTAGATCAAATCATACTTAAGTGGCGGCGGCAGTATAGCGGTGGGCAGAGGCTGGCTCTTCGGTGAGCGAACAGTAGACAGATCCTTAAGATCAACGGCCGGCGCCATCACAAACGTGTCGTAACACTCGATGTCCATCAGAGTCACTTCCGAGAGGTTCCGCTCTATATCTATCGGCTCTGCCGTTTCCTGTTCAATCATGATAAAAAGGAATCAGAACATAGTATAATCGTGTTTGTTTTTACGCGAGTACTTTCCATTTTAAATAAAATACTTTTTAAAGGATTTTAAACGCGGTTTATTAAACATAAATGTATCCTTTAAAAAGTATTTTATTTAAAAAGGTATCAGAACTTAAAAAATAAAAATGAAATTTTAAAGCAGTTATTTTGCCTTGAATAAGGGGTCCTATTTGTTTCTTATACATAGAAAGGAGATAGACTCAACTATGTAAAATTAAGTTGAATGTAATACAAATGTACTGTGATTCTACACAACTGGACAATGGAAGTAATAAGTTTAACAAACCAGTCATAACGACTATAAGCAAAATGAGGGTACTTGGTAGTTGGCGGTAGGTATAAACCAAAAATCTCCATCATAAAACTTACACGTAGAAACTAGAGTTGGGTTATACTAGGTTTAGAAAATATATATAGTTGTTACTGTTCCTGTGACAGAAAAATACAAGTGCTGAATACTAGTTTTCCAAAATACTAGGTAAACGAAACAATAACTTCATCTCGTTCTTGCACAGCTTAACGCGATATGCAAGGGTGAGATAAAGTGGCGATAAAAATACTAGCTTGCATCTTGCTCTTGCTTATGTTAACACGATATGTAAGAGTGAGATAAAGTGGTGAAAAAAATACTAGCTTGCATCTTGCTCTTGCTTATGTTAACACGATATGCCAGAGGGAGATAAAGTGGTGACAATAATACTAGCTTGCCACGTATTCTGAGGAACTGGGAACATTACGACTGTCACAGCTTTGTAAATCTGTGACACGTACTTTTTACTTTTCAGTCACAGATAAACGTAAAAAGTAGTCACAGTGACAGGTTGTGACATTAAAATACTTAGTATTTTTACGATAAATACGCCTCAACTCTAATAGAAACAACCTAAAGAAAAGCAAATAAATATAGCGGTGCGGTAATCGTACCTCCCAATTATATTCCTTGCTTAATTTCTTCTTTTGGAGTTGGTAAATGGTTTCTTTCTTCGTTAAAATGGATATTCTGTAAATGAGTTTTTATATTTATATGACTTTTTACTATATTTTTAATAAAATTATAACTAACGCATTTTCGTATAGCATGATATAAAAAATTGCATAGCAAAATATACATAACAAACAAAATGTGCCATGTGGCAACGGGTTAGAATACGTGTGTCGCCACCCCATTTCTACCCGTGGGTGTCGTAAGAGGCGACAGAGGGTAATTCTGCTGCATAACATTTTCAGCAATAAAAGAGTGGGAGCCGAGCATTGCGCAATTGGTCCAAGCTCGCTCGTTCTATTCCTCTCCCAACTTCTCATAATTAATCCTCTTCTTATCCCCTCCCCTTTCAAGCCGGCAAGGCATCTGCGACACTTTGATGTTCTAAATGTTTTTGTTGATACAATTTTTCAATTTTATAAAAAAAGGACTACAGAACAAACATTTACAGGCAAAGGAGTGATCATCATTTTATACATTAATATTAAACACGGTTCGTAATAGATTTCAAAACGGTATTTAAAGAATAAATAGAAAACTAAATAATAAGGTGATGCCAATTTCATTTCTCTGCATATCCTCCTGTCCTTGTTTTATTCAAAATTTAGTATTAAGCACATCCCAATTGCATCCAATTTTTCATTTACCTCTTGGTACATTAAAAAACATTAAATATTAACAACAGATCCACATGTGTTTCGATAATAAACAACCGTCACCATTTTCACTTCATATTCATATGAAGTATTATCCATTATTTTCCTTTTTTTTAAGTACTCACAACATACTGGGTATTTAAAGCAAAAAACGTTAGTACAGAATCTTGACATAATTTTTACTTCATAATCTGTCTTGCCTTGAGTTTTGCTCACCTTCATTTCTGCTTACGTTCTTAATGTCTTATATGCACGAAATTCGGGTATACAGCATCAAACTTTAGCTTTGTATGACATACAATATACATACTTCGTTTCGATTACTCGCACTTTCTGGATTATTTATAGATTTAGTGCCCGTTGTTTTTCTCTCATTCCTTTAACTACGAAGTACTGAAGAGATATGGAAATCCTTTAATTCTGACCTGTTGTATACATGTGGCGACCTGCTTCGTTCTGGTGAGAGGCTATTATGAGATTGAGGACGTAGTTCCCAGTCCCTTGTATCCTGGACCTCAGCTACATCGTTGCTGTAAATACGTCTCATTAGATATGATACATTCTTATGTATGTACATAGCCATATATTTATATTTCGTATTTTTTTGGATCAGACAAGCTCACACCAATGGGCACATTCCAATTCCAAGAGTTTTGTCTCATAACTTAATACAGATTGCACGAATGATTTTTAAGTTTGGTTAATGAATAATTGAAGTTGGACTTGTAATAAAAATATCATGTTAATTAATGTAGATCCCGTTCGCGTTGGTACATTCAAGTTTTAAACCTTCAAAATGTCTCATTTTTTCCTATGAGAATTGTGTAGTTTAAGTTGTAATGTGATGTTTCAAAGATTTTTTCAAGTGATATTTTAACTTAACGCGTTTCACACCTCTAATCAATGATGCACCCACTATAATCTACATCAACGAGGCAGTAATGATTTTCTTTTATTAATTTTAAGCGAACATTTATAGTATTTACAGACTTCACAAACCTAACAAAATTACAACAAACCTAACAAAACAAAATATTACTTTTACATAATCAAAGGACAATACTAAACACTATACATATATGTACAAAAAACATATTTTCTGTATACCTGTCAATACTATTATTCGTTGCCGGTTCCTCGACTTGTGAAAGCAAACTCTTCATCGCCACTTTCAAATTGTCTTCCAATGGCAACCATTCTTCACCTAAATTTCGAAAGAAAACCACTTTAACAGCCAAAATACCAATAAAATATAGGTATACTTAAATTTAAAAAAAAGCTCTCTTAACTTAAATGTATTTTTTTCGTCTTTAAGCCTACTTGTCCCTTCAAAATCATAAAAATAATAATTTTTACCTTACCTGTACTTAAATCTGGTTTGCCATAATGTGTAGCTTTCGCAATTTCCGCACGTAGTTCGTGGGCCGATAAGAGCATGGTTACCCTGTGAATTAAAAACATTTTTTGTAACACAGAAATATCAAAAGTTCAACTTGTGATAATTCTATGTTCTAAAATATTTACTGAATACTGGCGTTACGCGTATTATAAATTTCTCTTTATATAACAAGAATAAAATTAGTTAATCTAAACCTGTATTTTGTTGGGTACAAAAAAGATACGTGATATGGGGGGGGGGGGGG
>LQNK01000233.1:152828-173371 GCA_001586405.1 Phoebis sennae
TTTCCTAATAAGAACCCCTTATTGCTTTGGGAATAGTATTGAATGGATTTGGTTATACATGACATTAATTCTACTCAGTGGTATACATATACTACATATATACCGTATTTTTGAAGATTTTTGCAACTGTAATTTATTACAGCTACTCACAAAAAATACTGTTTTATTTGACTATATTTTACAAAAAATCTTTCTATTCAATACTCGAAATATTAGGTTTTGTTTCGTTTTTGTGATGTATTCACGCCCCCTATCTGTTCGGTACACTTGTTTAATATTAGAGTGCTTTGTGCGTACCCGTACTTCAGCCCTATGTTGCAGTCCAACTCAAAACAAACTCATAAAACATACATAATAAGTACGCATATAGCCAGGCGCCGCGGCGGCGTGTTGTAGGGCGCGTTGCCATGGCAATCACCCCTCCATCCTCCCAGCTGACCCGGCGACCTCCAGTGACGAGTTACATTGACAGAGCTATGGGTATTGCATAGCTTTAAATCTTAACTTTTTAAAGAAAGCACGCGAATGTACGGCTACGGTTCTATTGAGAGTTGACACGATTGATATTTATTCTATGTTAGACGAATTGAAATGCTATGAATATTTTCTACAAGGTTTTGATAGCTGATACGGTAAGTCTTATTGCTCATTCAATTAATGAAAAACGGAGCTATAATGCAATAACCCAAATCTTGTGTCGTTTTTAAAGCTACACGTGAACTTAAAAAATGATTTTGTCAAAATTACATACGATTGATTGGTGTAAAATTTTAAACTTTCTTCATTGGTACGTGTGAAACAGAGTATGAAAATTTTGTATTAAATTGATGAATATGCAAACTTTAATTAATTTTAATGTGCCCTAAGCCCCGGTTTAACTAGAATAAAGGTTAAAAGCCGAAATCCCTTAATAGGGGTAAGGACTACGTTCCAGCTGTTAATAGAACATGAATTTTGAAAGCCGTATGTGATATGAATTTTTTATTAGGTTATCATAGTTATTACTAATTTGGAATGTTAAAAATGTAGAATTAGTTGCAATTAAAATACTGACTTAAAAACTATATATTAGTATTTTTTTGAGAATTCATTATCAGGTAATAATTTCAATGAATAGTGTACTAATGTCTTTAATTCAAATTTTTAATGCATTTCCATCAATTGTAATGCGACATGCATTACAATCTATGAAGTATACTTGTAATTAAGTATCCCAAACTATTTTTTTTAAATTTATTGCTTCAGAAGCAATCATTAAATTTATTGAATTACGGATGTAATATGGTAATTTTATAATATGAAATTTCTTGTGTGTAGAAATATAAAAAAATACGTTACCCTGGAATTTTAATATAAAAAACGTAAATAACTTTTCAGGTAGGTTTCGTAGTAAATAAATGAGTAACAATCGGATAAATAGAAACAACGGACGCTTTATATGTTTCTAATAATTATCTAATCTGAAAAATCAAAACTCTGTGGCTCTTTGTTAGCCCCAAAGATTAAAAACATGAAGAAAACTCATTAGTGAATCGTATTGTTTCCTTGACCTTTCCTACAAAAGGCTAATTAGTTTTTAACAACAGCTTATAGGGGATATGGGTTTGAATGTCACCCTGCGATTAAGAGTGTCCTTTTCAATGTAGCAATAAAATAATTAAATTATTTTTATAATGTTTTGATTTCTAAGTTTAAAGTAAGGGTATTTCTTTAAATTTATCATGGACTAGCTTTTCGTAAGCGGCGTTGCTCACATACACTACAAAATATGGACTTAAGTACTAAATTTTCGTAGAAGCGATTTTTTTTCGATTCAATAAAATAATAAATCTGGTAGGTAGTACAATTGTCAAAAGAGATCCAATTATTCAAGCGAAGAATTCTTTACTAGAGCGAATATTTAGAAGTGTATGTCTCGTCAATTACTTTATTTTGAAAGACGTAGCTAATGACTCCTCATGTGATTATATATTTGCGAATTTATGTCCCTCGTTTACATGTGTGAAAAGCCATACCTCAAAAAAATGTACCTAATGTTGGTTAATATTGGTACCTATGCTTCTATATCTTTATGCTTAAGTAACAGAAAACAATTTATTAACCACCGTTTTGAGGTCCCTAACACATCTTTATTTCATAGCAACATTGATATAGAATCAATGTATAGCAATGACTGTTAATAAAAGTATCAAATGTGAAGTAATGGTCTGGTTACTGTTTTATCGTTAATCCTCCATCGTTAACTCCTTCCAGAAACTACTTGAGATATCGATTTATACTAGAAAATAGGAATAGTTAATTGCTGATTCTATTTATCTCTTGTTTCGATTGTAATATATTCATACCGCAATGAATGTCGCTCGATGCTAAATGATCGGACTAAGAATTATTCAAAGATGTTTTGTTGATACTTTTTGTCTTTTGCTTCGTATTTCTAATTGTTTTAGAATGTCATTACACAGTATACTTTGATATATGGAATTTGGATGGATTGGCTCATATAATATTAAACAAAAAAATACCCACGTTAAATTACTTTAATATTTTATGTGGAAAAAATATATTATTATATTACTTTGACGCGTTGATATATTGACCAACTATACAATAATTTTACTATTATAATATCGTACCTTTACATGTACAAATGCAATAATAGCGTGCTACACGCATAACATTTCGATATTATTTATTTATAAATTGTTATCGCAATTAATGCACAAACGGCATCGTAAAATATTTAATAGTTAGAAATAAATATGTTTTAAGGGGCTATAAATTTCCACATCGTAGGTACTAATATAATCACTTTTCATAATTTGCAGCAGCAAATCTCACATGTTTGAGATCAAAGGCATAATTATAAGGCGAGTAACTCGTTTTTATGCAAATTATACTTCGATGTTGAGTCCGCATATCTAACAAGCCTTCGTTCCTGGGGGATAGCAGCTTTTTATAGTCGCGCGTACAAGCTTTTCATGAAATTATACGCGCCCTTATTAATGATCTAACGACGAATTATTTTGAAAACGTTATAATATTATGATATCTGTGAGATAGTTATTTTGAAATTCAGAGTGCAGTTTTTCTATAAGCGTTATATATAATGTATGAAACATCTCAAATTCGTTTATTTGCTTGAATGTGTGTTACAATGGTGTTTTAGTTTATACACTCCTAACACATTTGCTTCAAACAGCACGCAAACTATAATCTTGTTTTTAATAGATACCCAATATGTAAAACTTGAAAGTTGAATACTTTGTTTAAAAGATAAAAAGTGGAAATGTCTGTTTTTAACATGTTAGGCTGTCAGTCCTTTAGAACGACCCCGGACAATCTTTCATAGAAGTAGTAATCATGCAGCACTTTTGAAATGCTATTTCTTATGTTTCATTTCCTCTCCTCCTTGTATTGAGAAAAGGTAATATTTTAAAGGATTAGGCACATTCGTTGGAAATAAAAGGTATAATATGAATAGTTAATCGTGTAACTTAAACTTTATTCGTTACAAATGATGCAAAACAAAGTTTTCACATTATCCTGCAATGCGTCTGTTTTTGACATTTATCATCACGCGGACGGCAGGCTTGCGGCTTAATAGGCTTTTTGGAACATTACCAAGTTACCTATATTGTAAGCTACGAACACCCGACAGCTTGCAAAGAAATTTATGATTAAACTCTAAAAAATAATTCACAATTTCATACCTATGCAAGCATAGACTCAATACATTTTGCAACTCGAACTATTAAATTAAATTAGCCCTCCATTTACAGATTAAAATGTAAATCGTTACGGCTATAATTTAAATAAATATGATTCTGTAAGAGAAGAGCTAAACATTAATAAAATTCTTTAGCGAGAAGCGAGAAAGTTGTTTTTTTTTGTACTCGCTTTCTTGTAACACAAGTCGGGGTATTTTTCCTTTCTTCAGAAAACGTAAGAATTTAATAAAAGCATTGTTTTTGAAATGCTTTTGAGTTTCCTAAGATATCAGATGCCTCTCGCTTAACTCAATTACTTACATATTTTGTTCCCTTTCTGGATAAATTAAAAGTAAGGAATCACTCGTCAACTATAGTTGGCTAAAAATCTAGAGATTTGGACTCGCAATGAACCAAATCACGGGTTAGTAGCGTATATTTCACCCTTTTGACAACATTATGTACATTTGCAGCGCGTAACGACACGGGCACGGCTCACAATTTCCATTAGCCAAATCTGATACGGAAAGGGCCAAAAATGTTGGACCGATAACCTGTTTTCGACTTTAGTCTAATGTTATAAGACCTATATTCACAAAGTGACATTTTCTCTTAGGTTGGACCGGCAATCGGAGGCCGCACCCCGTATAACACATATCGTATTAGCAAAGGACGGTATCTTACTGCAATTAGCTTCAGCTTTTTAGGAGTGCCGGTTGTGAGCATCGTTTATTTCAATGTGAGAGAAAACAAAACGACGCTGTGAATGAATGAAAAACTCATTCATTTTTACGAAATTTTCAAGTCGTATTTAAAATTAAATCCTCGCATTGCAGTTTTCATTTGCTGCATCAAAATAGGAACGGTACAAAGTAACAACGTAGCTAAGTAATTTTTAATATATTATGCTCTGAAAAATATTTTTATCATTTGTCTGGTTTCCTTTATGTTTTTCGTGTTTGAATTAAAGTAGAATAAAGAGTTTGCAAATAATAAATAAAACACAATTAGAGGTATAGATAATGTATTTAAGGTAAAATACGAAGCTATATTGTACAATTTCGTCTAAACAAGTGTGACAATTTAAGTACGTATGTGGCGGGAGTCAAATTAAGGCTTGCCTGCTTATCCGGGACAGGCAGTGGGTCGGATAATTATTTATTAAAATTGTTACCATAGCAGCTGCGAGAGTTTCACATGTTATTAGCTGCTGTGATATTCTCTCTACATTATGTTCATTTGCCATTCTGAGCAAGGGTTTATAGCGAACGAATGATATGCTTGCGTTTTGCTAATTGTTACGTTGTACTGTAGTATGTATGCATTACTAAATTTGTTTAGAAAAATAAATTGAAATGTTTAGTGGTTTTTATACTGCGGAAAAAACAACATTTAAATAAGTTTCTATGATGTTGTGATGTTACTAATGCCATTTTTATTTCGGAGATTTAATGGCAAATTGTATAAAGTTTTTATACTATTATTTTGAGTCTGACTTATGTCGTTTCTTGATTTATCATTTTAATTGTTTACATAGTAAATATACTAGAACAACTGTGGAGAATTATGCCAATGGAGTAAATTTTATCTTCTTTATACGGAAACTAGTTTTTATCATTTCCTTCAAGTTACAAACATTTTAATATATTGATGCACCTTCACACCCACATATAACTAAACATAATGAGGACTGTCGACGAAGATTAAATCATGGCAGTTACTCAAGGTTTTTGCACTAAAAGATTATTTTAATATCCCGCAAAAGAATATGACGTTGAAATTGAAATTCAACAACAACACCGGCGCGTTTTAATCGCTCGCGTGTCCAACCATAAACCACGCCGATAACGTAGTGTGAAAAGGACGTCTTAAATTTAATCTCTTAGCAGAGCACATCACGTAAACTGAAAGAAAAGTAAAAGCCCTTAAATAAGAGAATGAAAAACGAGCGTACAACTCGCACAACTCACACGATAAGCGTTTTAATCTGTTAAAGTGTTCCCGGAGTTTTGGCTGGGTTACACGTTGCAAAGAATTCTCTATTCACATTACTAAAGCCTTTTGAGCTTATACTTTAATATAAATTATAGAAATGCTCTAAATTGTGGACATCATTCTTTCGATTTAAATAAAATCTTTCTCTATTAAATTGACGTTTGGGAAATGCGCAAATAGACCAACCAATCCATACAACACTCAAACACTGTTCCTTTAGTAAAATGTGCACATAACCTATAGGATTATGCATCAAAATGAGCAGCAAATAGGGTTTTTCATTAACAGATATTAATTTAGTTGCTGTGAAACGGAACTTTCGGACCAAACTCGACACTTGACTTTTTTCGGATTTCGCTCTGCCGCCGGCGTGTTACGATGTAATCGTTCGGGGTGTAGCGACATATTGCATAGCAGGTCGCACGTGGTTGTATGCATCAAAAATTCAATTACAAAATTCGCCCTATCCTCGTTGCGCTGTTTAAAATTAACTGAGTGCCAACAATTTGGCTACGTAACCTAGGTGCATTACATTAATTTCTAGCTGAAAGCTCTGGCATTAATTTGCGTCTGGCTCTAGGGAAAGCCACAAAATACTAGTTCCATTGCTATTCATAATAAAACCGTTGCAGGCCGCTAAGTGCTTCAACATCTGGTATAACCGAATTGTGTAATAGTGAGGAGAAGCCGTGAAATATCTCTTGTATTTACTCTCGGTGCGAAGTCGGACGGAGCTTAGCGTGCAACGTGCGGTTATTCGATGCCTCAACGCAACGTTTTGTGACGTAAGATATTAATAAAAGTTATTTTATTAAGGTTAAACGCAAATATGTCATTAGTCTAGTAGATTTTATGGCACTTTGGGAATTAAACTAATGAATATTGTGTGTTAAGTTATTACTTATCAATAATGATAGACTTGTCCTTATCACTCTTTACATCCAACGGGCCTAATAGCTGAATTATTTAACATCGCATTTAAGAAATAACACAAAACTTTATATATATTTATATTTTTTTCATTGAATATTACGTAGTCATCGAACTATAACATACTAGCTTTCCGCCCGCGGCTTCGCATGCGTGGTCTACATGTTTCTGTATTTTGTATAGGCGCGCAAAAAAGTTTCAAAAAAGTATGTTCACAGGACCTTTAAGATATTTTATGTCAATAGTTTTTTTTTATAATTTAATTTTTAATTGAAAATTGTTGTCCACGCGAGCGAAACCCCGTGCGGAAAGCAAGTTATTTTTGGGAGATTTTTGAGAATTGATTGAGTGTTCTTTAACGTCTTAATCTATCTGTTAATATTATAAAAGCCATATATGCAACTCAATCCAAATCTCACCCTGTCCGGCGGTATGACATGTTTACGACGTAAGTAGTGTAAGTCTTGTAAAGTATTTATTTCAGCAAAAAACCATTTTAGAAATCTTAATTTTATTTTCGACTAGCTTTCCGCCCGCGGCTTCGCACGCGTGGACTACTAATTTCTGTATTTTGTGGGGATGCAAAACAAAAGTGTAAAAAAATGACGGTCACAGGACCGCTGATATATGCGCATGTATATATGTAGGTTTTTTTTATAATTTTCAATGGAAATAGATTTAACAAAAATCTCACAGTACGATCGCCTCTTCGAAATACAGAAAATATGCGAGCGAAGCCGCGGGTGGAGAGTTACTTATTTTTTGAAAGTTTTTGATAACTTATTGAGTATTTTTAATGTCTTAATCTATACGTTAAGATTATAAAGAGGCATATCCGCAACTCAACCAAAATCTCATATTGTCACGTGATATGACATTTTCACGACTTTAGAAGCGTTTATCTCAAAAAACATTTATTTTAGAAAAAAACGTATTTAGAAACCTGTATTTTATTTTCAAAGACCTATCCAATAATACCTCATTTAATGGTGTATTCGCGAATTTATTTTTCTACCCTCCGATTACATGTATGGAGAGCCACCCTTAAAAATATTTTTTTCAAATAAAATGTAGCCTATAAGTTGCACCTAATATTGGTCTATCAGCATGTGAAATTTTATCAAGATCTGCCCAGTGGTTATTGCGTGATTGACGCACATACAAACAGATAAACAGACAAACAGACAAACAGAAAAAAAAATTCTAAACATGGTTTTGGTATCTATGGAACATACATATTGCATACCAATTACTCTTTTTGAAAAATATTCAATGTACAGAAATGGTTCGGTTACTGTTTTATTATATGTATAGAAGACCTTTCCGATGACACCTCAATTATTATTAATATATTCGCGTGTTTATTTTTTTACCCTCCGTTTACCGTTATGGAGAGAGCCGTCCCTAAAAAATATTTTTTTCTAATAAAATGTAGTCTATAAGTTGCATCTAACATTGATTTAGGGTATAAAATTTTATCAGAATCTGTCCATAGAACATGCATAGCAGTTACTTTTTTAAAAATATTCAATGTATAGAAATCATTTGGGTACTGTTATATAATATGTATAAATTAGCTTTTTTCATTATCACACTGTAAACTTATTTCCCGCGGAAGCGAGTAAATTTTTATTCCCCACACTGAAACTTAGTTTCGCAAGCCGTCTCCGGATTCAAAGAGGCGGTTAATTTTATGGGTGCTAAACGTCAAATCACCCGCGCTTCCTCCCTAGTCCCTACGTGTGTCACTGTTTTCTGTTACGACGTTTCATCAAGACGTAATAAACAGTGACGGTTTTAATGTAAATGTTATAAACAAGCTATATCTTTATAATAATGTTTTTGTGCTAGTAAAGGAAAATACAAAGTTAAATAAATAAAGATATTGAGACAATTCAGCCTTTTCAATTATTTTATTTGGGAATCTTAATTTGGGATAAAGAAAAAATTAAGGCAATGAAACGATGGATATAGCGATATAGAGCATAGCAAGGGATTATACATAGGGGAAGTAGAGACTGAGTATATTTTTATTATAACATAGCAAAATATGCAATGTTCAATGAGATGCATACAAATAATAATAAATACGAATATTAAAATCAATATAATCAAGAGATGAAAATAACTGTTGAATCAAGGATGGTAAAGTCAGTAACAGGATTAGATTTTTTTCTGTAGCTTAATTATTTCTATCCTATACATACATATTTGCCTCCATTTTCACTTATACGATATATTTGTAAGGAAAATGAGGTTTCATGAAACCCCTGATAACCACATTTTCCTACGACATATGCATTTGGCAATATTATCTAGCTTGACGAATTTAATTAATCTGAAACCTGCATATTCTAATCGGTTCAGAGAGTCTGAACAATTGAAAGCAAATTTTAAGGTAAATGATAACCTATGAAAATACAAAAAAGAGTCTAGTTATCATCTGAAATTTGCTAAATGTTTCATTCAACATGTTTTTTCCTTTTTGGGACGATAAAAATAATATATACATTCACAAATATGACGATATAAATATATAATACGACATGTATTTTTCTTTTTTGGGAAGATAAAACAAAACATATACAAATAATAATGATATGATTTCAATTCGTAACTCATAGATTAGTTGAAATTGATAGGAAAACAGCTGCATTATCTCAACCAATCCTGTTTACTGGTCACTTGAAGTTCTTAATTGATTTAAACTTGTCCAAAAATATCTGTTTTCTACTTCCCTAATATTTAATGAATTCTTTTAATGCTTCTTTTAAAAACTTATTTCGTTATTCAAATGTTTAATATTTTTAGTTCTTTCATATCGTTAATAAAAACTGAATTTGCAATAAAATTTGAAAAGCCTTAACTTTTATTTCAGCCAGGCAAAGCGTGTACATCGCAAAGGTCAGGAGTCGGAAAATATTTGTTCCCTTTGATTGAATTGTTCCGTCCCACATCTTAATAAGTCAAGTTTCCACGAACAATCAGGATGTCCTTGTTATGCTAAGCTTGTGTCTGCGAGGAATCCATTCTTTGATGAGATTTTCACTTGATTTCGACTTGTTGCCTTAGGTTAGGTATCGCTGGTGCAACCTTAATGAATTGTTCGTGTCTATTGTCGATTTGCGCTATACTAGGATCTAGATTGGTGATCGATTGAGTAATTGTTTAATTTGTTCTATTGTCTAATGTTACGTAGAACGTAAATATTCGTACGTGAATTGCCATTGTGTTTAATTTCATTCACTAAATCATATTCAATCATCTCGTGATTGTTTCATTCGAGTTGTAATAGTTATAGGTTTTTAAATGATGTTTGAATTAGTAGGTTCTTGCATATGAGTGCCTCGATGATTCAGTGGTTAGCACGTTAGGCTTTACAACCGTTAGGCCCTGGTTTCGAACCTTGGTGGATCCGTGATTAATAAAAGATTTGGCAGGGCCTATATCACCTACTTATATATAACTACAAAATATCAATGAAACGGATTAATATGCGCCAATGGATACGGGGTTTTACTTTTTGTATGATTGAATTTTTCATCATAAATTAACTGAATTCTCAATAGTGTTTTTATATATTATGTGATGAAAGAGTGTCTATAATGTTCAACTACCAACACACAACGACAACAACATATATTTCAAAAGTTTTCTTGAAAAGATTTAAGATATTGATTAACTTCAAATCAGTTAATTTGTTTTGTAAAGTAACGTTTAGTAAGTAGGTATGTATTCCTTCCGGAATAATATCGTAATTTCGTCCAAAACCAGCACTCGACTGCTTATAATTTGTTTTATATTTTGTGTTCCCTCTGTCCCGGTTGGCAGATTAGTCCTCTACAGCAAAGCCCTTTACATTTCATTTCAAATTAAGTTTATGAAAAGCGATGGAAACGTTATTTTAAAATATATTCATTGCATACGCTTCTGGTGAAAACGATTAATTACACAGAGGTGAATTGCGTTTCTCCCAAATATTTATTTAAAATACATTTCGTCTGTTATTATACAACATGAGGATGCGCATTTAATGTATAATTGCGAACCGTGTTTTCATAAAGCGACATTAAAGTCTGTGTTTACTGATCTTCTCCGTAATTTACCTTTGTGGGTACTGCATTTATTGGTTTTAAGGAGAGGGTAAAGAATTCCCTATGGCTAACGTATCGTTTAGTTTAAGTTATAGCGCGCCATAAACTAGGGTCAAACTTGAGGGCGATCGATACACAGGTTTACTTATCCATGGACGCATGGGGCCGGACACATCGCGTGCCACCTTTAATACAAAAATATCGATTTTTCCACAAAGCCGCGTCACCGCAATCAATATGCCTTTCCGCCCCATGCCTAATTACGCCCACCTACATCAGTCAAACATCCGTTAAAAGCCCCGTAATCACCCCGCCGGTGGAATACCATTGAATGTCTACCCTGAAAATAGCGCATACTGAATCATTCAAAGTGCACAGGAAAACGCTTCATTGTAAACGTTTTATTTAATTTTCCCTCCATTTACTTTTTTATAATTTCTGCCGGGCATAAAAAACGATCCGCCGCAGGAAGCGCGCACACAAGGGCCGCCATATCTGGACGCACACATCGGCAGGAACACCTGTCTCGGGAACGAAAGGTGTGCTCAAGCGTGCGGGGAAGAGACGACTATATGTGAAGTCGAGTAGTGAGAGAGAGAAGTAGATGCGCGCGCAGAGTGTTGGCACGCCCGCCGCGCGTCCCGCTCGCTCGCGAGCCCGCCTGAGAGCCGTCAGTCAGTCTTTCGCGTGCAAAGGTAGTGTATGTGCCACCTTTGCGTCGTCGCGACCGACAGTGTCCGTAACTGATATTCGGAAAATTGTGCATGTGCGTTTTCCGACGAAAGCAGTGTGTGTGCTTGTGATATGTGCTATTGTTTTCTAGGTAACGGAGGTTGTTGTTTAAAAAAGGCAGCTCCATGTTTTTTACGCTATTCGATAGGAAATCTAAGTTATCGGTGGTATTTTTTGTATTTGAAAAGTAAAAAAGTTTTATTTTAGGATGTTTGTATCAATAAATATTCTGTTAGTTAAAAGCGAGCTATTCTTTCACTAGATTAAAATTTACGATCCGTTAATTGTTCGCGCCGCTTAGATAAGCATAACAAACTGCGCTATACAGACAACTATCTGTAGTTTAACTAGACATGTGTTTGAAAATACTTTACATACTCTGTAGATCTTACAAACACGTACTTTGTTCTCAAGTTTGTTAAAAGTTTCTTAATAGTTCTATGTAACTCTATGTAGAGAAAAGTACAATCGCTGTGAATTTGTTTTTGCCATCTGTGTTTTTAATTATTTAAGGAGAAATGAACTTCAATGACTTTTATTTTTTACTTTATAGACTGACTAGTTAATATAAGAATAAAATTATATAAATGTTGCTCTTGCTTAGGTTGAGGTTTATGAAGACTTCACTATGAAGCCTTGCGGCTATAATATAATTTAAAATTTATATGATATATGTAGTAGTATTTCCTTTAACTTCAATAATGCTTCATAAACCTCAACCGATATAAACAGGCCATGCAATGCACATGAAACAAGAACGATAATTAGAAAATGCAGTCGTAATTAAAATAAAATCAATTAATATGTGACGCAACTTTGCGGTGCAATCGTCATAGTTTGTACTTTGGCATACCTAATAAGTAGGTGTGTATTCGTTTCACATAATATTGTGAAATCGAGCAATTGTATTGCATTCCTTGACCAATATCACACTTAATGAACATTGCATGTTAGAAAATTGAAATAGAAACGTATGAAAGCACTAACTGTACGCTCTGATAAATTAAGGAGTTGTATAAAAATGTTATTAAGCAACTGTAATAAATTGAACTGACAGTTAAGCCCCGAGTACTCATAATATGTTCTTATATAGAATGCAGGAAGATTAAATCAAAATTGGAAGGTCGATTCTTATCCCTTATTTCACCAAGATATACTCATCTTAATGTCGTCCCCTCAAGGGGTCATCATGCTCGTGATTAATTAGACTTAAGGGAATTCTTGTAAGAAAAATATCGATAGATAGTATATAAACCAAATAATAAACTATTCCAGTAAATTCTCTAAATATTAAACGGACAGTATGTACACAAGGGGTCGCTAGTCGCTACCTTCGGCTTCGCATCCATCCAGCTGTCACTATGAATATTCATTCACCCTTCAATTAACTAATTAATATGACATAAGTATTAGATTAGTAGAATTCTAGTATTGTTACAATAATAAAATAATAAATAGACTATATTGTTATTGAATGAGCAGACGTGGAGTCTAATTGAAGTTAATTGACGAGAATGACCTTAAGAATGCCGGTGTGATCATTAAATTTAACTGCTCATGTTAAGAGGTTAATCGAATTAGATTCAGATGAGGTTTTGAATCGGGGAGGGGTATGCTAGAAGACAAATTAAATAATTGGTCTTGAAAGTTGAACCGCTTATCATTGTCATTTTATACCGACTTCGACGAAGACAAAGTTCTAAAATCGCTTTTTTAAACATAAGTAATATAGATGTTACAAATATTCATTATTCTTAAGTGTACCTAAAATTTTTTAGTCTCTAAAATAATATAGTTTCTCGTATAAAACTTATCTTAAGTATATTAGTTAAGCACAGTTCTGCGGCTGTTAGAAAACTACTTTCGTAGACGATAAAGGCTATAAAAAATCGAATAAACGATACATTACGTCTCATGGTATGCACTTATTGCGAATAAGACTATGCAATTGAAACAATACAATGCTATTGTTCTTTTCAATCAAGAGAGTACTTTTCGCTTACATTGGTTTCATTGTTGGTTTTTGTCATGCTATGGTCGAAGGATTGTAGTAAATACGTTAATTTAAAATATTGTGTAAGATTCTAATCAGTTTTATTTTGCTCAAATAAGAAATAAGCTTATTATAGAGTTTTACATTTTTATTAACTCATAACTTTACGTTGTTTTGTGTATTTATGAAGTTTACTAAGTTACTTGGAAGTTGAAGCTGTGAAACTGTAAATAATTTAATTCGATAGATGAAATTTGCTAAATCACGATAAAATTCAAGTTTGAAATGCTAAATATAAAGCAGTATTTATTCCGAGCGTAGCTAAGTACCTCAGACCACAACGTTTATTGTAAATCGAAATTTTTTGTTCCGCCTCAGCTCATTCTTTCCGTTCCATATCTATGTCCATTATTACAGTTTTTGTTGTTGTCAATCCATTCTCGCCAGTACTGCCATAACGGGCAATTCCCTGATTTGTGGGGAATTGGAGGATGAAGTGATAAAGCATTTCATCCTCGCTCGTTTGTTGTGAATTGGAGTTAGAAGAACTCTTTATTTAAGGGCCTTTAAAATATTAGGTTTCCTTCAAAATAAGTATATTTCTCAAAACTGCGGTCATATGTACCGATTCCAAAACATCCTGTGCTAAATTTTCTGTTTATTTCTTCCCGGTTCGGAAATCGGGAATATTATTTGTATCTTTAATGGGAAAAGTGTTACCTTATGTTTTCATTAATGTAGATAATTAAATGACAAAACAAATTTCTTAGAAGCTACTGAATTTTCGGGTAGAAAAGCCACGAAAATATTCTGGAAATACAGCCTAATTTTGTGGGGAATTTCAGAAATAGATGGCAACACGGTTCGTATACTTCGTTGGAGTAATTACCGAGGCCGTCCGAATAGTCACTTGTAGCGAAGCATTGTGCTGGTTTGCGTCACGACAGCCGCGAGATCATGAGAGGGACTAATAGTCGCTTGTTATATTAATTGCACTGGTTATTTTGATCTAGATAATACATAATGTGCCTTTCTATCGTGTGTGCTTGTTCTAATATTAATAATTTAAAAGTTGAAATATTGTTCGGACAAGGTTGATGTTGAAAAATTTTCCATTTTATGATTCGTCAAAATAACTTAAGATTATGTTTGTAACATATTTTAAAACTGTTCCTAACTAGGTTCTATTATATGTATCAGCAACATGCCACAACTAAGTTCGGCAAATAATTCAGGGACCTTATTGGTAGTCCCGTAATATTATAATATCGGACTAGGTTTAGCCTATTGGAAACATTATCCAATTACCTCCGCCTATGAGACGAGCAGCTTTATTGAGTTGATAAACGCACAGGTCTCTGAAAATCTAAACAATTTTAGATTATAGCTTGCGAAGTGAAGTACGTTTTTATTCCTTCGGTATATACAATTGTTTATTATATGCTTCAATAAAGTGCACTTCTATTCCAAATGTGGCAACGAACCTGAACAGTCAGCAGTATTCATAAATAAAATGATTTGTGTTCGTAAAATATAGCGTTGCATGTCACATTGTTTGCACATTCAAAAATATGGATCGGTTGTGATAGGATTGCAGTCGCATCAATACGTTTTGGTCTATTTTGCAATACGCTCGGATAGAATTGTTTTGCAATAAAAAATATGTCCGCTACGCTTTCTTTGGCACGATAGTTTTCACAATCGATTGTCATGGCAGTACTGTTCCATAGTTCTACTTTACCATAATCCATTACATTTTAATACAACTCAGAGGAAACAGAAAGAGGTTTATAATGTAGCTAAAGTAACTATACAGTAAAAATCAGTAGCCGATGAGCGCTTTTTTATTAAAATTCAAGAAGCAAAAAATTCATAAAATATATGTTATACGTAACTCAATAAGATGCTCTGACCCTGAATATATTTAATTTTTACCATGTCATACGATTTGGATCTAGTTAAAACGATGTAAGTAATAAATTTTATCAGATTTTATACGATGTGAAAAACTAGAACATTGGTTCCCTAGTGATGACTGCGATTTCCGTTAAATGTAAATATTTGCAGCAATAAAATCTTTAGGCTATTAATGAAATAGACCATGACTTGTTTTTCTTGTGTAACGTACACTTTGATACATCGCTTCGAAACAGATGTAATTCTGTAGAAATGTAAAGATCGATGGAAATCCTACTAGATTACAAAAAATATATTTAATATCTTAAAAGGAAAATTAAGAATAACGACAGATTTCCATCCTTTTATCGAAAAATTGAGAAAAGAGGGAATTCAATCAATAAATATTAATTCAGAAGACGGGACACTGTTTTAAAGATTTACTCGTAAAATTAGCAATAAGTTTAATGTATTTTAGCCCACGTGTGACTTGTCAACAAGATATTTTCTCGGCATTAAAAACTGTGTCATTAAAATACGTTTAAGCTCAAAGTAAGAAAATGGTCGAGGTTAATTGCTTAAAAACTACGTTTTATATTTTTTAATGGCGAACGAAATAAGGCTCGTTTTTAATTCCTATTTAAATATACTTTGTAAGAAATAGTACTCTTTTGACGCCAGCAGTGACGTTTTTTTTAATATTAGTAATCGTGTCTATGCGTGGAATTTTTTTGTTAACCAAATAAAAAAAACGATTATTTCTCCAATCATAGTCCCATTAACTTAAATACGGTTGAAGTATGACAAAGATAGAGTCAAATTCGCAAAATAATCTTCACAAAGATAAACTCATGCAACAATATTTGTATGGATAAATAGCTCATTTACTAATTGCTACCGGTAGAGGGCGGTTAAAACAAAAGCAAATTTCATGTGAAACTACCAGCTGATGTCACTCATGCCGCGAAAACTTTGTAAACAGGTGGTCTGTGGGTGTTCTCATCCTAAATGGGTAAATAGGCGCAATTTAGGACGCGAAGGCCCGTCGGTTGGCCTGATTCAACACTTTGTTGTGGCAATTAGATCCAATTTGCGGCGCACATACTATGAATATGTACTTAAACAAAGGTTCATTTTGCTCGAAATTGGAGTAAAAGTTCGAAAGTACTGAGCGCTAATGTGTCATAATTAGCAGCTAAAGGAAAGTATCCGTAATTAAACTCTAAAATATGCCTAATGTGCCAGTACTTTTATTATTAAACTTTACATTCATTCTACTCCAGATTCCCACTTTTAATGTAAATGATTCTATTACGCTATACGCTCAATTTAACAAATAAAATAAAAATCAATGTTTAAAACGTTTCAACATTGAGATTGATACTTTAAATTGATTAACAAATGAACAATAATTATTAACAACAACCCATTATATGAAAATGGTATCAATTCACCTATTGAAAATAAATTTTAATGAATAAAACGCAAACAGCAATGCATTTAAGTATGATACATGAAATGTTTATTAACCTAGTAGGTATGTTACAATTTATGCTGGCTGGGCAATTCCATACGTGACTGACACTACATTTGACGCAATTTTCGTTCTAATTTGTCTTATATTAAGAATTCTATTAAGGTTGTTGTTTCATTTTTACCATGAATCTATACCAGAAGCTCAACTGTTCTTTCTGTACAAAAAAGAGCACATACAAAGTTATGAAATAAAAAATATTAAAGAAAACATAAACGTGACTGACACTACATAAAAAGGAAGTCGTTTTCGAGACTGTTTTTCAAATTGCAAATTCTTCCTCCCTACAAGCGTTATTGATTTAAATTTTGTCTTAAAATAGAATACATGAATGAGGCTATTAGAAAATGGTAAAACAAACACACTTGCTTTTGTAGAAAATTATTTATTTGAAGAATAATTCGTGACTGACACTACATATCAAAACGTGACTGACACTACAGTCACTTTGTATTGCAATTTGGTTGCATATTTTAATGAAATCTTAGAAACTAACATTAATGAGTGAAGTACCGTGTTCACTAGTGGGGTATAGGGTGGATGTTAAATCCGTTTCGCTAATCAATTTTAATTGGGAGGCAAGTAGCTGATCTGCCTTCTTTGCCCTGCTAGACCAATTTTTTTTACGTCTCCTGCGGAAATTGAACTTACCCTGAGTTTTATCACCCTGATAGTAAAGCCTGACGAGTTAATTAAATACCTACATAGCGGCCACGGAGAAACTAACAGAGATGATGAAATAGAAATTATTCAATAATTTTAACCACTCAAAGACGGTTCTACTTTTTAAATTTCCTTCCATCTTCGAGGCGGAAGAAGAGGAGGAGGACATTAATAGTCCATTAATCTGTTTTAATTTCAAGATTATAGTGACTTATATCATCTTCAACATAAAAATCCTTGAATTTTTAAGTTTATCGTGACTAATTTTTTTTTTTTAATTTTGGAGGTTTTATGTCGGAAGTTATGTGTCAAACCAATGTGTACACTACTGTTTTACACTTTACAGGACGTCACAGCGGATTTCCCTTTGTTTTTGCGACAGCTTTTCCGTATAAACTTCTTGCCACAAATGCTTTTGTAGGCGACTGATCAATCGCAGATGTATTGATAGATTCCAGCATTTTTTTTTCTTAAAACTTATTTTTATACATGCTCATCTCTTCTTTTTTTCTTTTTACGCAAATTATTGTTTGTTGTTGTTGATTGTACTCTATTTATGTCCGATTTATTAAGCTTTGCAGTTGCTTTCAGTTTTTGGTTTCTCTATTTCAGTTTTCAAATAACCCATAGGTTTTTGAGTTCTCTTTCTGCTTTAATTGTCCTTCTACACAGTTTACAAACAAAATTATACATTAACTATTATAAAAACGGCCACTGACTCCACGTATTGTGGGACTGACTCTAAATCGTGACTGACACTACACAAACGTTTATATTATTTTTAGAGTTATTATTGACAATAGAAAAATATTACAGTCAGCATAACTTTTGTGAATCTGTCAAGGAGGAAGATTATTTTTTTTAGGCTCGAAGAAAAAGTTTTACTAAAGTTATAAAGAAAAATCGGATTATTTCGTTACTGACACTACACGTTGACATTGCAATGTTGTTAACTTCATATCTTTATAAAATATTGTGTTTTCGCAAATGAAGAACTACATATCGACAGGTAGTTATTTTAACTGGTAAAAACTTAGGAAATTACTACAATAATTCCAAATACTTAGCGTAAAAATAAATTAAAAGTCAACAACAAAATACACGTTCTACTGACACTCTCGACGCTCTTTGTAAAATGGTCTAATAATGTAAAAACTAGAAACAAAAATGTGTTGAACTTTGTCAAAACATAAAATACGATAGTTTTGCCATTAAAATAAAGTATTTTTAATATCAACAGTAAACATATTTTTTTTAAGGCACTGGGAGACATTTTCATGGAATTGCCCGGCTATACAATTGAGTTTGTTTCAGTCGAATTTCATTACGTGAATGGTTCTATTGGTTGTCGACCGGCTTTGTTAATTAAACGGCTTTGTTTGTTAGCCACATTTATGGAATAACAGTTCAAACTGTACCCTGTGTTTTGACGCTCATATACTTGCCTATAACACTGTTCTGTAACCTCCTCCACGAGCTTTGATGTGAAAACGAAGTTAAGCAAACGTGAATTAATGTTGGATACTCCGATGCTATTAAATCGTGTAGTTGTAGGATTTCCTTTGATCCGCTTAAAGTAGTTACTCACAATAAATGTTTGCATTGCAAAAATATGCTTGCTGAATTATATGAGGAATGTTTCCGACATGATGATGTTTGTGGAACTATACATTCGCAACGTGTAGCTAGCAGTTAGAAGTCTAAGAAGTTTGTTATGTTATCAAATGTAATTGAAAAACGGTTACTAGGAAATGTCCAAAGCCAATTCTGGACAATAATATTCTGGCAGTGGGCAATTAAACATAATTGTCAGAATATTATTGTTGATACAGTTTTGAGTAAATGTACGTATTCCTAACCAATGGATGTAATTAATTTACCAATCTTTTTACCAATGGATCTGTGTCATCCGTTTTGTTTAAAATTAAGATAATACAAAAAATATCATTTTTTTTTAAGCTTCTACATTTGTTATAATGTAAGAAATATATTTTAAGAGAGAATTTGTTTCAACGTTAAAATAGATGTGCCATTGCTTACTAAGTAATATAATATTGTGTACATATTGACCATCGTTAATAATAGATATTGGATCAAATGCTTTGAATGAGATCTGCTGAAGTTTCTGTTATATTGAGTATTCGAGCAACCCCTTTGCCTATCCATCTTCAGAACCCACGAAACTATTTCTTTGTACCCAAACGCATAGTTTTCGAATTAAACTTGTTGGTTTAGGACGTGAATCTCATACTTCGAGTTGTTTCATAAAGGACTCATTCCATGATTCACTTGTTTTGAGAATTATAGTTTAGGAGTACTGAGAACAATTGCCCACAATACAATCAATACTTATTTTTTTATTTGTAAACACAAAAGTTTTTAAATGTTACTACAATTGATATTATAGCCCCAGTATTTACATACACTAGGGATCCCAAAGGTCCACTTATTTCTTATCTGAAAATAATTGCCTCTCTAGCATGACACCTGGCTTGCTTTGGAGCAGCTGACTTCGGCATTTTTTTATTAAAATACAGGATATTATCGAGTTAATGTATGTCCTCTAGCACCCTTTCTTATGGAACCTCTAAAAACAGCTAAGAATTAATACGAATACTTTATATCTATGTTAAAATAATAAATTTGAAGGGTTGGAACGCGCTTATTTCAGGAACTAGTGGTTCGATTTGTAAAAACCCTTTTGTGTTAGATAGACCAATAATCGATCGCTATAAGCTAGAAACTAGTGTATTAATATATATGTGTAAACTGTATAGATATTAAAAGAAGAGTTATAGCTTGCAGAAATAAAATAGACAGGAACTAAAGAATAAAACGACAACTGTTCTAGTGCGTATGTAAGTGTTAATTATATTACAAAAACTAGCTTTTGCCCGCGGCTTCGCACGCGTAGACTACAAAATTAACATAGTTGTTATGAAAAATGATATTATGACTTTAATTATAAGTATTTAAATTACATGCTCGTCTTTATAAAT
>LQNK01000233.1:175006-194724 GCA_001586405.1 Phoebis sennae
AAAATTGATATTATAGCCCCAGTATTTACATATACTAGGGATTATATAGGATATTTCTTATCTGAAAATAATTGCCTCTAGCATGACACCTGGCTTGCTTTGGAGCAGCTGACTTCGGCATTTTTTATTAAAATACAGGATATTATCGGGTTGATGTATGTCCCCTAGCACCCTTTCTTATGAAACCTCTAAAAACAGCTAAGAATTAATAGGAATACTTTATATCTATGTTAAAATAATAAATTTGAAGAGTTGAAACGCGCTTATCTCAGGACCTTACTGGTTCGATTTGTAAAAACCCTTTTGTGTTAGATAGACCAATAAAATCGATCGCTATAAGCTAGGAACTAGTGTATTAATATGTATGTGTAAACTGTATAGATATTAAAAGAAGAGATATAGCTTGCAGAAATTAAATAGACAGGAACTAAAGAATAAAACGACAACTGTTCTAGTGCGTATGTAAGTGTTAATTATATTACAAAAATAAATCTTCTAATGTTATTACGTTGTACTTTACGTTTGTAGTTATTATGATTGATCCAATAAGCATCAGGTGTAATATTATGTAATAACTTGTTATGAGACCGAACAGTCGTAAAGGCTGGTTCGTAAATGTTCTCGGAAGCTATTATTAGTTTTGCAATAAATATATAATAATATTAGCTGCATTTTTTTCTTTATTATTATGAATTATAATTTTATTCTTATTCATATTAGGTAATTTTAATGGTTTCTAATCTTCTCCCTTAATGAATCTTTTTTTTCGCTCTCTATTATCAAATAGTGTTAGGTATAATAAGTCACATAGATCACTAATATTAGATAAAGTACCAAGATAAAATAGCTATAAAAATAACGTAAAAATTACAGTATGTTTCTTCTCAGTATTAAAAAATAAAGTATCACCTTCCATCAACCGCAACAAATATGAATCACACGTAAACAATATAGTTTTAAAAAGGAAATGGTGTTGTAAAATAAACTGATGATATATTGGAAGAGTTATAAGACTCGATAAATCAAAGCGTCGAAGTCGGGGATCCCGGGACTTAAAATAGATGAAACGGAGCCTTCCTACCTCCCTTGCCTGCAGCTTATTTACAAATCACCTCAATATGAAACGCAAAGAGATTGTGCGAAATGAATTTGAGGATAAAATTATTATTATAAACAGGGATTTTCTTACATAATGAGTCTTCATCTACAAATGAGTAGGGAGGTTTGCTTGTTTACCACAAGGAAAAATAAGGGAACAATTTTTGTGCTATGGTGGAATTTGTACGTAAATATTCAATGCAGAAACTATTCGTTATCATTGCTGTAGCGTAAATACTAGTAACTAATAACTATTGTCTCTTATCTTGCCATAGTGTAAACGATGACGTCAGCGTTCATTAATTATTGATACTATTAAAATGATAGGAAAACGTGTTTGATGGTAACGCATGTGGGTAGATGGTAATTAAGGTTTCGATTAATGTTTGTTTATTTCCAACGCAGTAATGTTATTTCAAAGTATTATTTAAATAAACCAAAATCAAGAACCCAAAACATGCAGTATAATAAAGTATATGTATTAACAATGTAACAGATAGAGTTCTGATTATGATAATTTAAATTTATTAATAATGATTCCTAATTTCGTTTTTAATTGAGATTGTTACACTATTCCTCTGTACAAAGCAGCTTATGTCCCCAAGGTTACATCTACAATTGTCCAATTTCAAAACGCTGTCGTAAAAACTGACAGATTTTGAATCCATTTAACATATCAAACAAATAATTACATTTTAAATTTTATACACACATACAAACATAGATTTATATCTCGATGTTTTTATTTGTACATTGTCACTGTTTTTACATTATTTGCTCGCAGAACAAATAAATATCTTGATTCATAATTGAAAACGTGAGAAAATAACTCGGTACATAAATCCTGAACGTTTGTACCACATACGTCTTTTGAGGTATTCATTACGTGGAGATGAATTAAGATTTTTTGTTAGTGTCTTAGTCACGCGAAGGAACAAAAAGTGGCCTTGAAATTGCAGCTCTTGTGAAAACACGTGGATGTTACATATTAAGACTGAATATTGTATTATTAGACTAGACGTATCAGATGCTACTGATACTAAATACAGCTTGTTGACGCCTACACGAATTAAAGCATTAAGTGTTAACATTGAGAATAGCCTTCTATTTTAAGAATTTGCTAAAGGCTCATTTGATGTATGAAGCGTAACTAACTCGATTTAATTTTGTAATATATGATATAATTTACCAGCTGAGCTCCGCGGTTTCATCCGCGTTTATGTCCCGTTCCCGTAGGATTTTCGGGTTAAAAACTATGTCCTATGTACTTCCTTGGGTTTCAAAGAATCTCTGTATAAAATTTCATTCAAATCAGTCCAGTATCTTCGGAGCCTATTCAATACAAACTAGTAAGGCTTTCCTCTTTATAATATTAGTGTATATAGTTAGAAATCCTGTGACTTATTTAAATGTATTACGTAAAAACAATGTATTTTACACTGTAATTTAAATATTTTTGTATATATTTTTAAAATTGATATCTATGATAATTGAGTATAAAAGATAAGTTCCTAAAATATCATAGATTGCTTAAACATATAATACCTTAGTAGGAAATAAATGTATATAACAAAAGTAGAGACAATAGTCATTTGTGTCGGTCTAATTCACGACTCATTAGTTCCGATACCATGATGACGTCACAAAATACACATACAAGCTAAACGTTGTCTATTACAAAACAGTAAATATATGTAGTTGTTATCTGTGTGCCTGTATAAAATTCCGCTGTTAGCAAAATCTAGAAACTTCCTTTTAAGCTTATCTTCAATTCTAGTGAACTATATTTAGTGTATTTGTATTATCTCAGTTAATATAAAGCTCTCGTCTATTAATCGCTAATCCACGTGGAATCAGGATAAGATGAAGCCTATATCCTCTCTGAAACCGTGCCAAATTTTATCTCAAGCAGTTGAAATTAACGGTATTTCTCATTTATCAATGACTCTTAACAAGAATGTTTGTGTTATTCGAGCATTTTAAGTCCAAGTTTTATTTGCTACGTATTGAGTTTGTATGTATGTGTAGAGGATGGTATGATTCCTTTAACGAAAACTAAGGATCCTCGACAACTCCGAGCCACATCACTTGTTAGCTTTAGGGTCCAAGGATTAGTGTCGAAAATTGTAAATATGTATACTTAAAGTGCCTAAGATGTATCGCGAGAAATAACGCGATTTAGAAATCATGATGCCATATGTTTTAGCAATCTGATGGGTATTGTTATGATCATTACAATACGCTCTATTCCCATTCATTTAGCCCTGTGGTATAATTACCAAGTAGCCGTAGTTAATCCAATGTGATGTCATCTCTCTGCTCTTCAATTTAGATAATTCTAGGTGTTTATTGCGATGACTAACAGTGTAAATGGCGGCTCGACACCCACGTTCGTGCATTCGGCTCTGTTTGACATATTAAAAATAGCGTATGTTATGTATTTTTCGAAGATTTTAGGACTTTGGATTTTTATGTTGCCTGTGTCAGGGAAAAAGTATTTCCTGAAATTCGAAAGATTGTTTCAATATAAACAAATGTTCGTTTTCTGCTTTGAGTTTAAGTTGAAACAACAATAAAATGTTAATATCATTTTATATTAGACTACATCGGGCTGCCTTTCTAAATATTTTAATTAAAATATTGCATCGAAATTATGTATTAAAATATTTATGTATACTAAAATGCTTTTTCTTTGCAGGATCACTTTACAAGTGGAATACCAACTTGCACGAATGATATTCAGTGCTGCAGCGCTAACCAGAAACAGCCTTAGGCGCGTCGCATAACCCAAGCCGGCCTGCCACAACGCGCGCGCGTCGCCGTTGTACGCGATCCCCGTGTCGCGTGTTTAGTTCCGTGTAGCGCCACAGTCAGTGCTCGCCGGAGTCGCGCGACTCGGCCAGCACTCCCCGCCACCGCCGTGGATAACCTCGGCCAGAGCCCCCTCCCGGTGAAGAGGCTGCACGAAGCGCTTCAGAGTGCGCAAGTGAAGCGTCAGCGTCTCTCCNNNCCGCCCCCGCCGCGATACACCCCATCCACCAGCTGGCCGTGCACCAGCACATCAAGGTGCAGCAGAGCATAGTGCAGCAGAGCATCGTGCAGCAACACCAGCTGAATCTGGCGCACCAGTCGCTGCAGAACTTGCAAGCGCAGAGCTTGCAGGCGGCGCAGCAGAGCTTGCAGAGTCTGCAGGGGCAGGGGCAGAGTCCCACGGGCGCGGGAACGCAGCAGTCGGCGGGAGCCACACAGGGCGCGCTGGTGCCGCCGCAGCAGCCTTCGCCGCGGGCCGCCTCCCCGCAACACAAGAACATGGAGCTCGCCTTGTGCCAGAGCATGGACTCCGTCAATACAGCGACTACAGAGGAAGAGGTGAGTCATATGCTTCTTGTGAGTTTATTACAAACGTTTACTCATCACATTGATAACGAATAAACACAGGTCAATGCGATTTTTTGGAGCAATGAATTTTAAATGGATACTTTTAGAACATCTTCGGTTTGTTGATGAATTTGGCTCATAGTTAGAAATTAAAATGTATAACTAGCACTTAATAACTATAATACTGAAGACAATTAACAAGTTTTGATGTAATGTAACAGCCAAGTTTTGAGAATTTGCAGTTCAGTTGCTAACAAATGAACTTCAGCAATAGTAAAGGCGGCTAGTTTATAAGACCCGGAAGGGTCTGACGTCTGAGTTATCATTGAATGTTATTCTTTAGCTCAGAACAGATGGTTTTGGTCCGGTGGAACACAGAACGCCGGTTACTAAATTGCACGGAACAAAAAATAGGTCATTGAATTTTAAAATCACGTTTCTAAGAAGAAAATAAAATTAAGGTGTAATATCGCTTTGAATGTAAGATCTACGGGTCGCCTAGCTACTCAATTGTCCTATAGCAGTATCGGTAGCTTTGGTTCGGTTATTCGACTAACGAGCAAGGATAATTACCCCTGGGATCTAAAGCCAGTATATCCTATAAAAGATTTCCTGAAAATTTCAATGAATTCATAGATAGGGATCTCATTGTGTTCCGCCGGTCTACCGGTAGCTATAAATTAACAATAGAAACTGGAATGGCACTAAAGTTCGTGCGTTGGAGAGGACTTAATGTATCGCTTTAGCAATTTGTCATCGAACAATTGTTAAGTAATAGCTAAGAGGCGCGGCGTCGCCGTACCCATCTCAATGGGAAAACGTTCGGATATACAATAAGCATTCGCTAACACAATAAAAGGAAATTCATGCGACTGCTGCTCGATAGCGTTACATTATTCACAGTCACAGCTATTGAAATATATCAGCCCTTATTGCTCTGAAATTAATGTTATATCGGTTCAGCAATTTATTAAATTTCACTCTTAGCTTGAGTTCTCGCAATTTGTAGCAAGGACTTAAAATAATAAAGTGTAATGTTTCTGGCAACATTGCACCGCATCGTGCTACATCGATTCTTCTACAAATAGCGTAGTGATAGTTTTGTTTGGTGTTTGTAAACCTAAAGTAGCCCAACTGTGGGGCATGCAACGTTTGAAGTAATGTTGCATCTCTTTGATGTGAATTCATGCACTAAGCAAAGGGGCGAGATTATGGACAAGACCCTTTGCTAACACAGCGTGGATGCAATCATTCAAGCGACTGACTACATTGCTGTGTATACTATGTTGAGCCACATGGGACTAATCCTTTATTCATATTAGGTTATATTAGCCTTGCACGTCTCCATCTCTTAGTGCGCACAAAGTTTATGCATGTAGTGGAAGATTTAATGAATACCTGAGTTTATGACACCCTGAATATGTAATACAACAATTTCGCAATTATGTCACGCGGTTGTGTTATTTATTCATCTAATAGCTGTTTGAAAGTTATTTTATGTTTATTAATGCTATTCAGTTTACATTTGAAATGTTGACGTACTATTAAGTTGACTATTGGTACCAAATATTTTAGCGCAAATTGAAGTCTAGAATGTTTTTGATTACCATAAAATTGTAGCAATTTCATCGGTTTTCACTTTTTACTATTGTTCCGAATAGTGTGGGAGTTTATACGTTAATATTTAATGTGGGAATCTAGGGCAGCAGAGACATCAAACTATAAAATAAACTTCACGCGAAGGAGTACGTGGGCAACAGCTATATAATTCAGTAGTATAATTCCGTACCTTTTCGCTAATAAATATTTCATCGCTTTACAGAATCCCATTTAATGAGGTGCGTTCAAATTTAGTATTGTTGGTTTATCATCTGCTAATAATTCATCGTCAAGCTTATCATTGTCAAAAGTTATACGAGTGTGAACAATAGTGGGAGCCGAACCTCGCTGGAAGCCGCGACGGACATAAATTATACATATTTAAAGTCTAGACTAAACATATGCGAATACAGTTGAATAACAAAGTATGTGGCCGTAATGTTATTAATGTTACATTTCTGTACAAACTTAATTGTAGAACAGTTTCATATTGCTAGCACTAAATAATATATAAGAGTTTTGGTTAACATTTTGCTAATTGCAGAATGTATGTGTGTGTGTAATATATTCATCATTAATTTATTAAAAAAAAAAGATAATGTCAGTTCTTTTTAAAGCTAAACATATTTTAAGCAGTTCTGAACAAACGTTAAAGTCGGATGGCAAATTTTTATACTGTCCCGTTGTGTAAGTTTACTTTTTTGTATTAAAATTTATAAACATTTTACTCTAATCGATGTGATATGTAATAGATAGAGTATTTCATCAACTGTAAACGAGTATGAATGACGATGATTTATCAAAACGTGGACGCTGTTAAATAATAAAGCGGCAATAAAACTTGAATCGCTCTGTCAATGGGGAGATAAAATCTAAACCATTCTGATATGTATTCATGTAAATTAATCTCAGTAATAAACGTTATAGTTATACCCTATTTTATATACAGATGATATATTAAAGAATTTTAACACTGTGTTGTCTTTACGTATCCCATTTCTGATGTTAAAATTTAAGAAAAATAAATGAAATGTAAAGTATAGTTTCATATAAAGTTGTGTTTATTGCATACATTAAATTCAATGGCGATGTTTTATCTCAATCGCCATGTTTAACATATATTAATCACACAATTTTATTACCGTGAATAGGTATATTGAATACAAATCTTTGTGTAAAAGTGCAAGTATTATTTTTAAACGTTGTTTATTTTGATTCATATAATATGTAATAAAGCTGTCTTACCCAAATTAATCCTACTTCCTATGTTTATGTGTCTATCACACCGCAACTATTGAACGGAATTTGATGAAATTTCGAATTTAGATAGGCTTTTAATTGGACTAGCTAATCGTGTGTTGTCATTGATGTACAGGCCCCGAAATTAACGCAAGTAGACAGAAGCTAGTATTTATTAAATTGTTAAACATTACTTGCTCGACACTTAATTTTTATATCCCTTGCTTATCTGTGGTCCTATAGCGTTATGTCAAGCGTTACGGTAGTGCGTAAACGCCTGTCTGGACCCGGGGCGAGGGACGAGGGGCGCGGGGCGCGGCGCCTGCGAGTCTGGCGCCGACTGTCTGCTTCACTTACACTGTCTAAGGCTTTTTATACTGCTGGAAATATTTTGCGTAATGTTTGCATGAATGAATACTTGGAGACGTATTCGCTTTTTGAAATTTTCCGTTTTTAATTCAATTGAGTATTGAATTTTGGTTAACTATTGGTTTTATTAGTGGAATGTCTTCGTCACTGTAATTTTCTGCTGTCTGGGTGTTTATCTATCTATAGTATGTATGTATTTACAAAAAAAAGAATGCTTAAGTGTATCCATCAGTAAACTCATCTCCATAGCAGAAGCTTTGCTTGGTTTGGGACTAAATGGCGAAGTGTTAAATGTCCCAGAATATTTATTTACTTCCATCTTGAGTGTAAACAGAACTTGGTACCCATATCATGGATCTCAAATTCTCATTACTATTGTTAGTGAAATCGAGGTCTTGCTTTCATTTTACATTTATGTTTTTGTTGGGATATAATATTAAGCTTTACAAGCGAAACCGCGTAAAGCAAACGTAGACCGAACTTCCATGATAGATGAAATAATTTAAAAAAATGCAGTTATTAATAGTACAACTTTTGATATTCGCCAAAAAATCTAGATTTTTATCAACACTTCAAGTATTAGACTTCCGCATAAATATAGGTCCAACAAGTTAGATAACTTGTTTATAAATGCGAGATTCCTTTATATAAACGGGTAATTAGATCGATATACCATGTCGAAACCTGAAGTACTGGTACAACTAGACGAGTTTTTATGTACGGTTGAAAGGGAAAATGCTCGTAAATGTTTTTAGAAAGGAAAAGGAAATGTATAGGTGCTCATTTTAGATTTGTAGTTTATAAATAGCTTTTTACTGCTTGTCATATATCATCCATCCAACTGTTTGTAGTTTAGAATCTTTGAATTGAGAAATGTTATTTAAAGAAAAAATTGATATGAAGATTGAATATTAAACTGATTGCGGAAAATATTACACTACAAAACAAAATTAAAGACAGTTCTATTTTTAATACGAATTTTAAAATTAGGAAAAATAATATGATGATGAATTAGGCGATTGAAATCTTGGAAGTTTGAATGTTTGTTTTCTCAGAACGTACTTAGGTAAGTTTCGGTTATCAAATTATGTAACAGTAAAAAAGTATGCATTAAAATCTTGAATATAAATTATTTTCTGAGCTTAATTAAACAAAAATAATTGATAATGTACAACTTCCGTGTACAAACAATGCAGAAAATAATCTAAAATATTCACAAGCAATTCATTGTCATTATCCTGACATAGATTATCATTAACATCCAACAATAATGATTAATGATCCGTTATTATCGCATTTGGTATTTGTTAGTAGAACAATAGCTACAGAAGTCAAAGTCCAAACAGCGCTTGCCCAACGCACACAAAGGTACCGTTTACCGACACGATATCTAGGGCTACATCGGTATTTTCCGTGAAGATTTTTCACGCTAAACTCAAAATATTTCAGTGAATTTTTGGTTTATATTCCCGTTCTACCTGTTTTATTTTTATAGCTATACCGGCTTCGCTCACGTAGAATAATGTTATACAGCTTATGTTCATCCGGGATTTCTATGGCTAAAGTTTTTTTCAAATCGGAACAGTAGATTCAATTCAAACAAACATAATTACAAATCTTTCCTCTTTATAATATTACCGCGATAGGTTTCTATGTAAACCAAACTAATTCAACACCAAGTCGAGCGTAGGTATCAAAAAGGTAGTATACACGAAATTGACTTCTGTACCTATTTGGTGGTATTAGTGAATAGTGGTAATACTAAATAACAGTATTAACTATTAGTATTGAATTCAAGACTTCGATCAGTTCGGATTATGATCGCAGACACCCGCGTAGGCATCACTTGTAAGATTTCCTGAAACCTTGTGCATTCTTATGTTTATAGTTTTGTACTTATTACTTGACATGCTTTTTAATTGGACGATTTACGTCGTAGTATATTTGAACAATGAAAATTGAGGTTATAAATTAAAGACTCCCATATAATCAACAATTTTTGCGGAATTTTATACATTGCAAAACTGAATAAAGCAATATTACAAATAATATATTTGAGACTATTTTCTTAAAGAATTATTACACATTATAAGATTTTAAAATAGACCAAAATGTAGAAATATTACTTATGCCTGTTAATTTCAATTTCACGATGAAACATCATAGTCTGAAATCTATATTTATTCCTGTTTCCCTTCTCACACCTTATTTAGATATATAGTAATTACGTATAAGATATATATTATTCGCTACGATTATTTAACAGCTCGAATTACCGATACGGTCTTATTACCTAATAGCGGTTATATCGGTAGGTATATGTATAAATTACATTACAGTTTCACTTTACCGATGTCTGATATTACATATGCATCAAATACGTCATATGGTAGATAGAAGAGCACAAAAATATATTTTAAAAAGCTATTCTTACCTTTAGTAAAATTAGAATGCATGCGGATAACGCAAATGCTCTTTCCGATACTTGAATTCCATTGTTGACAATAGAATTTAAATAATACGTGGTCTGAAAGCACATCTCAATTGAAACCGAAGAGAAAATGATTAGCTCACTAGAGGCTCCCACAAAGCGATTTTAAGAGAATTCACGTCGAGAGGAATATAGACACCTCGACCGCTTCAACAGTTTGTCCACCTAATTTGTCGTCGGCGCCCGACTGTAAAAACAAATAGCTCTGAATTTCCCCTTCCCGCGCGACCGAGACAGACTCTCTCCAGATAAAAGCATAAAAAGGAAAGATAGTTTCGCAGGCTCCGGCTTTACAAGTCGAGTGAATGAGCGATTGCCGTTTACGTTCCAGCTTTTGTCTAGTTCGAATCTTGTTTGTCTGACGTTGTAAAGAGGTTCCTTTGTAATAATTAATCGAGCTCCATCTAACGTTCGTCGGTTTGGGTTACTCGTAAAGAAGTTTTAATTGAATTTGTCGGTCGATTTTAGCTTTTTGATGAGAGCGTGTTGCGGGTTTGAAACAATTTTTAGGTAACGCTCGCCTGATGAATCCTTTATTTTACCTGACGATGTAATTTTCAGTTCATAAACAGACATAAAAAGGTAATTACAATTTTACCTTTTACGGTCTTATATACATTTTTGTTCGGATATAGCATTAATTAGAGATTATTTTTAAGTTAAGTAATTTACAAAATATTTCTAAATATTTCAAAAACTGAAAACTAGAACATTAACTTTTATAAATTGAAAACATATTATTTTATTAACGGTATTGTTGTTAAAAAATTTTTCTCATTAAAATCAACTAAGAATCGAAATTATATTCCCACGAAAATTATTTTCAACATTCCGGACGCAAATTATTTAAATTAATGTCGTGATTTAAAATCACCTACCATTACTTAGTTCCTTTCTGGCGCCATAGCGACAAAACATTGCCAAAATGACATAGATAGATGTTATGATTCTTTGATATTAAAATGATAATGTATAATTTAAAGAAGATTTAAATAAAAAGTCAGGTTGAAAAATTATTCGCGTATATGTGCGTGTACAAAGATATGCCTAATCCTTTTAGCATATCGGTATGCTATTATAGTATATGTGTGCGCAGGAAATAGGTATAAAGTACTTGACAGGTACGGATAAATAAGCTTTGAGCTGCATAAAGCTGAAAGGCAAATGTCACTCAATGGTAAGCGGTAATGGTTTCCAATTGGCCACAATACAATCAGACCGGAATCGCGTTTTTCCATTATGAAAAAGATAACATTGCTTATATTCATGGAGCGGTGCGACTCACTGTTGATGTAATTATGTTGTCATGCTTATGCTTGTGAGGTTGTATTTGATATTTCCGTTTTACATATATCTAGTATCTACCGTATTAATTGCGATATTAAGTAACTCACTGATCTTGATATTTAACTTATTTACAATCATTAAATTCCACTTAAATTATCACGGACGGAATAATATTTATAGCAAAATATCCGTTGCAAGAGATGTAAGACGGTGACTAATAGTTTCCCTTTTGGTGTCGGCATTTAACGTAAACGTGTGTAAACAGCTCAACATGTGTGAATTCATACAAATTCACTAAGAATTTATAGTACTACGTTAAATCGACGCACCGTTTAACTAAGTGCGTTTAGTATGTGCTAGAATTTTCGTAATGAGAGTCAAGTAATTAAGAATAGCCGTAGAAGTAGGTATTTATTGTGCATTGTGCAAGCGACTTGGCCGGCCGCCAAAGTGGTCCTAAAGCTTTATGAATCTGAACAATGTAATAATTCACTGATATTTGTCATGACGGACACGTAAAAAATTGCTAATCTTGATTAATAGTTTCGTCGAGTTGAGTCTGCTTTTGATGAGAAAAAGCTTAACGGCAAGGCGGGACAATGTGAACTGGAACGAACGAACCGTGCAACTATAATACCAAATGCAAGACGAAAAACGAAGTCGGCATTGTGAGTGGAAAATCGAACTCGAATGTCGCGAGACGAAAGGGTCTTTGTGCACAATCAATGGCCCCTCGATTGCTGATAACTTTCTTTGCTGTCTAGGAGTTCAACTTTGAAACTGCTTGAAGGTATCCATTTTGCTATCCCTTCGTGTGCGGATAGTTTCGCTCGAATCAGATATAGCAATAACTCAACGCAGACCGCGTCGCAGGACGGAATTAGCCCCATTGTTGGCGTAATTAGAATCGTAAAACCGAATAATTTGGAATGCTCGTCACGCAAAGAATTGCTCGAGGACAATTAATATTCTTCTGATTTTAATTAAACAATTCAAGAGGCGAAACTTGGACAGTAACTTTAAGCAATTATTTATTTTAAAGCGTTCAAAAGAAGTATATGATGAATTAATGAAGAGAATAAAATGAAAAATTTAAAAGTGGGATAATAAAACGTACATAGAGTACATTAGGTGTGTATTCGAATAACTGAGTAGGTTCTTAGCATCAAAAGCGTATGAAGATTGTGTAGAGGATTTTGCATATATGTTTAGGTTTAATTACCCAGTATCAACAAGCATATTTGTTTGTGTGTCGTGTAATTACACATATTCCAACATATGCAATATTATCCCGTTAAACAGACAGCGTGTACCCTTATTTACACGTTCGTTCGACGCAAACCGACGTTGTCAGCTTATCTCGCCGTCACGACACTTTGACAGTGGCATTAACAAGGATCATAATTCGCAATCTCACTGTTAGTGCAGAAATTAAGATCGCCGCAGCGGTCACGTACGAGGACTTGTTTGAAATACGAAGGAGATCGGGAGGAGAGGAGAGGAGCTCGTTAAGCGTCGGAGCGTGCTTTTATTACAACGGAGCGTGCGCCACGGCCGGGCGACACTTGAATATTAAACTGCCAACATTGGGTCATGCATATTGTCCCGTGCCTTTGACTGTAATCGAGCGCGCTGGTGTACGCCGCGCACGATCCGATTCTAGCTCGCTGCTCGGCAGATTCCGGTATGTCGGCCGGCATTTGAATAATTACGCGATTTGCTGTTTTTAATTATTTTTACGCCATTGTCAGTCAGGGCTCAAGCAATGGACTATCTACTACATATTTATTTATTGGGATGCTTAATATTCAACATGTCTGGGTCAGAGGTAGATCATGTTTTTAAAGCCTTTCATAACACACTTCGACTGAGATCATACAATAAACATCTGGACTGGATATTGTACCTAAAATGTTCCAGCTTAGGAAGTAGAAACAATCTTAGTGGTTATCTGCCTATTGGACATAAACAACATAATTAATTTCTTAAATAATTTGGAAAATTGCTAAATATGTATACTAAATATGCTCATTTATATTAACATGGTTGTAGTCACTTCAGTTAAAAAATAATGTAAGTAACATTTTCCCATTTATGCACGTTATGCAAATGCACGTTTTGTGCCCATTACATAATTTCTCTAAACGGAAACCATACAAAGAGCCAACACCCGATTAGCCTTGCAATTCACGACACTATAAAGTCAATAGACAGATGGCTGAGAGCGTCACCAATTATTCAGAGCGGAACGTCGTTAGATTAAAAGTAATGCGATACAGAGATCATAGACTAGATTTCGCGAACGGTGATACGCAAGAATTCGCCGCAGCTGCTCTGTCGTGTCTATGCCCCTTTTATTATTGCGACGATAATTAGTTACGATGTGATTATCAAGTGTGCCAATGCTATACCTCGATGCATTGTTGACTGCATATTTGATCGGTTCGTGCGGTCAATTTGGTAGGCGTTATGCGAGAGACCTATATGTGAGGTTGGCTCTATGTTTATTGATTACGCTCGAATTATGCTGATTGGCAGGATGATTGCTCGGTCTTGAATATGAATTATGAACGAGATCTGTATTTGTTTGTTGGATATCCAATTAGCTATAGCATTTCAAATATTATTAATAGCGGATTTAGTTCACCTTCAATGCAAATCATAATTTATTGGCCTACAGATAGTTTGTGTAATTAAAACTCAAAATAGTATCCAATACTTTAAAACAATACTTAAAATAGCTCGCTTATCCAACTCAAAACAATATTAATCTAGAAAAACTACCTTTATTTCAATGTTGTAGGAAGTTTACCGAAAACTTTGGCATCATTATTTCAATAGCTTAGCTAGGATTTAAGAGCATGGACTGATTCGAAAAGCTCTTTTATGTTTACATAGAATATGGTTTCTTTCAAGTCGATAGACCAAGTAATTTATAAGTAAATTTTAAATATTTTTTTATTATTTTTTGCGAATTTTTACAGCTTTTTTAAATGTATTCAAATAAGAACAATAAATTACTTAATACTAATACAGATAAAAATAAAATAAAAATTTCAAATTAAGCAAGATTCATCATTCCAGAAAATACGTAAAAGCACTTAAAATGATACTCGGAACCCTCAATTCAGCGGCCCACGCATGCTTGCCCTATTCCATGTTATCATTATTGGCGGCCATGGTATCCGCTCCATTCGCCGCACCTCACGTACTCATTGTCATACAATGATATATGCCATATACCGGATTATATTTGGAACATTTGTATTTCTATACAATATTGATTATTGTAATTGCCAAGTTTAGGGACATTTCGATGATTTGATCCAATATTTACGTTTCCTTGTTAAACTAATTTCGAGATGTTTTGTTAGGACACCGCTTTGTCGGGTCGAGGGAGATATGACATTTCTCTTGATTATTTAAATAAACTAAGATGGGGCCATTTAGTTGCGATGAATAATGTGTAACATAAAATTTGTTTGACAGCTCACTTTGTTGCGATTCTAAAAACAAAAAATAAAATAAACTCAAGTTTTGAAATCTGTAAAATTGACAGATTTCATCTTCATTAATCTGATAATTACGCGTTTTTCTGACAACTTTTTAAATTCCTTCAAGTCCACACTCCGTACCGAAATAAAACCAAAAAAGGCATACAATAAAACAATAAAGATCCAACGTCAAATATAATCCAAATCACAAAACCGCTGTATAATCTAATATCCGACAAACGAGGTATTATTTCAGGCGACAATTAAATACACACGATAAATAAAATCGCCGGCAGAGATCATCCGGTGCGCGGACGTCAGCGCGCCACAAAAGGTGTCGTGATTTACGAGTACAGCGGGCCACTTCGCATTGCTGGGAAACAATACGCGATGCTGCTTTACTACTACATGTAGGAACTGTATGAGCTTTATATGATTCTGATCTAATATCTGACTGACGATGCTTTTCAGGCAACAAAGTACACACGATAAATAAAATCGCAGGCAGAGATCACTCGGTACGCAAACGTCAGCGCGCATCCTGATTTATGGCAGGACACTTCGTATTACTGGGAAACAATACGCGATGCTGCTTTACTACTACATGTAGGAGCTGTATGAGCTTTATATGATTCTGATCTAATATCTGATAAGCGATGCTTCTCAGGCGATAAAATACACAAGATAAATAAAATAGCCGGCAGAGATCACTCGGTACGCAAACGTCAGCGCGCATCCTGATTTATGGCAGGACACTTCGCATTGCTGGGAAACAATACGCGATGCTGCTTTACTACTACATGTAGGAACTGTATGAGCTTTATGATTCTGATCTAATATCTGACGAACGATGCTTTTCGGGCGACAAAATACACAAGATAAATAAAAGAGCCGGCAGAGATCATTTGGTACGCAAATGCTTTACTACTACATGTAGAAACTGTATGACTTTTGTATGATTCTGATCTAATATCTGACCAGCGATGCTTTTCAGGCAACGAAATACACACAATAAATAAAATCGCAGGCAGACATCAAGCGGACTTCAGCGCGAGACAAACGGTTTTTTTTTTATGTTAAAGCAGGCAAGAGTTCATCTGATGTGAAGTGACTGACCGCAGCCCATGAACATCTACAACATTAAAGTGTCGCAGATGCCTTGCCGGGTTGAAGGAAGGGGAATATGAGAGGATTAATGATAGGAAGTTGAGAGAGGAGTAGAACAGGATGGGAGGGAAATGGGATGGGTATACAGGCCTTCGGGTACCAGCTCACCGTATGAAACACAGTGCAATACTGCTTCACGCCGGTATCATGATTTATGGCAGGGCACTTCGTATTACTGGGAAACAAAACGCGATGTTGTTTTACAATCAAATGCGGAAACTTATAAAACTATGCATATATAGCCTTTAGTTTGGTTAAATTGTTTCAGTGATAGAGAACATTGTAAAAATGTAAAAAAAAATGTTGCATGTTATAGAGTTTTATAAGTCTTAAGAAAATGTAAGTTGAGGTTTAGAGACTATTCTCATTAACAAAAATCATAGAGTATAAGATTTGTTAGCTGCAGTAAATATAAGTTCAGATATGCCAGGAAAAATGCATGATATTACATTTATAATAATTTTACTTAAAAAAGTTTGCAATGCATGTTTGATGTAATCTGATAGTTCAATTCACATTAATTCTAAACAATACTTACATTATAATGACACATTCTAACTAATTTAATATGTTGTAAACTGCGATAAAGTAAATAAGTTTTAGTTTGTTACAATTGTTTGATAACATTGCGATTGTTAAACTGAAATTGGATTAATAAGTGTTCCAAATGCACAAATTGTTATTTAAAATAAATATTTGATACATACAATACTAAGAGACGCTTCGATTCAAATTTATTGGAAAATAACATAAATTAATGATACCTTTTCACAAAGGCAATATGTTGCAAAACTTTTATGAAATAAATAGCTTTCTGTTTTAAAAATTATTTGATCAGGTTGAAAATTGAAATGATGCTCCGGCATAAAATATTTTATATTTTTGTGAAGTTTCAAAGTAATTAAATTGATTACAAGCAGTATAAAGAAAAATGAGAAAACATGTACTGTACATTTAGTTTTTACACTTTGCCTCAGCTCTATTCAGAAAATATTCAATAATGACGAAATAAATAGACAATATGAATGCATTGTAGACAACGGATATGATCATCTTTGTAGTTCAACTATCATACTAGTTCCTGGAAGTCTATTGTAGTAGCGGCATTTAATTAGCTATACAGTTAATATGAATTGACCTCGATTCCTTAAAAAGTATGAGACATCGTGAGGAACTCAATTAATATTCACCCGACGACGGCGCGCGGCAGGTGACTCCTAGCCGCATAGACAATGAGTAGTTACGGACTACGGTGTTGACATACTCATAACTAAAATATTAACTGCATTATTAAAATCGAAATTTACTCTGTATGAAGATAATTTAAAAGAATCGGTCGATATTTTTTAAAACATTCCTATCTCAAAATGAGTAATATTAAAATATTTGTCTTATTATAATCGAAATTTTCTCCGTATGAAAATGATTTAAAAGGATCGATAATATTTAAAAAAAACTTCTCTAAAAATTAACCGTATGTTGAGTCGAAAATCTTGATACGACGATTACCAATTCCCAAAAAATCCGATCATAATTTCATGCGTCACATATTTTTTAGAATGTCTTGGAAGGAACTATTTTCAGAAGTATAGTCTAACACTAACCAGCATGACGCGAGGTGCTTACAGCCAGCAATTTCACGGATTATTTTTAGCTTCTAATTAAGTAGTGGTTATTTTTACTCGGTATGGGAAATGCCAATTAACTGTAATTGGTGGCGCAGCGCAAATAAAATAAACCGACCAGTTCGATTAATTAAGCTCTATGTACACTACAGCTATTTCATTTTTACGTTCGAGTTTAATGCACGTTTTTTGAAAGAACATTACAGTGTGCTAGGTATTAAATAAGCTCATCCGATCAAGTATCGAATTGAATGTTGCTTTATACAAGGTGGGGACGATGTCATCTCTTTAATTAATACTACAGGTGGTATGTGTCCTAACAATGCTGTATATAAAATTCCAACTCAAATTATTCAAAGGTTAAGACGTGATACATTTCTAGAGTTCGTTATTTTAATCATGCTAATCATGCTGATCATGTTGATGGTATAAAGAGTTTAAAATTAAATTATACTAATTATTATAAAGCTGAAGAATTTGTTTGTTTCAACGCGCTAATCTGAGGATCTACTGGTCCGATTCGAAAATTTTTTATAGTGTTAGATAACCCATTTATCAAGAAAGGCTATAGGTTATATATCATCCCGATATTCCTGCGGGAGCGAAGTCCTGGGGCGTAACTAGTCATTAATAAACTTATATTACATTGATTTTTCAGCGTATAATTATTACTGACGTTAATAAACATGAAGGTGATCGATAGCTGATTGAATTTCAAGCCTTGAATGTGATCGCGTGTTCTCAATAATAACAGTGTATATTACAATTCATTAACTTAATATGAAAATATTTTATGCCCTCGTTACATTATTTTATTAACTGGTGAAATGACGTTTTTCAATATAAATCTGAATATTTTGGTGTTGGAGAAATTTATAAATTTGCATCCATCTAAACAAAACTGTCTATCTACACTAATATTATAAAGAGGAAAACTTTATTTGTTCGTTCGGTTGTAATGAATAGTCTCAAACAACAATTTTGAAAATTCTTTCACCATTCGAAAGCTACATTATCCACGAGTAACAAAGGCTATTGTATAGGCTATATATATAATATTATGCTACGAGGGCGAAGCTTCGCGGATGAGCTAATTATATATATTATCAACTTTATAAAAAAAATTGTTAATAAGTTGTTGTCAAACTATACATCATATTGCGTACCCTTCAAGATATTTGTTACTTAAGGTTCTTACAAAAGACAATTCCAAGTATCTACACTAGATCAGAACAAATACAGCTCCAGAAATGAAAGGTACTTTTCTGTTCGATTGGGATCGTTGGGATTGATGGCTCCAACAGACGCCAAGTCCTGTGCCAGTCGAGCTCAATCGTCAAACGTTGTTTACAGCCTTCGTCAATGTTACAAGCTTTCGAGACTTGCAAACGGCTTGGCTATATTTTGTCCTTTTTCGTTGTACAAACCGTATCCAGTACATATCGACAGTTAGCTAGTGACGTCATGCGTTAATAGTGTTGTTACAAAATTCTTATATGCAATAAGCTGTTTATCACAAGTATAAAGGTGTTCAGACAAACAAAAAGAGCAAAAACCTTGTTTGTAACTGACGATAAATGACTTGTTTGTATTTACCACGGAAAAGAAAAAACAAGTGGAAGTGCCCTAGTGCTTCTTTAGTATGAGAACCAATGTCGCCAAACTCACACATTGACAAATTAAATCGTACAATGCATACAAAAGAAGCAATGTCAAAAATTGACAAAAAACATTTCGGTTTAAAATCCTATTTATTGTTATTTAAAATGAAGCCTTTTTGTATGATAGTAAGGTAGTAATTAGTTTATCTGTTGAATCAATTTTCCACCTAGAAAAAAGGTAAAACTATTCATCGCTAGAGGGCGATATTATAAATTCATTAAATTTTGATCTTTAACGGCTTTTAAATAGATGTTATATTTACGGTACAACCGTTTGACACTCAGTTGTCATTTTGCTACTCACCCAGTG
>LQNK01002054.1:0-15730 GCA_001586405.1 Phoebis sennae
TATTTTCGGTTATATCTTAAATGATTTTTTGTTTTGTTTTAGGTTCCATTGTTCTATCATGTCTTTATTTCTTTATGAATTGGTAAGGAGGTTAGAATCGGCAAAGATAACACCTACTTACCACATCCTATAGGAAACATATAACAAAACAGTTTTTCTTTAATAATCTTTAATTTTTTTGTTTTGATTTGAGCTTATTTATTGTATGAACATAATATTTTTTAAATATTTTCTGACTTAGAGACTATAAATAAAAAGAAGGTTTTGTTAATACGTCGTTTAGGTTTTGGAATTTATCTTAGGTTTTTATTTGGTTTTAAGGTTCAATAATTGTTCTATTTTTTTAGTAAACTGAACATATCTTTTTAAAGGAACTAATGCCTTTTAGACTATAAATAAAAAGAAGTATTTCGTTCATACATTATTGAGGTTCTGGAAAATATATTTATAGGTTAAGATTGAATTTTAAAATTGTATAAATGAGCTTTAAATTAAATTACATATAATTAATGTCATATTTTTTATAACAACTATGTTCATTTTGTAGTCTACGCGAGCGAAGCCGCGGGCAAAAGCTAGTTCAAAATATGCCTGCCGCTGCTTTTCTGGTTGGAGTGCATAATTATGTACAAGCACACCCTGCGGTTTTACCCGTGTAACTTCTGATACCGTAGGAATTCCGGCATAAAAGTGACCTATGGATATTTTGAATCCTATAACCTTTATGTATACCAAGTTTCATCCAAATACAAATCCAAATCATACTCGCAAACTTTCGCATTGATAATATTAGTAGGATTTTGCAAGAATAATATAGGAAACGTTTAAAGAACCTTTTTATCTAGAAATAAGAGAAGGGAATATTCTTTCAGAGTCAAGAAGCTGCAGGAAAAATTACTTCGTACTTGTTACTGATGTTGGCGTTTCATCCAGAATATCAGGTAAGTATATAATTTCTTAAACTTCTGTATAAGGCTCCAGCATTCTCGAAAAAAATTAAGCGTTACAGGTTACTTAATTATTTTTATCTTTTTAGCGATGAATAGTGAGTATTTAATGAAATTAATATACTATAAGATATCGAGATTATGTATTAGTAAATTTGTAGGAAAAGCTGTATCAAGAAATTCAAGAAGTAATTGGGGATAAAGATGGACACATAATGGAGGATAACTTCAAACAAATGCCATACTTGGATATGGTGTTCAAGGAGGTGTTACGACTGTTCCCGATTGGCGCAATACTCCAGAGGACTATTCAAGAGGATATTAGTACAAGTATCTAATCCTTTCTACTATTTTATTTATTTATTTAAATCAATTAACACGGTTTACATTAACCAATTACATTAATTGACATTATAATTAAAATTAAGAAGAAATAAACATCCTAAGACATAACGTAAAAAATAAACACTTCTTTAAAATAATAATAATAATAATAATAAGTCTTTTTCTCTATTTACTATATTATACACAAGCTGTGCCCCGCGGTTTTACCCGCGTTTATCTGTTTCCATCGAAGAAATATTACAGAATGTTTATTTTTTGCAAAATCAACAGGTTGGATACCTAGTTCGTTAATTTTTTTTCAAAAATTCAATTTATTTTGGTCAAAACTTGCCTCGAGAATCCTTTCAGCATTTCCGTCGAGCACTATAGATAAATAAAAATCTTGAGTACATCAATGAGCGAAATCGGTGGAGAACTAACGAATATAGGGACATGAATTAGGCGATTTTCATATAGCCGAGTGTGGTATTAAATAAAAGCCATTACAATGCGAGTCAAGCCCGGGGCGAGCCACTCGTATATATATTCTATTTTAAATTAACTTTTAAGATCATGGCCTAAAAATTTTAGGTAATGATCTTAACTATTGTACTTAATGATTTTTATAAATTTTATTGAATCAAGTTCCCTTTTCAGGTTCGTATACATTACCAGCTGGTTCTTCACTCATTTTCCCAATATATCACATCCAACGTGATGAGCGGTTCTGGAAAAATCCAGAAAACTTTGACCCAGACAGATTTAGCCCTGAGAATTCGAAGTATCGCCATCCGTTTTGCTACATACCATTTAGCTTGGGCCCTATGGATTGTATTGGTACTTTTCTATTAATATCAATTGTTATTTTACAACGTTTTTAATTTTAAATTGTTACTAATTATTTATCTGTTCATATTCTACACTTTTAACAATGGATATAAAAATATAACGGCTACCATTTCGAAGGCGAACCTAACCTTTGTGTTGTAAATATATGTAGTTGCAGAAGTAATTCGATAAGCGAATATGTAGTTTCTGAAGTAATCTGACAGCCATACATTTTGAAAAAGTTTGTGAAGTTAGGGATGGTAGAGTTAAATGTGTTTAGATTCAGAAACTTGGGTCTACCTGAGATCTGGTATATTTTACAGAATAAAGCAAACACTCATTAACTTTATTGTGGGGGAATAATATAACTATGTTACTTTTACATTTTAAATCGAAATAACTAATGAAGTTAAATTTTCAGGTCGGCATTATGGGGATAAATTGATTAAAACTATTGCTGTACGAGTTTTACAGAAATTCCAATTATCTTCTCGAAGTACCTACAAGGACTTGAGATTGGCAATATACATATCAGTGTTTTCGCTCGATGGTTATCCAGTTATATTATCACCGAGAAAAAAATAAAACAAGAACTCATAGAAAATAAATAAATATAATATTCATGGTATATGGCACGCAGCGTTTCGGTGGAATTGTAAATAATAATAAATTTTAAAGGTTATACTTTATGAATAAATAAACAATTTATTAAAAGAAAGACAACGATTATCATTTTATTCTTAAGCATCTATTGTAATAAATTTTACATAAGCATCGGTACTTATTTTATACACATAAACCTTCCTCTTTGTCTTGAATCACTTGTTAAGGGAATGACCGAAACCCATGAACATCTACAATTCTACAATATCAAACTGTCGCAGATGCCTTGCCGACTGAAATAAAGGGGTGGCGATAAGGAGAGGATTAATGATGGGAAGTCGGGAGAGGAGTAGAATAGGATGGGATGGGAATAAAGACCTCCGGACCCCCGCTTACCGTACGAAATACAGTGCAATACTCCTCACAATATAAACATAATTCCTAACTACGCGATAACGAATTGAAACTATGTTGTTATTCACGACATTTCCTCAAAAAATTAACAATAACTAATCGATTAGCTTAATGTTGTGTTTTTTGGAATAAGATTATTTACATCGGGCGTAAGCAAAGAAGTTTCAGATTCTTAAGCCTGGCAGCACTGGTTTCCTTTTAGCATGAAAACTGCAAAGTTCTGACAATTTCTTGCAACCGAAAGACTTGTATGCATGGTTATGAATAAATTTAAAAAAAAAGTACTGTCAACTGTCAACTTATGTCAACTCACGTAGTGTCGTTGACCTACTTATATCTAAAATAATTATAATTTTTTAGCATATGTATATGATTTAAAAACGTAAATGAGTTCAACTGAAATCTAGGACTATCAACTGACAATCGGTAAAATGGCTTCATTCTCCAGGATTCATAAAATAGCGTTGATAACTTTAGGTACTGTTGGAGGAGGTCTTGCGTACTATCATATTGGTAAAAATGAAAAGAAGTTTGATGTTCAAAATTCGTGGACTACAAACTATACTCCAAGTGCTAAATGGGAAAAGAACTGGGACCAGTAAGTATCGATTACATGAGCTTTTATTCTATTTTTATGTCAGTTAAACGGTAAAATACCTTTCAGGACCTAAATAATTTCGCTTATTTACCCTACTTAAGTCCTGATGCCATAGCGCCCCTTTTCCTGACCAAATAAATTCTGAATAAGTTTCCTTAAGATATAATAAAGTTTTGTTATATATCCAAAACTGATACAACATGTGACTTTAAAAAAATCTTGCAGTCGTGAACCTGAATCAATAGTAAAGCCGGCAAAACCTAATAAACCTGAAGATGAGAATAGGTACAATGAACAAGTTGAAAAGGCGAAAAGCAAAGCTGTGAGGCACCTGTTTCTGATAAGGCATGGGCAGTACAACCTTGATGGAAATACAGACAAGGAAAGAATTTTAACTGAATTGGGTAAGACTAAACCAAAATTACAAGTTATAACTGGAGGCAGACACATCACATATAGTGTACTAAATTAATTTGTTGTTTAAATATACCTCGTACAATTATAACACATGCTTTTCACCAAACATATAGTAATCTCAATGTTAAAATATGAATTTCATAAGGATTCCTGTACTCAATAGAATGGCTATCTTTTTATGTTAGGTAGACAACAGGCTGATTTAACAGGAAGAAGGCTTGCTGAACTTGATATAAAATGGGATTTGCTTGTTCGATCGACAATGACCCGTGCACAAGAAACTGCCAAGATTATAGCAAAGCATTTACCTCAAGATATTGAGATTAAAGACTGCCAATTGCTAGAGGAAGGAGCGCCCATTCCTCCTGAACCTCCTGTGGGACATTGGAGACCGGAGCCAAGAGTAAGTGCACCTTGATTATATAATAATATAATATTTGAATGTATTTTTTTAGATCCCACTAGTTCAACTGAGTATATCAACAATTGAACTTAAGATTTGATATAGTATCTTTAACCCAGAGGCTTGCAACCTTTTTGTTAAAACAAATGAATAGTAAACATAAGAAATGATTTTTTAACTATATTTCATAGCTTTTCTTTGTATTCCATTTCATAATAAATGTGAATTAGTTTGGGCTTGTGAAGTTGGTTTAAATTTGTTATCATTTAATGTAAAGCATAAGCTGTTGGCTAGCCATACACATGCAATAATATAAATACAGTAATTATTTTCAATATTGTAATGTGTGAATGGTGTGTATTGCAGTATTTTTGTAATAAAGATTATTGTCAATCTTTGAAATTGATGATACTGTTGTGTGTCTGCAGCTAGCCATTGAATTTTGTGTACCACTTACATTGTATGTTTAATTTGAAACACCTCATTAGTCGAGCATATTTAATGTAGATAAATATATTCCTGTCCTGCTATATTTGTGGCCACATAAGTGGATCCTACCAAGCTTATTTGGGATTGCGACAGCATTTTAACCTGGGTAATATTCTCTTATTCATCTTTGCATGGGGTTTAAACACCATTTTCCATTACATACTATGCCTTGAAACATATTCAATCAATGAGACTTTCAGAAATAAAGACAGGAATATGTTTTGAATTTCACCAAACAGCTTGGTTTTCCGTAATTTACATAATCATACTCCATCATTGTATTACTGACCAGTCTTGCATTAATTCATTAACCTCGCGTGCAAACTAATAAAGTAGTTTTCCAAGTAGTTTGTATCATCTGTACATAGTTTTCTAATTAACAAACTTGATACCACAAACTGTTTCTAAAGACTTCCTTATTTAACAGTTTTAAATTTTCAATACAGTTATTAATTTTTTAATGATCCAATCTTAAAAATACGTATTTTCAATTTAACACTAATTTTCGATATTCTTTGCTACTCTGTATCGCAAATGTCACAGTAATTTTTAATCTGTATCCGTCGTGAATATAGCAATACTGGGCAGTATAATAATGCAGTATGGTTTGGCATGTGTAGCAGTTCTTCCAGGATAGCGCGAGGATAGAGGCGGCGTTCAGACGGTACTTCTACCGGGCGCCCCCGGAACAGACACATGATACGTACACGCTGTTGGTGTGCCATGCGAACGTGATACGGTTCTTTGTGTGCAAGTGAGTTGTTTTTTTTTTATTTTACAAAAAGCAAAGAGTGGGCTACTATTTCTCTGATGTTTTATGCATAGAAAGGAGGCGTAAATTGCATATTTTAAGTAAGAAATTGTGAATCAAGGAGAATAAAACGGATTGCGTAGCTTAACATCAAAATTTGAATCCAGGTATAATCTACCCTCAAATCCCAAAATTTATTATTTTACTCTTTCCTTTTAAACTGTGTATGACTCAGATGATACGTACATCTTAAACTATGCTGCAAAAGTGCAAAGCACGGTTTTTAACATCTCGAAAATATGACATCGTATTTAATATTATGAATATATTGCAAGTATTCCTGAAAAAAACATCGTTCGTTTTGAAAACTTAAGCTTATGGAAGTGTCGTGTTTCCTCTTAAGGGTTATATCTTTTTGTTAATGTTTATATTTCTTGTTATTATTGTTCTTGTGTAAAATAATAATTTTCATATGAAACCTTTTTTCAGAGCCCTCCAATTCCCGCCCGAAGGTTGGCTGAGGATATCTCTCAACCACGCCTCCATCACGTGGCTATCCATCCTTCCCAATGGTAACGTGGTGTTAAGATCCCTCAGCGATACAGGGCATATGGAGCCGAAGTACATCACAAGCCGGTAAAGGTGCTTAGAGTGAATGGCTTTGGTAGATTTTGTAGGTTTTAAATTTATTTCTGTTACGTTTATACGTCAAATTCTTTTTTGAGTGTGGCCATACTTTTCATCGTCGATGGTAAAGTTAAGCATTTGAAATTCGGTATTGATTGATTGTATTTGTGAAGTTGTATTCGACGTTGGATTTAAAGTATAGTAGCTTGATTTAAATTTAGATTTTCTTATTTTGGTGAGGACTCAAAAAATTCTGGGGACTACATAATACGAGTGAAGGTTACGTAAGAGACCTCCTATGTCATACAAGGAGTGGTATATAAGGAATAGGTGCTTGGTTATTTGTATTCAGTAATGGGCAAAGATAACGTGGTGTTCGCTAACTCAGCAACTCTGGTCAAAGTAAAACGACTCGTTTTATTTTTATAGGAACCTGGCAATAGAGGCCCAGTACATTACTAGACGGTAAAGGTGCTTATAATTTGTTTTTAGTGACGTATATTTTGCCACTTATTATTTTATTATTTCGTTTATTTGCATTACATTAGTGGTAGTTTTACGTTATTTAGATAATTTTAGTATTTGGCTTCGGGTCCAAATGCACCAATCTTGTGAAGGAAAGTTTGAACTGAATATTTGGAACCTCGATCAATATTACCTTCCTCTGACCAGCAAAGCGAAGATATTTAGCTCTACTTTTAAAAATGTTTTCCTTGGAAATTTATTCATGTTATAAATCTTAATTTTAACCTCACATTGCTCCTATTACAAAACTTGATCTCGGTAATAAATGATAAAAATTATGTGGTAATTCTTTATTCTTCTTTTATTTCAGTGCTATCTTATAATTTGAGCATTTTACCACAATAACAGATTTAAATTACTACGGTTATATTAGCCGTGAAAAGTATTCAAATTAGTCGTAAACATAATTATCGTTCTACATTTCAACAGGAATTCTGAACCTATAAGAGACTTGTTTGTCAGAAAAGGCATCTAAATGAAGTACGAGGGAAGGTTTTGTACTGTAAATGTAATGTATGAATTTTATCTTACGTAAATACAAATATGATTGTGCCTATCGTAGTTCAATATTAGATTGTAATGAACAAATGGTGTTATATTTGTTTAATATGGCGGAATGGGCCTTTTAGTACCTACTTGTACGTGATTAGGAATAGATAAAATTGATTACCTGTTCCAGTGAAATAACTGTTACATTCTGTTCCAAAATAACATCCCTTTTCCATGATAACAATTTTAAAGGTGATTTTTATTGCATATATCTCTATTTTAATAAATTTACAGAGAATAAATTTTGTTTACAATTGTTACGTAAAAGAGTACGAATTGTTTAAGACTAATTTCCGCGAAAATCTTACGTTCACAAACGGATGTAATTATGGCAACAGGTTTGCCATCCCGATGAAAAAGAAATAGGAACATACTTATATACACAAAATTCTGTGAAAATTACCTTGTTTAAATATCTATATAAGCGTATTGTCATTTATAATCTTAGAACAGGAACTGTTATTTTAGAACAGGCGTCACTGTTACTTCGAAATAACTGCTCTTGATAAATGTTCCAAATTCCAATATCAGCCCGTTGAATAAAATGTCCAGTGAAATATGTAGTTAACTAAAGTTATTGTTAATTATATTGTAATGTTGTTATTGAGCTTATGTTTGTGTCTAATGATCTAAAATAGTAAAAATAATTTGTGCGCCAACAATATCTACGTTTAAAGATTCAAACTATTAATATTAATCATTTCATCATGCAATAAATTGTTTGTTATTAAAAATAACTCAAGTACGAGATTGCATTGATTGTTTCAGAGGAGACTTTTGCATAACTTAGTGAAAATATTGTCAATTGAATAATCACTGCCAATCGTTTTATTAATATGCGTTGTTGTTAATATCAGCTGTAGTTATGAGCAATACTAACTGCTAAGAACATATTTTTATAAATAAGAAAGATAGTCTGAAGAAGGGTTGGATGACGTAAGAATAATTTTGAAACATTAGTATTATTTAGTTGTCCCCAAAGTATATGAATACCAACTATATACGGTCTTAAAAAGTAAATAAATTATATATTTATACCTGAAAAATAAAAATAAAGTTGTTTATTATTATTATTCGTAATAACCTTTTCAATTATTTGTCATGAAGTATGAAATCCAACCCTAGAGTCAGTAACGTTACACGTTAAATAAAACATATTCCTATATTATATCGTACCAAGTCATGTAATTTTACCAGAAATACCTCAGTCTACGCTGTAATATGATTGAATGTAGTGAAACGAATGTATTTCATGAATGTATATAAGTGTAAATACAATTTTTGATATCGTATTAAAGTTGTGGAAATATTTTTCTTGTTTTATTTACCCAATGTCTGTACACTTATAACTCAAGGCTTTAAAAAAAAGTTTATACAGAAACCTAAAAGGACCCTTATATATTTATTATACTTATTTATTTTGTCCATTTTAGAGTCACTGGAACAATGTTTAAAATTGAACAAAACTTATAATAATATCTCAGGAAAACTTAATATATAAAAAAATGTTCACCCGACGACTAACAAATAGATAAATCCACTTACTTAAATAATTATTTGTTTTAATAAATATCTATCGAAAGCTTTGGATGCGATGACTACTTGGTTGAACATTTTGTTTAACATTTAATTTCGAAACATTTTTATATGTTAGAGCAGGCAAGCGGAACATGTGTTCACCTGATGTTAAATGACTGACTGCAGCCCATGAACATCTGCATCCTTAAATATGATAAGGGTTTAATGAAAGATAATTGGAAGAGGAGTAGAACATGGGATGAGAATACAGGGTACCCGCTCACGATACGAAACAGTCCAATACTACTTCACGCCGATCTTCTGCTGGGGGGTGGTAAATTCACCGGTGCGAGCTTGGCCTAATTCTGCCATGCTTGGCTTAAACTCACTTATTACTGTAGATGATATGCAGCAGAATTACCCTCTGTCGCGCCTGTTACGACAGCCACGGGTAGCAAAGGGGTGGCGACACACACGGTACCTATTTATCTAACCCGTCGCCACACGGGTAAAACATGCAAGGCATGCTTTTTAAATAAGAAAAGATTTTATTTTTTGGTGAAGACAACTGGTGAAATAAAACACAAATGTAGTGTTGGTCGCGATTTATTTATTATAAGATTTAAAATTTAAAGCAAAGGATTAAGTTACGCTAAAATGCTAAATCAATTTCATATTAATTTCCTTAATTTCTAACACGCTTCGTTGTATAATTATATACCTACTAATAAAAAGCAACGATATGTGTTATCGGTTTCAAAAGTTTAAATCGTTATTAATCTATTTTTTTTTATTAAAAGAAGTGTCATGATCTATTTTTTAGTAATTAGACGATAAAATCTATTATCTATTCGTAAACTCCAGTGAAAACTGACTAAGGACAAGCGCGAACAACGATTCTCCTTACTAAAAATTGTATTTGTTGATTTACTACTAAATAATTGTTGTCTAAAATATTATTTTTACAAATGCGCTGCAAAATTGTTAATTGTTTGTTGTTGTGTGTGACTTAAAATCCTCTATGTCAGAAGCTCCCAATCTTCATATTTAGTTATTAGTGTGTGTGCCCCAGCTCGTGACACACTAATTATGTGCAAAAATTCTTTTTCAGTAGTCCTACATTGAAAAAAAAGCGGAAATCGTTTTTGGCGATTTTCTCAAAGACTACTGAACGCACAAACTTAAAAATTGCACACACAATTACACGACACGGCACACTAAATAGTTGCCGAAGAAATTTTGAAAAATCCGAAACTATTCCGCTGGGGGGAAACCTAGTATCAGTGGGGGGCGAGTTCTAGTTGTTAATCGGATTTAGGGTAAAAATAATTGGCACATTTGCTCATACTCCCCAGAGTAGGGAGATGAGATTTGAAAAAAGTCTCACGGCCTCTACTGCTTTAAATCATTAGCAGTTTAATGTAGTGCGCGCTTGTCTTTAGTCAGTTATAAAATTCTATTTGGAAAATGTAAACCTTAATCGTTTAGACGCTAATTATAAAGGACAGCGCATATTGTTATTAATGTGTATGCATCCATACTTTTGTAATGTAACAATTACTTTACCCATCACCCTGGCCATCCTAGTGTGCGCTTTCCTATATAAATATAGATATTAAGATATTTTTAAAAGTAAATAGGTAAGTTTAAATTGTATATGTTAGTTACTCTGTATATAAATTCCTTGATAATTTCTGTAGATAGGTTGTGATCACAACCAATTCACAACTATACTTTAAGTAACATCGAGTATAGTTAAAAGTTTTATAGTAAAGTGTAGATTTGTAGATAGATATTGATTGATTAGAAAAATACTATTATTAAAATTGCAACTGATTTAGTTGATAGTAGATAAATCCCATTATTTATAAGTAGGTATAGTTTATATAATTCAGAATTAGTTTAAAAAGATGTTATAATGAAATATCTACTGATTTCCATAAAAAGACTAAGTAGAATTTCAAGACAATAGATTTTGATTCTTTTGCTACACAAACAAAAAATATATTGGTTTGTCTAATCTCACAAATTGAAAGATGAGCATTATCCTAAATTCTGTCCACACCGATAGGCCTTCACTCAGATTCGTCCGACGTCCCTTAAAATATAACTAGTCTAGCCATAAATTCTGTTACTGGCTGTTTAAGTCATTTTAAAAAAATATGTAATTTGAATTTCGAACATTAGCTTCTACGATAACAAAATATACTTCTTTCCCGAAATTATTGAATGTTTTTGTTTAGAATTTACTTGTTTTAAAAATGGACTGGGGCACTAAAGAGAATAGGATTGCAGTTATTGCTCTGTACAAAGTAGGTAAGGAGCCAGCCAACATTTTTGATACATTGAAAAAGCTAGGGATTAGCCGAATGTTTGTGTATCGTACCATTCAAAGGTACACTGAAACCATGTCTGTTGATGACCGTGAGAGATCCGGCCGACCGCGGTCTATTCGAACAAACCTGGCTGTTAACGCAGTCAAGATCAGAATTCGTCGAAATCCCATAGGGAAGCAGAAAATTCTTTCTAGAGACATGAAAATCCCACCGAGGACACTTTCCCGGATTATCAAACAAGACTTAGGCCTTGGGGCTTACCGGAGATACACAGGGCACACCTTAAATCAGGAATTAAAACAAAAGAGATTCGAAAGATCAAAACATTTGTTACTGCGATACGCGGACGAAAAACACAGAAAAATTCTCTTTACCGATGAAAAAATTTTTACAATCGAGGAGCACTACAATAAACAAAATGATCGAGTGTATGCACACAGCTCTAAAGAAGCTTCTGAGGTAGTGGCCAAAGTTCAGCGAGGCCATCATCCAGCATACATGATGGTTTGGTGGGGTGTGTCCTACCAAGGTGTCACAAAACTCCATTTTTGTGAAAAAGGAGTAAAAACTTCAGCCAAAGTGTATCAAGATACCGTGTTAGAAGCTGTAGTTAAACCCCACAACAAAACACTATTCAAAAATTAAGTGTGGACATTCCAACAGGATTCAGCCCCGGGTCATAAGGCGCGTACTACCCAAATTTGGCTTGAGCAAAATGTTCCAGGCTTCATAAAGGCTCATGATTGGCCTTCGGCTAGTCCGGACTTAAATCCTTTGGACTATAAATTGTGGTCTGTGCTAGAGGACATGGCCTGCTCTAAGCGTCACCCAAATATTGAGTCGCTCAAAAAATCCTTGGAGGCAGTAGTCACCAAGTTTCCAATGGAAACCGTTCGTAAATCCATCGACGAATGGCCCGACCGTTTAAAAGCGTGCGTTAAAGCTAAGGGTGGACATTTGAATAATCAGTTCAGTACATTAACATATATTTTTCACTATTAATAATCATATATAAAACTTTCAAATAAAATTATTTTTTTAGAAATAATCGGATATTTTCTTTGTAACAGAACTTATGGCTAGACTAGGTAATGATTAAGAAGCAAAATATTAATATGATTTATGAATAATTACAAGAATATGGAACTCGTATAGTTTATCGTGCAGAACATTAGACTTACACCCGCATTACTTACAATAATATGATTTCTCACAACGCACAAAGCCCCATAAACCTATTCAGAGACGATACTTGAATAACGGTTGGTCACGTGGCATTTAAGTCTTATTGTTTTTGAATTACGGCCGTTTTCAATATTCTATCTATCCTTTGTTCTGCTTACTAAAGTTAGGCAAATCTATCTATTTGCACTTACTTTGATTTCAATATGCTGTCGACGAATAGCTTTTGTTATGACTTTTGACAATCAAATGTCATTTGATCTGAGATTACAATCTATCCATAATCTTTGATACATTATTGAAAATGGCCGTTAAAGACATGTCCTTTGGAACGTATTGAGAAATGTCCCCCTTCGCATATCGCATAGTATTTACTTAAACAAGTCCTGTACGGGTGTTAATGTACCATCTTATATTAGGCGTAAGGCGACAAAATATTATAAGCTAAAAGATGAGAATTGGGAATTAGAGAGCGAGAACAGATCTTTGTTGGTGAACGTCTGCTTCGATCAGGTCGTCGTCTTCTTCATCATCACACGCGTCTTCTGGCTCCCCGAGAGCTCGAACAAACTCTATAGAATTATAAAAAAAAATAATAATAATAATAGCTCCCCAGACCGATTTCGGCCATGGTGGCCAATCTCAACAGAGACTAGCCAGCTGCGCACGAGATATTATAGTGCACAAGTGTATGCGCGAACACAGGTGCACTCTCTTTTCCTTTTACTCTCATAACCCGATGGGGGCAGACCGACACTCGCGGAGAGAGATCAGGCGCAGGACCGACGGCTTTACGTGCTCTCCGAGGCACTAAGATTTCTTTGTCAGAGAAATCTTAATAACATTTTAAATAAAAAAATAAATTTTGAAAATAAAAATAAATTGAAAAAATAAAATTCCATAAAAAATATCAGAAACAAAGTCCAACATATCGATTGTCTAGGTTCCCAATTTATTGGTCGCGGAACACTATTTAATATTTTTATTGTACGGGGTATTTTAGTAACTTATCAAAAAATCGAATTATGTAACTTTAGTATATCTGCATTGTACAACCTACATGCATATAAAACAAGATTGTAAGAACTGAAGAACCGGTAACAAGCGGACCCCCAATCATTGTATGAAACATAATTTAATTATAGCATAACTTCAACCACGCTTATTCTAATTAACAAATAATGATTAATATTTTCACACACATTTTTGTTTTAGCTATCAATAATGTGTTGTTAATAAAAACCCCGAATTCCTTCAAAGTCAATGACACAATATATTGAGCGTTTAAGTAATTTCCCTGAAGGAATTATTAAAGGTTATCGCGCACTACTGGATATTAAAGTGTTTGAAATAATATAAATATAACACGTAATACAACGAATATCTTACCAAGGAAGTCTATGCGACCGTCGCCATCTGAATCAACTTCCTTAATCATGTCTTCGACTGAAAAAGAGGGTAGATTTTAGAATTTCTTAAAACATTGAAAAATCTTAAAATTCTCTTAAATGTAGGTATATTTTTTATAATTTAAGAGACTGTTAAGATTGTTGCTTAATAATTACAAGATAAATACGCCTTCCAATTTTTTAATGGTTAAACCATCAATTGCGAAAAGGCAACCAGGTTTAATTCTATGTTGTGTTTCACACTTCAAATGGTTAATAAAGTCTCACTTTCTTTGCTTAAACATTTTGAATGTTTTGTCGTATCTTGTCTTCTATATGCAACATTGGACAGACTTGTTAGTAACATTAAGAGCGTCCATTAATCTAGACCATAATCAGTTTTCTCCTCAGAGAGATCATCTCAAAGACACCAGAGTACAGCCCTCAAATCAGAGACCATATTATGTTCAAAAGCCCTGAACTCATTTATTACCTCCTATTTTGAAAGAATATTTCTCCTCCTATGTATGTGATATTTGAAATTTTCGATAGAAAACTAAGCTCCTGTTGACAATTTCTACTAATATTCCTCTATTCTAAACTACATTTTATAAATATATATATACTCACTTTCCTCTTCCGACAGATCCTCTCCAAGACACTGGAGCACGGCTCTCAGATCAGAGGCACAAATGTACCCTCTATTATGTTTGTCAAACACTCTGAACGCATCTCTCAGTTCCCTCTCCTCCTGTTCTGCAGAGCTGGTGTTTCCTCCAGACCCAGACATGGACTTGGAGAGGATATTGACGAACTCCTCGAAGCTTACGTTGCCGTCGCCTGAAATGTCGATTCATATCTATGTTCTTTGTAAATGGAAGTCAGTCTTAACGAGTTTGTATGGAAAGAATGATTTTTGCATTTTTAATTGGAAACAGGAAAATGTAGAGCTATTTTTTGTATTTAATGTAAAATTGTTTAAAACTTTATCGATTTATATTATGATTTATAGACACATAAATATATTTGGTTTTTTAAACTTAAAGGTTAAAAATCTATTATTTTTCATGAAAAGTACTTAAATAGAATTATTTTCCTTAGATGCATTATGCAATGTGATGGTTTTTTAACTAATTCAATCGTTTTAATTTCTTAAAGATTGACAAATTTAGGTACTTGCTAAATTAAGCTTAAACAAGCTATTTCGCACGGCTTCGCTCCCGTAGTACAATGTTCATCAGGTATACTTTAGATTTTTTCAAACCGGTCCAGTATTGTTGGAAATTAAAATCAAATCGTTTCTCTTTATACTATAAGTGTAGATAGAGATTGTAGACTACACATAAACTAAGTGTAAAAACACCTACCGTCGCTGTCCACCTCTTGCAGCATGTCCTGCAGCTCCTCGACCCTGGCGAACTGGCCGAGGCTGCGCATCACGCGCCCCAGTTCCTCCTTGGTGATCGTCCCATCACCGTCTTTGTCGAAGAGACGGAATGCTTCGCGGAATTCTAGTGAGAAAAGTGTTCGTCCAGGAATTACATTTATAATGAAGCAGAAATGTAGCTAAAGCAAAAAAAATAATTAACTCGCACCAAACGATTCACGTCGTCATTTTAAATACGTACTAGTAGGGCAGGGATGGCGAACCAATGGCACGCGTGCCAAAGATGCTCAAAAATTAAATATGCTCTGAACAATTATTTGGCATTTTTTTTCTTACGCTACCTTTCTATCATACTCTATCCTTGATTTTGACTCTCTAAGTCAAAATTATGGCACGTGTGACCAAATGAAACATTTATTTACAAGAAATGGCACGTTAATGCAA
>LQNK01002054.1:17449-30995 GCA_001586405.1 Phoebis sennae
AAAAACCCTGAACGCATTTCTTAACTCCAATTTTGAAAGCTTATTTTTCCTTCTATGTATGCGCTATTTGAAATTCTCGATAGAAAACGAAACTCCTGTTGAGAATATCTGCTAATATTCAACTATTCTAAACTATACATTTTATAAATATATATACTCACTTTCCTCTTCCGACAGATCCTCTCCAAGACACTGGAGCACGGCTCTCAGATCAGAGGCACAAATGTACCCTCTATTATGTTTGTCAAACACTCTGAACGCATCTCTCAGTTCCCTCTCCTCCTGTTCTGCAGAGCTGGTGTTTCCTCCAGACCCAGACATGGACTTGGAGAGGATATTGACGAACTCCTCGAAGCTTACGTTGCCGTCGCCTGAAATGTCGATTGATATCTAGGTTCTTTCCAATTATGGAAGTTAGTCTTAACGATTTTGTATGGAAAGAATTATTTTTGCATTTTTAATTGGAAATAGGAAAATGGAAATAGGAGCTATTTTTTTTTATGTAAAATTGTTTAAAAGTTTATCGATTTATATTATGATTTATAGACACATAAATATATTTGGAGGTTAGACTACATATAACCTAAGTGTAAAAACATCTACCGTCGCTGTCCACCTCTTGCAGCATGTCCTGCAGCTCCTCGACCCTGGCGAACTGACCCAGGCTGCGCATCACGCGCCCCAGTTCCTCTTTGGTGATCGTCCCATCACCATCTTTGTCGAAGAGACGAAATGCCTCGCGGAATTCTAGTGAGAGAAGTGTTCATTCAGGAATTACATTTATAATGAAGCAGAAATGTAGAAAGAGCAAAAAAAAATAATTTACTCGTACCAAACGACTCACGTCGTCATTTTAAATACGTACTAGTAGGGAATGGAATTCTCTTCCGGCTTCTATCTTCCCAAGCAAATATGATCTGAATAGATTTGAAGTTAACGTGAATAGACATTACATATAGAAGTGTGTTCCATCCTCGACCATGTTATCACTTTCCACCAGGTGAAACTATGGTCAAACATTGTTGTTGCGGTATAAAAAAATTGGGATTCATCACGATTTTACCGGCCCTACATATCTAACTAAAACTTATTTTAAATGAAGTACCTATATTTATTGGGTGCATAAAATAACTATTTATTCAGTATGATTAATGTAAATAAGATCCATGCGAAATTAGAGCTTACTAGAGATTAAAACAGAACGAAAATGGTAACACTCAAGGAGTTCCTTTTATACCATTAAACTTTGGTTCTCTTCATTGTGAGTAGGTATACCAGAAATTTTGAGCGGTTTCAAAAGTGACGCTTTACTTTAAAATAAAATTAATATATATTAAGCTTTTTATTATTTAGCCCAACAGCTACAGAAGAAGGGTCTGGGTAATGTTTTTGGAGCGTATGTATGTAAATAGTTAATTATGTATGTTTGCATGTACATTTCTTTGGCACGCCCTACAAACGGCTGGACGAATTTTGGCATGTGAGGTGTTGTTGGAATTGTGATTGGCTAAATAAATTTTCGAAGTGAAGCTAGCAAATCAAAAAAGAAGATGAGGGAATTTTTTAATAGATAATTCAGTCGGATTTTTACATGGATAATTAATTAAGCTTGTATATTTTTCTAAAAGAACTAATTTTCTAGTAAAATGTGAGTACTTATTACCTTTCATTTGCGTGCGAGTGATGCCGGTGGTCTCATCGATGATAGACGCTTTTCTGTCTAGTGTCGTGTTGGCGGCCGGTTTCAGGAAGCTGACCTGGCGCTGCCGTGGCGGAGTGATCGATCTCTCAGATGTTTGACTGCGAAATACATAAAAGAGAATAGATCTTTGGCTATGGATATTTTGGCTCTAATCAACACAATATCTTCTTATACAATAGTATATAAATTTACGCTTTCTTACAAGTAAGTGTACCTATACTTACTTGTAAGAAAGCGTAAATTTATATAATAAATATATGAAACGTTCGAATGTATCAATAATTCAAATATAACTGGATAATATTCTGTACATTTAGCTTGTGTAGGTAAAATGATACAAAGTTCTATGAAATATTGTTTGCATGTCATAATATAGGTATAATAATAGGTAATATCCTATCCTTCTCATATTATAAATGCGAACGTTTGTAAGAGTGTATATGTATGTATGTTTGTTACTCTTTCACGCAAAAAACTGTTAACCGATTATGATGAAACTTGGTATATATATAGGTACTTTTAACCCCGGGGTTGCCACGGGGGCAGAAGTTACGCGGGTGAAACAACGGCACGCGGCTAGTTACCTATGATAGCCAACTACGTAATAACTATCTATGCAAAAAAGACTATGATGATCATTTACCTTTCTGAAGGACTGATAGCGAGGTTCACAGTCGGCGGTCCCCGATTTTCTTGGTTTTCATCTGGCGGTCCAGGCTCCGTATTGCTCGCTTGACGAGTCTGATATAATAATAAATTTTATTAACACCATCATCAAACAAACATAAAAATATAACTATAAGAAAATTGAATTATTTAATTGAAATTACACACAAAATTGCGTCCGTTCACAATCTATGTTGCATATACATACAGATTTTTTGTAAAATCTCGGGAACTCACAGCGGGAGTTAATCAATTGCACAAAGCTCACACTAATAAACAGACAAACAGAGAAACGAATGTTGTGTTTGTTACCCTAATAAGTAAAATCATGTTACTAAATCACCAAATAATAATTATAAATTATTAAATACGATTTCAGTTTCAAAAATGATTATAAAGGAGACGTGGCGAAAAAATCGATATTTTATAACTCATCCATGCGGAAATAAACTATGTAATGGTTTTGGCCACGAAAATAATGAGTAATGGTGGTATATGCCACCTGACTCTATATTGTTTTTTGCCTATTTGGTACTCTAAGCCAATATTAAACAGGATTTTTCATAGGTACTTTTTTCATATTAAATGTAAAATCGTTCCTTTTCTTAACTCCTTTTTATCATATTATAAATCCAAATTGACAACTATAACTGAGTATTGTGCTACTTGTAGTTTTCTTACCATAATGCCTTTCAGCTGATTCACCAAAGGCGAATCAGCGAAAAAGTTGTTCACCGCGGAGAATATTTTTACACGTTCGCTTTCCACTTTCCGGCAGGCTGTTTGCCTGCCCAAAGTTCTCTCGAAAGATGTGCTAAGATTTAAAAAAAAACTTCGTCAAAATATGACAAGATACCGTTAATTATTTTAAATAATTCACTAGAGTCGACATGTTCACATTAAATAGAATTAATGACATAAGATTATACAAAGACTAGAATTAATTATAAGTTATTTAACGTAAATAATAAAAAAGTTGCTTAATACATACCTACATAATATAAAAAAAATCTAAAATTATTTTATTATTTAGTTATTACAGTAATAAAAATATTAATTTGCATTTTCTTTAGTCTCAAGAAATACTCTGATAGAATATCTCGCTATTCTTCGTAGACATAACGTGAATTGTTACACAAAGAACATTATTCCACTATTTATGTATATATTAGGTATAAGTATTACAAAAGAACTACAATAAATTATATCTAATATTAGTACTATGTATTTAATTTTGTAATTATTCGCTTGAGATGAATATTTAGTCATAAGCATTCTAGATTTATTAAGTTTTCAGATTTAACTTCGAAACTTTTGGATTTAACTGGGTCACTGGGTACTACCGTCTACATAGTTTACAGCTGTGGCCTGTGACTGGTTACGGAGTAATTTTTAACTAGCTTTATTTTTCTTAGGTCAATTTTTTTACAAAATTTTCATGCATCTCATTGACATCCTTCATTACAATAAAAAACATAAAACAAACAAAACAAAAACATTAACATTTATTAATACAAAATAAAGCTAATTAAAAAATGTTAACTGGCAAAAACAACGTTAAAAGATTATAGATTCGTTAATTTAAGTCTCTAGCACCTACATAAGTAATACCGCCTTTTACGCTCCTTCAAAGAACTGAATTACAAAATGTATAGAAGAAGCATAACAATAAACAAGAATTGAGAAATTTGTTCCCAAACATTTGTTAGTATATTTTTTATAAAAACTTAAAATAAAATACTAATGTTTTATTTTTGTTACCTGTTGGTATATTATTATTGTAATTTTCTAAGAGAACACGTCGTCACATATGAGCTACAGTAGAGCTTTTCGGGTACTAATGGAATGGATGCTGCAAGGGACGTGGCCCGGGTTTCCAATGACAAAATACGCGCATGCGAATAACGATCTAGAGAGGCATATAATATGCCTTTTCTCGCTTCTTAAGAATTCCTTCTATTTAATTGGAAATCTTCAAAGATAGTAGTTTTATACGTCCTTATTTCAAATACCTTGCTCTTTCTTGTATCTCGTATTGAAACCCATTTTCTAACAGGAAGATTAGAATACAAATTTTAAATCTTAGCTTTACTTTTTGAATTATGCCTCTATTGACATAATTATTAATGAATGGTCGCTAATGAAGCGACATAAATAATTACGTATATAAAAGTTCTCAATGCTATGAGATCTTAATATGGGATTGAATTAAACATTTAAATGATTAATTTTACGTATAACTTATTACATTAAATTTAATTTAAATCTGGGAAAAGGAAATTTAAGTATATTGTTATATTTATAACGATTATTTAGAGGCACTCGTAATATGAAATAAGTTCCTACGTGAGTATCTAAAAAAATAGTTTTTCATTAAACTATTTTGCAAAAGCAGAAATTTATCAAGGTTCAACCTGAATTATTTAATGATGAATTAAAATCGATTTATTTTTTTTATTAGTATTAGTTCTCATCGTCTTCTGATGCGCACTAAGTAATAGGTTTGCCCTGAACCGCGAAGAAGAGACAAGACAGTTCGATCTTATAGTAGGTACATAAATAAGATAATACATAAACCAAAAAGAAAAACAATAAATGAATGAAATTCATTATTATGCTTCATCAAGACATATATTTCAGTTTTTTTGGTTCATTTTAATTCGTTTTATCAATTGAAAACAGAGTTACCCTCAATGGTTACAAAAATCATTCGTATGCAGTATAAATTGCCTAAGTTTAAAAATCTATTCAGAACTTTTTTGCCATCGGCAATATCGCACTTTTGCTGGTAAGAATGATATATTATATGAATAAAGTCTCGTCAAAAAATGTTTTTTAAAATTGAAAAGTTTCATTTAACAAGTAAAAATAAAAATACAATTTTTAAATAATACAATATTTAATACAATTTTAAAAATTAAAAGCATGTTTTTTTATCATTTGTACATACATTTATTTCTATTAATCTATGATATTACAACACGTCAGTCTTATGGATATTGCCATATTCAAAAAATAGGTCTAAAAGAGTTATATATATAATTTATATTTTGCTTACTTACAACTTTTTTCATCAATATATTCTCGATATATTTTTAATCTTAATATTTTAAAAGAAAGAGGCATGTTTCGAAGCATTTACAAGAATTGAAGTTTAAAGCTATTAAGCAGTTTATCAATAGGCAATAGCTCTTTTAAAGAGGTAACTGACAAGTGCCAACTGTAGACTGGCAACATTATATTTAGTTTTCCGTGATTATTGATGAGGAGTGACAGTGTTTTAAAAATATATAGTTTTGTGCGTTTTTATCCAATAATTAACATAAAAACTAACAAATAAATTTAATTTTTTAATTCGTGGGTTTATTTGTTAATGTAAGTACATTTTGTTATTCAATTTTATTTTTGTTAGGTTAGAAGTTGCATCAAATTCTGCCGACTGTCCCGAATGAAATTACTAATTTATTATGCTTATTTTATTAGGGGCTGACAGTGGCTTTTTATAGTAAGTGCTGATTAATGACTCGTGTACGCAATCAATTTTATTATTGATAGAACATTGAAGATACACTTCAGTGAACATCGTTTAAAATCGATATTCTGACGAAGTTTCAAAGGTTAATACTTATAACAGCAGTTTAAAAATATATACACCCTGTAGCCCTATTTATTTTTTTGTTTTCGTTTAAAGTATCGACACAATAATTTTTTATCATTTTATGTGTAACTTGTATCTATAAACTAACAAAAGAATTGAATCGTTGCTTATGTGATATATGTGCAAACCAAGACTGGGAGACAGAGCTTACAGTGATATTAGAATGAAGATATATAAATAGCTTAAGCTTAGCAGAACGGTCACAGGAATAATGACAAAGCTAGCTAGCAATCGTCGTGTTCGTAACCAAGCCGCATCCCTTGCTATACCGCGTCAAAACTCAGTGTCTGACAATGGCAAGGTACGCCAGAACCTCAGCCCAGAAGCTCTGGCATCCATGAACAAGGAACAACTAAGAGCGGAATGCAGAAAGCGCGGCCAGAGGACATCGGGCAACAAAAATGAGCTGGTATATTACTAGTTGTATGTTGATGTGTGATTTGATTTTAAAAGCCAGCCAGTTTTGCATCTTGCTTGTTTTCGTTTCAGTTTTGGAGTTATTCACGTTTTGCCATTCCTTTGCCGTAGTTGTAGTTGTATATATTTTGTTTCAGTATGTAGGAGTGAAGTATGCTTGTATGTTTCATGACACAGTTTTGTTTTAAATTATGTCTTGATCCTGATTTATTCACTCTGTTTTCACATTTTTACAATCTCAGGTTACCATGCTGTAAATAAACATGAAGCATAGTGCATCAATTTTTCACTAAAACTAAATTAAAATGTTCTGATAAGACATTTACAATCTGATTAATATGAGTCATATAAACAAATACAGTTTTATATGCAGTAATCATTGTTATAGCATTACCTTCTATCAAATTAATAGCTTGTACACTCTGATACCTTGATCCTTACATAATCACATTTCATATACCTACATATTTTTTATTTGCAAATAATGGATGCTGGTATTTTAAGATATTTGAAAATTATGTGTGTTGTGTGTTATGAAAATTTGTTATTTTATTAAGTGTCAAAATATCTTGTATGAAGATAATGATCATGAAGCAATTTTTTTTACTTTACATTATTCTGTGATATAGTTGTTCAACTTTCAAATACACTATCTAAATGTAATGTAAAAGACAGCACCCATAGGCAAATCATGACCACCTCCTAACTAGAAATTGAGTCTTAAACATACCGTCTTAGGAGTAATTTTGTAGAGTAATCACCTAAAACTATAATAAAAAAAATACCTTGAATATACAGCTATAATGTTCTGTGAGACTAATCCTTCTCTGCATTAATCCAGTATTAGTATACATAAGTCAAGTAAGCCTTAAAGTAGGTATGATTTACCCCTTGCCCTACCTTATTACATTCCATCAAATAAATACTAGTATACTTATAAATTCACACTTACTTTAATTATAATTGCTGTCTACCATGTTAATACACAGTTACCATGACATTAATAGCTATACAATACCGATGGCTACAAGTATCAGGGTAATTATCTGGAAATCACATTATTTACAATTAAAATGACATTAATTACCTTGAACAATGTGAGATTGGTCATTGACTGTATGCAATTTGAATTTCCTTTTCTGCTTTCCTAACTCTACATATCATATTTATGTGAAGCTTGATTAATCTATGTTATAGCTATTGAACATTTAATTATATTACGTAGCTTTTAGTATAATTGAATGAATAAATAATTAGTAAGTTAACAAGATGCAAATTACTCTATTATTTTATGGTTACATTGTTAGCTATGTTCAGCAAAATATTACTTATTGAATCATTCAAACAAAATATCTGAAAATTATATCACAATTTATTTAAGTATCTCATTATTAAAAGTTGATACGATGTACGAGAATGCTAGTAAAATGAAAACATTTTTAAAGTTTTAAATAAAATACTTTTTAAAGGATTTTGTTTAAAATGGAAAGTACTCGCTAATACTATTATTAAAGTTATTATTTTAATAAATACGCTTAATATATTTGAATTTCATTAAATCTATCTCATGTCATTTGCGTGATAGTATAACAGTGCATGTACGTATTACGCGTCATCGATATCTTAATACAAATCGATCTTTTATTAACGCAACTTGTAGGGCATGCATTTTAATGTGAATTAAACTCGCAACAAACATTTTACAATCAAACTTGAAACCTTGAAACTATTATTTACTGCGATTAGGAATTAATACAGATTAAGTAATCTTGCTGACGCATCATGATATTGCATTAAAATAGAATTGAAATGTTCTTAAGTAGTTTGAAGAATAGACTTTTTTATTTAATATTAGTACGATTGAACGGTTACGACCTAGGGACCTCAAAGAAAAGAGTATAATACCATATAGGCCGGTAACGCATTCGTGACAACCGATTTATAACATTGCGAAGACGTACTACTACGAGAACTACTAAGTACTGGCGGCGGTAATAGCTTGCTGTACGATAAAAATATATCATATTATACACTCTTACGATAAAGAATCTAGTACAATTGTTTTTAAAAATATTTGCGCCAGATTTGTCTACCGTTGTCATTGTCACCGGCTTGGCACTCACACTTGGCTGATTAGGTCAATGTATTATGTTTATAATTTATTTATATCTTCACATGATTATTTTATAGGTAAATCACTACTATCTACCTAATGCGACGGACTTTACGCAGAGATATCATAAATATAGAAAAAGTTGTAAAACGTTGAAGTTGTGCAATATTACGAAATTTATACAAATTATAGTAATGTGATCACGTATACTAATGCTTGCTTTTGGTGTGTTTTTGTTCTTCTTACTCTTCGGTAAAAGATAAAGATAAAAGTCCCTCTTTACGGTATAAAATGCAGTTATGCAAAGTGTCCCGTAATGAGTGAAGCATCTCTTAGGGAATGATAAGTGAGCTAATAATCTATCAAAAATATAAAGTATAACGCAACTCATAAACAGGTTAAAAGCTCGGCTACCATCTTCCAAGAGATACTTTACTCACGATATATATTTGAAACTAGCTGTTCCGCGCGGTTTCGCTCCCGTAGCATGTTATATAGCTTATGTTACTCGTGGATAATGTTTACAATGGTGAAAGAAATTTTAAAATCGGTCCAGCAGTTTTTGAGCCTATTCATTACATACAAACAAAGTTTTCCCCTTTATAATATTAATGTGGATTGCGTCCCTCGTCCATTATGGTTTGAATACCATCTGGGAAACCTTATTGAAAACCATCCGTATCGATAACTGCATATAAAATTTAATTAAGATCAACCTTGCGTAATAAATTTATCTTCTACATAATATTAAATTGTACACAACGCCGAGTGCCGACCTATAAACCGGCTAACAGGTTGCTTCACAAAGTTAATGGAAAAATAAATTGACATATACCATGTCCTCTTTGGGCGTAGTTGATAGTGATTTAAATATTTTTTTACATTCAAACATATTTAAGTCGTTAACTGAATGATTTAAACCACTCTTTGATGTTCAACTCGACCAGCACCGTATTTTATTTCGAAAGTCACTCGTTCTGTTTCAAGAGAAGTAATTTTAATTTGCTAGAATTCAAACAACTCCAATGCGCAATGTCTTCTATTGGCAATTTCAATTTCTCAGAGACTTCGAGTTGAGACGTTCGACCAAGTCGAACCATCCATGTAGTAAAATTTAATACGAAACTTGTATAGATGTATTTTTATACAAAAGGAATAATAATAAAACGTAAAAACATCAATATATTACAGTTTGATTAAAATTAAAATTTGATTTTTTTTTAAATCGTAATTTGATTTTAAAATCAACCTGTAATTATCATTAAGCTGAACGTAGAATTTAAATATATTCCCTAGATTAGGAAGTTCTTTCACTGGCGAAGTAAATTAAATTGAAAGTAATATGAAAGTGCAAACACTAACTCCATACGACTTTCAAAGCGTGCACGGCTCGTTAGGATTTTTAGTTCGGAGTTTTTAAACTAAATATTTTCTTACATGTTGAAACGACCTTATGTAATTTTTTAAATATAAAAATGAACATTATTAATTTTTACAATTTCGTTTTTCTAATTTTTCGCGTATTTTTCCGATTTTTTCTTCTATGAAAACTATTACCTGACAATATTAATAAAAAAAAAACAAGTAGCGAAATCGGTCCAGTCCAGGGAAATTTAAATTACACAACATAGCCAATTATACTTTAAAGTTAATTTTAGACTAGTTAAACAGATTTCGCTATGTAACGTAGTTGTATAGAATCAAGCCGGTTATACTTAAAGGTATTTATTAGGTACGGCATTGAAATTCACATTGCATAGTGGACGTAGTGTACTGACTCGAATGTATGTGTTCACTTTCATTTCCTTGTTGAGGAACTTAGTATAGCATAGATCGATCGCTATTTTAAATTCTTATATGTGTGAATAACATCAGACAAAATAAAAAGTTTATTCATAAATAAATATATTTTTTTATAAATTAAAGATTATCTGAATGCAAACTGCCATAACAATATCGTAGCGAAGCAATCAATGTTCATACATGTCGAAAATATGTGAAGAAATAACGGAACCACTTCATTTCCGACAATCGACATTCGACACATCAATATTGCTTCATATATGAACCCGATGCGGGTCACATATTTTATACACCACAGTAGACAAAATAAACTGAACAGTACGTCAACTTCATACAACCGAAACCTTAACTCGAAGGGATACAGTTGGTGTACTAGTTATGTTTACCTTACTAGTTCACGCCATACAGCCGCACCTCATACGACGCGCACGCGACTATCACGCCACTTTATTTTTACGCTGCTACTAACCGTTAACAATACCTAACTCTCGCCATTAATACTCGATTGTTAAGGTTAATTTTATCAAATCAAATCTACGTTAAGTCAATAGTTACTTTGCTCATTATATTAATGCTTTTAGAGTTCAATTTAGATTGTATTGTTATCGGAAGAGAAGGAAAGCCTTGTTTTGGAGTACAGCCACGTCAGTCAGCTGTTAGCGATTAATTACGCGCGTCTGATACTTTGTTTCTTTTACGTCTTCTAAATCAATAAAAGTTCGTCATCTTGTAACACATGTTTCGCACAATACTCTCTCTTTTACGTTTTATTGAAACTGAAATGAATTGCGATAATTTACATTTTTAGGTCAGATCTAATATAGGTTTTAATTTTGAATTTATTCTTTTTTATCGACGGTTAGGTACGGCATAGGCCGATTAACAATCAATAGTTTAAAAAAGTTTGAAATAGTTATAAAGTCATCGTGTAACAAAAATTGTCAAGTCATATTAAGGGAATAGCTCTTTGTGTTTGTTTATTTTTAATTGACTTTGGTCAATAACCCATATCCACGTATTCGTACTGTGTGTAGAATTACATTTCCTTTGTTTAATTTCTTTGTTTTAAATAAAGTTATTAGACTTCTAGGTTTAGCAAATTAAATGTTAATTTTCTTTAATGCATTTTATTGAACACTAGCGGTTTCACGCTCGAAGCTCATTGTAATATAGTCTATGTCATTCAGAATAGATTCAGCTTTCTAATGTCGAAAGCGTACTTGAAATAATTCCAGTAGTTTTTGTGTGACAACATTACAAACATAACACATAAACAAAGATGATATCTCTTTACAATATTAGTATAGACAAAAGATATTGGGGAATCGTGTATTACACGCAATTATATGAATCATTCTAAATTCGGGTACGCATTGTTCGCGTTCTATATTAAAATATGATTTTTGACAGTGGTTATCCACAAACCCGATTAGATGACCTCAAACGAAAGTGAATTGAGAGTGATGTTCGTTTTTTGAAAGTGAAATGTTTTGTGATGTCATAGTCTTCAGAACCGTTTCACTTGCGTTTTGGAATAAACGTGTTTCGTTGACGCGGAATTTTAAAATCTGGCCTTTGTACTATGTGCGTTGTGGTGTGATTTTGACGTAGTCGAACGTGTACCGATAAGCGTAAGCAATCTACTGCATTTCTATTGGTTCGTGCATTGTTCTAACAATTAATAGCCCCTATTATCGATGCGAGAGTAACGCTTCGTTAACTTTTATAATGATCTTTTTAGAGCTTAATGATCGTCTATGTATAGAAGTCAATTTTGTTTCTAGTTCATTTGTGATAAAATGCCTCCGCAATCCGCATAAGGTGAATAAGTGTAGCTATCACATTGAGGAATAATTTTAAATTCCATTTTTATTTCGCCTGCAAATAAATAAAGAAAATAATTTATTCAAACAACATTTTCTTTATTATTCCTTAATGGACAATTAATTCAGTTTAATAAAAATTAGTTTTTCGTAATTTTTGCAAAACGAATGCGATAAAAACCAATTAAATTTTAACATCGTTAATACCTCTCGAAATAGAGATTTGGTTTTCAAGTTAAAAATAGATATTTTATTTGTGATAATATTTTTACTAATCTGTGATTCAGTTTTATCGTAACGATATAGAAATGGGCAAGCATCTACAAGATTTATTGACATTTATGAACAGTTCCTGATAAACGCTGATAATAAACCTCTTATCATTTATCGTAACCTTCCTGTAAATATAAATTAAGATAATTTTATGTGAAGACTGAGAATTTTTATTAAATTGAATTAAAATCAGATTACTTATTCTCATTCAATAGACAATAGGCATATCAAAATACGTAACTAGAGAAAGTGTCAGTCCAAACAATAAGTTATTTTGTAGTCAATTAAACTACATTTTATATACATATACGTAATATTTCAATTTTCAACGATTAAAACATAAAATTATTTTTATTTTACTTTTATTTATATCTTGATGGTTTATTATGCGAATTATTAATTTTTGTTAATATTATTTCTTTTATTCCTCAGAGGTTTTAATGCACGTTTGTTTATGTATTTTAAATTTTATAGACACATGCATGCTGTGTTATATATTTTAAAAATACGGAAATAAATTAAACAATTTCGTGATGTGTGTGGTGTGGATTGGTTTTTAAAAGTTTTCTTTTTGTCTACTACGTTCAAGTTTCTATCTGAATATCGTCTTTTTCTCGTAGGATTAAATACTTAAAATCACCAATAATCAAATTTATTTCAAAATAGAAATATAAGTATATCTTACCGTTTAAAAGAAGCAGATTATTATAGAAGATTTATTATGTATACAGAATAAAAACGAGCGGTAAAAACATATTGCGCCATGTACTTTGATCACTGTTTAATTACGGTCATTACATTTTAATTTCCATCGTCTTACATAATGAAACGATACAGCAAACTGCCTTACCGAAATTGAAACAAAATTTCTACTATTTTAGTTACGATATACCCTTTTATGATGTTTTAGGATATCCTTTACTCTGTCGTAAAGGATTTTAGAACATACAAAAATCTATGCATGATGTATCCATGTTTTCTTATTCCTTTCCATTTTGCTCCCAAATTTAAATGAATATTTAAACGACTTTCATAAGAAATTCTCTCTTCAATCTTAGAGACAGAGAGACTAGAGACATCAGACAGTATAC
>LQNK01002054.1:39550-61748 GCA_001586405.1 Phoebis sennae
TTGAATTGAAATATTTCTGTTATGATACTTGTAATGTGTATTAAATAAAGAGGAATAGTGTTTTAAATAGAGACTTATAAAAGTCCCTGTGCCCTGTGCAAGAAAGCTTTTAATAAATATTTTGAATGTTTAATGGAATATTCGTAGATTAAATTAATTTCATGTTATTATTACGATATTATGCAAGTGCAGATTGAGATAAATAAGTAAAACAGCCACATGACAATTATAAATAATTATCTTATGACATTTCACTAACTAAATAAATCTTTGATTCTAGACAAGTTCTCCAATGGGTAGAAAGAGTACCATACATCGGGCCGAAACTTGAAGCGCCACTGCTAGAATTCCTTCGCAACCAAAAAGCGAGACTTCACAAGAACAACGCGTCGCTGCCAGAAAACAACGGCTCCGTGCTATCGAGCCTTCTAGAAAAATTCGTGTTGGCTATGGTTCTATACTTTGTGGTGTCCATAGTGAATGCGCTTGCGCAGAATTACAGCAAACGCTCGGGAAAGAAAAAGGGCAAGAAGAAGGAATAGGGACTGAAGACGCCGGGCGAAGCGATTGTTGGTCTCGGTGAGGTTTTGTTATTTTTATCTTGATTATGAACTGGTGTAGCCTATTTTATAGTACATAAATTTTGAAATATTATCAAACATAATATGGATAAAGTAAGCATTGACATGAGAAAAATGATCATGAATAGAAAATTAATTAATGTATTTTTTATTTCGATTTTATACTAGAGTAAAATTCGTGTTAAATACTTGTTTTATCATTTATATTCGAATTTATTAGAATTTGGTTTCAAGTAGTACTTTTTTTCATTGTAAAATTTTTAATACTTTGTCCAATGTAATATATAGTATGTAGGTACTATGTACTTAATAAATTAACAAATCATAGGTTTGACAGATAATATTATAATATTTAATTATTATTTTCAGCACGGCGGCGATTGGATAAGGCTCGTCAGCATCGGTAGTACGAGCATTACTGGTCGCTCATCCAAAAACTTTTGTGATCCAAGTTTCACGTGTACTCTATGGTCCATACCATAGACTGCACAAACATAGACTATACGAGCTATTTATTTTACACGGGACATGCTTATAAAACGGATATTACATATTTAAATGCAATTCTAAAATATTTTCTAGTTTATGTATGATTATTGTAAGCATTTAAAGTTTTTAAGCTGTCCACTTCTTAGTCATAAAACAATACTGTGAGTAAGTTGAGTCAATATGTTAAGAAATGTGTATGCGTTCGAACCACATAGTTACCCTGTATTTGTAAAACGATTATTTTAATTCTAAATTTATGTTCTTAAGTTAGAATTATTGTCCTAAGGGTATTGCACAATTATGGTTTAAAAGATCCATCTCGCGAGATATATGAGGTAAAGACGATATAAGCAAAACATGTATCTAGATATTATGTTTATATTAATAGTAAATTTTAATATAATAGAAGCGTCAAGCTTATTTTAATATAAATTTAAAGGTAGATAATATATTTGTGTTGATGTAAGAAAGAGATTCGAGTCATAAGTAATGGAATGTTCTCTGCACTGATGTTGTGTGGGTGTGAGCGATATAGTTATATTATACTAATCTACATTGATATTTGTACATTTCGCACCTTTAAAATAAAATTATTTTTACTGTATGAAAATTCTGTATGTAATTGATAACTGAATAAAAGAGTATAATAATGATCTGACAGGGCATAGAAGCCTTACCACTTGATAAAAAATAATCAATGAAACAGTTTTAACATCGCGTCATGCCCTAATAAAGGCCACAGCACTTCACTTTTTTTATGGTAAAATAGAGTAAAATCTACACCTCTGTAACTTTATTTCTAATAATTGTCCCCTATCTACGCATTTAAGCAGGAATTTATTTTAAAGGTGCGTTATTTAGCTGTAAATGAACAGCTATTGCACGACAAATTATATCTTGCCCAGTTAGTTTGTACTAACTTAATAAATATAGTAAGCGTCGAATTTATGGATAGAGTAAAGTTAAAAGTATCTCTTCGTGTCCATTTTTGTCGTTTAAAGCTCTTCTATTTAATTATACCAATAACAATCTTCAGAAACTAAGTGCTACTTTGGCTCTTGAAAAAAAAGTTGGACATAAATATACTGACATAAAAATACAAATAAATCAAAAACAACAAATTATGAATATTACATAACTAACTCTTCATTAAATTTATCAAGCCCTAAATCAATATTAAACATAGATAAAAGTTTTTTAAATTTTCTTCTTTCGACACAATGTGTTGAAACAGTTATACAATATTTAAAATAAAACCTGAAAACTCAAAAACGGTCCTCAAAGCATCTTTTTCTGATCATTTTAATAATTACTGATAAGAGGTGGTGCTTGTTTTGGCATTAAACATGGTATTCAATGATGAATTATGATATAAAACAACTATGTAATATATAGGTACTATATTGTACGATAATATAGATCATTTAAAATAAGATCCATAAATTGCTCCGGAAAATAATCGTTAATCGATACGCATTTATAAATGTCATTTTATTTGGTGCTTCACCGAGATGCAAATAAGTAAATTCATGATCCATCACAATGATAAATATTACTATAATAAATATAATTTACTTCGCAAAATAAGAATAACTAACAAATTGCGCTCGAATATTTACAAATATTATAGCGACAATTACAAGTTTGAAAGACAAATATAGACTAGATAGCTAGTAAGAATTGTAGTTAGTATGATATGTTACCATTACATATGTGACAGTCAAATGAATACTATTCTAAAACTAGGATAAGGTGTGAGTTTTGCATGTTAGGTATTATAACGATTTAACACTGATCTGCAGTAATTATAATTTATTTCTTAACTATTGCAAAGTATCCCCGTAAATTTACTTTCCACCTTAAAGTTGTGCCAAATAAACATATTAATCATTAAACAAAATTACGCAGATAGTTAACACTAACCAAGCTAAGAATAACACACAATAAAATAATTTCAATATAATTATTATTATTACGCATACCTTAGGCTCTGTTATATTTACATGTGCTGTTGATGGATATTTGAATTTTGAAGTTAATGAATGCAATCTAATAACTAACATTAAAATCTAGTTAGATCCAGTATTAATTTATTTAATACATAATTTAACGTTTCAAGGTTATATATCATTCCTATTTGTATAATTTTCTGCGGGTTTGTTAGCTTTCGCTCGATAATTATGTTAGATGACTTCGGAAATAAGAATTTTATTACTATAATAATATTTTATCTTCATCTCTTAAAATAACAGATTATAGAGCCCTTAGTGAAATATGAAATAATCACATGGATATATACCTTCTTTGTTTCTACATTCCATGAAACATTGCTAGTTAATAAAATTATATTATTTTTGCACACATAACTTTGTTAATTGTAGATTTATGATAAGAATCACATATTTAGAGTATGGCAAAGAATCGCACATTCATCATAAATTGTGATTGTATTTTTACAGTTTGCTAGGTTTAAGAAGCGTCCAATCAATACAACTTATGTAAGGAAGTTGTATAATTCATATGAATGTAAGTTTCTCTTTATTTAAAATATATTTGCACATTTTAAATTCAAATTAATGGTATTTTTAAAATTATGTTGAATATTTAATGCCACTGATATATTTAGTGATTTGTAGGCAAATTTAATTTGCTTTCTATTTTGTTAACCTAAAATTGTTTGTTTGGTCCTGCATGTACATGTGACCTATGGAATGTTTAATTTTTATTTAACGTTATGTTCCATGCTATTTCATTTATATAGATTATTTTATATTGAGGTAAAGTAGTCGTATTCTTTATTAAAATATGAGTGGTACATTTAGTACAAAATCGGCTAAGTAATGTAAGTTTGTGGCTGTATAATCTAAAGCAATAAAGGAGTGGTTACAAATACAGTTTTTTTTTCATCAAAATATAGACCTATGTAAGTAACTATTATTATCTGTTTATTTCCAAAAAAAATATTTTGAACCTATCTACTTAAACTTCAGTAAAATAGTAAAAGAAGTTTCATTCAACATCTTTTAGCATTGTTTTATCTCCCTTTCAACAGAAAATCTTTTAAGATTTTTCTTCCTCCTAGTAAAAAGGTTGCAAATGCAAAATATTCTTTTATATTGTTATATACAAATATAATATCTATTGTAAATTTTAAACATTACTTTTCGATATAAATCGATTAATAGTTGCTCTCCTGAGGGATTCCTTGATTTCATCTCAAAGTTAGTCTGGGTGATCGTGAGTTTTGATAAAATTGAATTGCAATAAAGATTCTTATTTTTCTAAAAATATATTATTAATCAGACATAAGGGAAGGGGGATCTGTAGCACAGTTTAACTTCTACCGCAGATACTGACGTACCGGTATACTTCTTCCTTCCTTTAAAATGCCACTTAACAATGGTTATGAATAAATTTAAAAAATATAATTCTACTCATAGGCGACCCCATAGGCGCAGTGGATATGGCAATGGTCTGTTGCGCCAGATAGTGTGATATCGATCCCCACGTGTAGAAAATTATTATATAATGAAAACATTGTAATTTTCTACTGTCTGGGTGTTAATTAATCATTATATTCATAAAAAAGTATGTTTAGGTGACAAATCTCATTAAAAATACTTTGTGTTCTATCAGTCGTCAAGTTTTCAAAGTACTGTGCTAAGTTTGGGATCAGATGGGATAATGTTAAATGTCTCTATAATTCATAAAATAAATAGTGGAAATACTGTAAAAAAGTCTTTAATTCAATACTTTAAATGTCTCTGAATATTTATGATAATTATGGGTATAGTGCGTCGCCTTGCGGTGGTAAGATGAAGAATCTCTTCTAAAAAAATAGTATTCTTCATAATCATCCCTGTCCAAGACTGAAAAAATATTATTATTAATATAGTTTTACATATATCTGTCAATGTCTTCACGATTGACGTTTGTCAATGTCATTAGACATTAACCAATTTATTAGTAGTAATCGTAGATTATTTCATATTTTGATTATTTTGAAGTAAAATTCTGTCTTGAAGCAGCAAATTTCAATAGATAGAGACAATGTTAAAACGGTTTTCTTCGTTAGTAATACAACATCGAGGAGCAAAACAACAAGTAAATGTGAAATGGGTACGACCAGACTATGTCCCAGCATATAAACCGGAAAGGTCTGGGGATTTAGAAGGCCTCCCCACTGGTGCAGAGCTATCAACTGGAGTTAATTTTGCTTTGAGTGACGAATTGAAAGAGTATGTCAGTTCTATATTATAATAGTCAACTTTTAATTAATGTTGAGGTTATGATTTGAGTTGTCCTTTTTTCTGTAATTGTAATATGTTTTATATGGTATTTATGCTTTAATTTTAGTGCTCCGAAATCTGTAAAGAAAATATTCTCAATTGCACATCTTGGTCGAAAGGAATACAAAGAGTACATTAAGCAGGATCTCATAGACAGGGTCAGGAGACATAAATATGATGAAGGCACTGCTGAAACTAAGAGTATGTTCAATTATTTTCAATAGAAAGCAATGGTTATGCATGTACATAAGTTTCATGAAATCAAATTAGAAATATCTTTGTATTTCAGAGCTATTTAATATGATAATCAGTAGTAGTTTTCTAAATGTATATATTCTGTAAAACTTAAATTTTTACATCTAGACTTTAAATTCAAACAAAGATTTTTTGACACATTAACATACTACCTTTTAATGTTTATTCATTATTTTGCAGTTGCTAGAATGACAGGTCACATCAGGTGTTTACAAGAGACCATGGAAGAACATCCTCGGAATGTTAAAGTTAAGGTATAGTCAACCTTGACAAACATTATTTATAAAACTTGATCGTTCATTGGAACATATAATTATTGGTATGCTTTAATTTTAACTAAAAGTGTAACTTATTTTCTATCTATAGCAAACAGTTCAAGAAATGATTGACAAACGCAAGAAGTTATTAAAATACTTAAGGCAATATGACTATAAGAAGTTTGAATGGCTGTTAGAAAAACTTAATATTGAATACAAAGGACATCCGGAGTAAGTATTTGGCAATGTATAATGATCACAATTAAGTCATGTTCTTTAAAAATTATTACAACATATCAAATATTAATTATTTGAAATTGAAAAATTACTTTTAACTGTGAGTTTTAAAAATTGATCATCAATTATTGTTTAGATAAAAAAAAATTAATTTAGCTATGTTTTTGATTAGTTTATAAGATGGAATTTGGACAAGAATTATGCCTGTTTTCATTTAAAATGACTATTGTCTCCCATTTTTTACAATACTACATTATTATTAACTTGTATATTCCAGATCTTTCCACAAGCTGACACGCAAGGAATCACTCCGTAGATTAACGGAAATGCACTGTGATGAAATCAAAAATAATAAACTTGCTGACTACAGAAACTTACTTGAAAGCCAGCAAGGGCCCTTCTTACAAGAGAAATTAAAAGCCCTTAAGTTCATTAGAAGTGAACAAATTGAATTACAATTAGCGGTCACTGTTACAGAACAAGATATTAAAAAGGTGGAGGCACAATTAGAAGAATGGAAAAAGAGAGATGAAATGAAACAACAGGCTAAGAAGAAGAAGAAGAATCTGCTGTCAGATTAAATTAGATCATGTTTTTAGTGTAATATAGAGAATTAATATAATTTACTTGTTTCATTGCTCATTTTAAGATACACATATTTAAAGAGCCAATCCATGTCAGGTTCACATTTGTATTATAAATGTGTAATGATTTGGGTTGTGTATTTATGTTAAATAAAAATATTCTATTCTATTCTATTAACAAATGAAACTTCATCTCCCAAGAGACATAATTTTGAAACTTTGTTTCAACCAATAATCGAAATATCAGTTGGCTTGGAACTAGTTTTTATTATATTATAATAGATTTGTCAATTAATGCAGCCAAAAAATTTGTTAAATCTTTAAGGAGGTGAAAAATTTAAAATGACACAGATCATAAATTTAAAATCGTTTATTAAAACTAAACCTTAGTATAAAAATAGAAATATAAAGCGCAGTCGAATTTGGACGGACAATATATTACATAAATGCAAAATTTTATTAACATCAACCTTACAGGTATAAAACAACACTAAGGAAGACTTAAAAAATATAATACAATTTAAATTATATGGCCTTCATCATAATAAGCTAAGATTATGCAGATAGATTGTCTTAATAAAGAAAAATAACAAGTGTATGTAATGCTATGATTATATTCTAAAATAAAAGTATTAAAATATCAATGGCAAGAATCGTTTTTGATGTTTTTGTGTGCCCATTTTAACATCTCAATTTAAAGCTAGGTAATACAAGGAAACTTAAATTATCTATAATAAGCAAAGAAATTCCTTGTTATATTTTTAATATAAACAAAAAAAAAAACAAATTGACTTTATTTTTCACTTAGATGTACAATGTGTTAATCTGAGTAAAGAGTTTAGTCAATTTTTGTTGAAAATGTTGTTTATTACAGGGTTCAATTTTAATCTTTCAAGAAATTTTTAATAAAAATTATGAATATAATATATTGAGATTCTTTAAATCTTATTCCATAACAGTAGCCTATAATATTATAGACTATATTTTTTCTGAAGCCAGAAGATGTATCAGAAATGTTTTTTGGCATAAATTTTAGAATACATTTAATCATAAAGTTGCATTGTTGTCTTTTTCAAATAATTGTTTTTTCATATTCCTTTGAATGCATCAATTTCAACAAGTTTTATTTCTACACGTTCAATTGAGTTGTGATGTCTTGACTCCAGTGAAGCATATTTCAAATTTGCCCAACATTTGATTCCAATTTTAATTATTATTATTATATTACTGTTATACTTGGTATGAAATATGCCAATTATTAATGATGGAAGAAAATCTTAAAAATATCACTGATATACAAACAATATAACTTTAGCTTTGCTTTGCTGACTCAATGTTTTACTTCTGCCTTTAGTTTTTTTTACTGAATTAAAGTGATGTAGTATGTGGTGCCCGAGCATACGCGGTGGGAATGAAGCCGGATCTCCTGGACTTTGGTGCGTGGGCCCATAACCAGCCTTCGACAGTTTGCTGAGTAAGGTCTGCATATACCCACTCTCCTCGCTTCACTGACAAATCGTCTGGAGCTTGCGCCTGTAAAACATTGTAAATTTACTTTATGAAAATACCACTATTTATACTGTTTATGCTGATCATGATTAGTTTACGCACTCAACGATCTTCCGCAGATATAGTATGGTATGGGTGTAACAATACAACAAAGCAACTTTTTATAATCATCACATCTGCTAAACAATATAGTCTTTTTTTAATCCTAGGTCACTATTCTATTTTGATTAGTTCATGATTAAAAGTCTCAAAAATAAATGCATTTAAAAAGTGTACTAAATAAAGGAACTTGAGGATACAGGAATTTGCATTTTCCATTTTAATAGTGGCTATTATCAAAATTAATTTTAATTTTTCTACAACTTTATAGCTACAATTCAATGCTACACATAGATGAAATTCATGACCGTATTTCTTCATATCTCTATTATTAAAAAAAATATTCTTATAAAAGTTATTAAAAATGTAATGAAATACCTTATAGTCATATAACATAACAAGCTCAGTCCCGTGGTATCGCCCATCGCTGTCTTGTTGTGTAGTATTGTTCAAAGTGGTGTTGGTCGACATTATTGTGTTGTTCGGGTTCGGCGGTGGCGAGTGTATATTTTGATTGTTATCTTGTTGAGCCGCTGAAATTTTAAATGAAAAGTTTAATTTAAAAAAAAAATAAAAAAAATATAGGTAATATTTAAACGACATAATCTATCCAGAATTTAAATTTATTTTTTTACATTTATCTATGAAATTTAATAGTAAGTTTTAGTATTTAATATAACGTTTTAATGACCATGTAGAAAATAAAGCTGTTGACTTTGTAATTTTCTACTATCTGGGTGTGTATTTACAAAAAAGTATGTTATGTCCATCAGTAGTTTCAAAAGGCTAAGCTTATATAATAGCTTTGCTTAGTTTGGAACATAGTTTAAAACTTTGTTCAGCAGAAGGCATATGCCCATGTTTGCGACTAGGATTTTGATCTGAGTTGAAAGTTTAGATTACCTTGGCGTACCTTCAGAAGAAAAAAATATAAACTACTATTACTATCTTCCTTTTTCATGCCAAATGGTCATAAATATTGCTGAATGTCCTAGTGACAGATGAGTGAATGTCCTAGTGACAGATGAGTGAATGTCCTAGTGAAAAACTATTACTATCAAAATGTATATGCAAAAAAATTTTTTATTTGTGTCACCTTGTACAACAGCAGGATACACAAAGCCGGAGGGAATGAATCCTTCTTGCCCATCACTCCGTACAATCCAATACCAGTCTGGATCTTCTCTATTTAAAACTGCAAATGACATTTTTTTTTATAATTTAAATACTAATTTGAAATGGTAGAAGAAACTTGATATGTAATATTTTGGGATTAACATAATATTTAAATTATTCTAATTTAAGAATATTTGACTATGAGAAAGTTGATCAGCATATTAAAGTGAATACTATTTTAAAACTCTATATGCTATTTCTTGGGTGTAAAAACTTTAAATTTAATTAAAAAGTTTAAATTACCTATACAAGGTGGAGTAATAATAATAATTAAATGAATTTATTGAATACAATCTTCTTTCCTATTAAAAATAAAGGAACATTTTATATGAGTAAAATTTTCCATCTACAGTATTAAGAGTAATAAGAGTAATTACCTGTGACAAATTCCCCTCTCTCCACATCAACATCATTTTCATCCCTCGCAGTGAATGTGTACAGGACCACATATCTCCCCGAGGGATCTTTGCTGAAGGGACATGCATCACCCTCACTGCCAAGTTCTGAGTGACCATCGTTTGTTGCCCCGTCAGACAGTGATAACCTGTACATACAATATATTAATAAATACATATATGAAAAAAATAATCATAAATAAATACAATATATTGATTATTTATTTATGATTCTTTATTGAGCAGCATGTGACTTAAATGATTGTTAATATCTGATAGCAAAACTAGCAAATAAAGCTGGGGCTACACTTCTATGTTATTGATGAACTTAGAGTGTGTGCATCTATATGAAACTAGACAGGTTCATAATCATATACATTTCTTATGTTATAACACATGAAAGTAATGATCGTCATTAACTAAAGCTACTGACATAGAATTCAGTTAAAAAAGAGACATCAAACAATTGGCATGCAACACAATAATATGGGCACATCACCTACTATAATATTAATGATGCAGTAATAAAAAAGTAGTAGGTATTTAATGATGATTTAGATTATTGTTTTAGAAAATTACGAAGGAAAGTTGAATTTTAAAAGGTGGAACATTATTTATGATTGCTCAGAAGCCAAAAGAAAAAATCAATGCATTTTTAGAAACAGCTTTAAATTTTAGAAACATCAAATTTCCATTAATGCATATTAATACATGTGGAATGTAGAATGAAACATATGACACATGTAATTTATATAATATGTTAATTAGTAAGTTTCATTTTCTCTATCGCATAATATTATAAAACTGTGAGAAAGCAGCTTTTATGGTCCAAGATTATGTAAAAAAATGATTTTCCATAAAAAATTAAATTTTTAAAATCTTCTTTCTTTTTGCACTGAATTGACGGTGAAATACTTATAAATTGTTTTAATTTAAGAGACTTGACAACTCTCATGTAAAGGACTCAAGAAACCAATTTTGATAAAATTTTAGACAAATATAAGCCTTTATTCCAGTCTTTATGAGGGTATTAAAATAAAAATTGTATTTCTTAACTCTGAATTCTAACTAGGCACTAACTAAAAAAACTATGTATGTTACTTACTGTGAGACATCTCTGTGAGCTAAATCAGTTGGTGACCGGCTTCTGGGCAGCTTCTTCTTCAGATCATGATGTTCGCACGGAGCACAATATGAGTGTGGTATAAAGCCTTCCCTACGAGACTCTGCTACTATCACATACACCCAGTCATTTTCTCGATATAGAACATTCACTATCTGACCTCTCTTCACCTGTGAAGAAATATAAATTTAATTTATTTGGCATGAAATATTGGAGTCATACTGCAAGAATGACAGTATAGCCTCTATAATTGGGCCCTGGTTTAATCATCACTAACATATCAGGTATTCATATATATGATATAATTTTTCTTTAAAATTTTTTTCAAATACAAAGCTTTTGTCATTTTATGGAGGGTCCACCAGATAGGTCAAGATCAATTGGTAGTTAATAGTTTATTGGAATAAACTCAACAAAAAGATAATACAAAATAATTAATACAAAATAATTAAGGTAATGTTAATATGATGTAAAAAATTTTAAGCTCAAGTGAGAATTACAAAGGCAAGTAAATGAAACAGAATAAAAATTAGTGAGTAAATCAATTAAATATTATACTTATTCTTTGCCATATATCACACTAATAAGCAACTATTATTAGTTTACTTACCTCAAGTTCATCATCAACACATGGAGCAAAATCGTGAAGAACCACCATTTTTGAATCTGGGCTAAGCCCATGTTCCTTCTCTATTCCCACTCTGACCAGGGTCTCAATACTTGCTGACCCTGTGATTCGACCCATACCAGGACTTAAACCTGATCCAGGCCGCGAAAGATCTTTGTCTGAATCGCCGCTGCTTGCTAAAAATTTCAATCAATTTTCTATGAAGATTACATTATGTGAATTGGCAAATTATTTATTTTATACAACTTACTGTATTTTTAATTATAACTTTCGGATTTAATTGTATTATTAATTCAAATAATAATATCTATGTGGAATAATAAAGAACTTTAACGGTAATCAACTTTTTATTGTTTTAACTAAAATGATTACTTTATCATCTTCGGTAAGAGGCGGAAATTAAAGCCGATCATCAAAAACTAAGTAGTATATTTTGTTTATGCTTAATTTTTAGGGTTAATATAAAAACACGTCGAATTTTTTATTTGTGTAAAATATATAGAAAGTTAGAGGTCATTGACTTGCAGTTTTCCCACAGAAAGCTCGTGCCGTAAACTTACTCACATTTTTTCTTTTTCCCCCTTCTGATTCGCACTGGACATAGGAATGCCATATTTGTTATGATTTTATATCATACTTTAGTGTAAAATAAAATATGGGTTAGATAATATAAGTTACAAACATATCGTAAATCAGGTGCAAATCAACTTTTTTCACGCTGTTTCTGTCACAAAGTTCACAAAACACAAATGAAACTTTATGTCAGTGTTACCACTTATGAACCTTATTCTATTTAAATATATACTTGCCAGTGTTAATACATTATGCATGTGCAAAAATCATTTCTATTATAATTGGAACCACTTAAAAAATTGTATTTTTACGATAGATTGTTAACTCTCGATAATTTAATTAATTACTGCTAAGCTTTGCTTGAAAACAAACTATGTGCGTTGATTGTATTACGAGGCAAATCTATACATATAATAAAACAGTAACCGAACCATTTCTGTACATTGAATATTTTTCAAAAAGAGTAATTGGTATGCAATATGTATGTTCTATAGATACCAAAACCAAGGTGAGAATTTTTTTTTTCTGTTTGTCTGTTTATCTGTTTGTCTGTTTGTCTGTTTATCTGTTTGTATGTTCGTCAATCACGTAATAACCACAAGGCAGATTTTGATAAAATTTCATATGTTGATAGACCATGATTAGGTGCAACTTATAGGCTACATTTTGTTTGAAAAAAATATTTTTAGGGGTGGCTTCCCATACATGTAAGCGGAGGGTAAAAAAATAAATATGCGAGTACATCATTAAATAAGGTGTCATTGGACAGGTCTTTAAAAATGAAATGGAGCTTTCTAAATGCGTTTTTTGCTAAAGTAAATATTTTTTGAGATATACGCTTCTAAAGTCGTAAAAATGTCATACCATGTGCCAATGTGAGATTTTGGTTGAGTTGCGGACATGCATTTTTATACTCTTAACGTATAGATTAAGACGTTATAAACACTCAATAAATAATTAAAAATCTTCAAAAATAACAAAATCTCCGCCCGCGGCTTCGCTCGCGTGGGCTACAATTTTCTGTATTTTGAAGAGGCGCGCGCAGTGTGAGATTTTGGTCAAACCCATTTCCATAGAAAATTATAAAAAAAACTATAGACATTCGCATATATCAGCGGCCTTGCGACCGTAATTTTTTTAAACTTTTGTTGTGCGCCTCTAAAAATACAGAAATTAGTAACCCACGCGTGCGAAGCCGCGGGCGGAAAGCTAGTACATAATAAAACAATGTTCATTTATTTCAAAATAATTTTAATGGTAGCGTCATGCGATAAACACTTATTTTTTTAAGTTAACAAGGATAATTTTAATGAATATAAACTGTTTGGCACTTCTATAAGTAAGTACATTTTTTTTATTATTTTTTGTGAAACTTTCTATATCTATATAACAATTAGATTTCATCTATATTTAAACAATAAAGATGTATAAAAATATAACGAAATATCTTTGCTATACATGAAGTAAGTTAATTATCTTTGGCACTATATAAGGTGGATTAACAAATATTCATTATCTTTAAACTTCAATAACTACCACTCGTTACCACTACTCATTTTTTAAATAAATATTTGGGTCCTTCTAGACCATTGGTAATGATATTGTTTTTTTAGTGTATTTTATATGAGGACCACTTTTGAGGTTAACGGTCTTCAAGTCAATAAAACAAATGTTTTATAATAGATAATAAAATATCTAATTAGCCATTAAAATTTAACAAATCACTTTGATTTTAATATTTAGACAAAAATTTTTTAAACAACATTTTTAACATATATCTTATTTGAAGACTAGAAATAGGTATATTACAAAAGTGATGGTAAGTATATAGAATTCATTTTGTACGCAGGTAAAGAATATAAATTAACAACAACGATTGATGCGCTTTTTATTTTTTTCTTTAACACTAAATATGTTATACTGGGTAATATAATACGCATGCATCTTTTTAAATATTAACTATAGACTTGTACATTAGTAAAAAAGTATACGTTTTAATCGTCGTGTTTTAAAGCAAACAAACGTTGATGTCGTTCCAAGATTTTTAAATATGTTGCGTATCTGTCAAAGAATGCCACTGCTCATGTCGATGATCTGGAAATTTAATGCAGTCCATCCAGTGTTTTAATCTCCTTCCTTTGCTGCTTGAACCCAAAACTAGACTTCCAAGGAAATCATTCGGTTTTCCGTAATCTTTGTCCCAAACTGTCAGTGTCAAATTTTGGCGCGAAAGTTCTGTCAAACGAGTTTCAAAGAAGAAACCCTCGTTCCAAACGGGATTCAAGTTTCGCCACTTAATTGATGTCTTGTGCTTTTTATGGTATGGATCCGGATCTAGGTGTCTGTGGGAAAAGCGAGTTCTGTACAAGATGTATAAAGTAACAAAAATAAAGAGGTAACGTTTTAAAGTCCCAAATGTAAATTGATTTACCCGCATTATTTAAAAGTTATTAGGGAAGTTTGGATTTTAAACTACTTAAGACTTCAAAACTATTGGAATCCAAATGAAGACAACCATAAATATGCATTGATAAATATTGATAAACATTGATACCTAGTAAACTAGATTGTATACTAAACAGTAAAAAGAATGAATGTAATTAATGATTCAAATCCAACAATTAATCTTCTTAATAAAGGCTATCGGATGTCTTTACATTTACATAATAGACGGGGCAATGTGATTCAGACAATTATCTTAACTTTTTTTGATATTATATTGTTTGCTTATGTATCATTACTTTTTAGTGCAGACTACGATGACCTGGGTCTATTTAGGCTAAGGTTGCTCTATGAACTGTTCAATCAAAAAAGTTAATACGAACAATTTAATAAACATCGGAGTGTTTCTATCTTGTAGCGTTAGCTCCTCAGGCTAGAAGAGAGTCTTACCTTTACAACATAGGCTAAGAGACTACACTTACCAAAGATTTTTCCCGTAGAAATAAAACAAGGAGGGTATATTTATATTCTGTGAAAGGAAATTGGAAAATAAGAAAGAACAGTACGTACAATTTAACAAACGGGTCCGAATATCCATTGCTATCTTGTGGTGGTAACTCTGCAGCCCTACACACAGTGACCGCTAGTGCCCTTCTCTTAGTGCTATAACATAGCGCTAACAGAAGTCTAGGGCCGGTAGGCTCAGAGTTGGTCGCTCCTGAGAGAGCTAGACGCAATTGTGTGGGCGATTTGAGGCATTCGCGAAGGGAAACTGTTGCTGAACCCATTTCGTCGCATCCGTATCTGATGAAATTAATAATGATTAATCCTAATTTCCCATCCTAATTTGGTGCGGAAGTTTGACTGTTCAGATGATTTTATTACACAGTGAAGTCTTTATACAGAGAAAGTGTAAGAAAACATGTTTATAGACCGCTGTGAAGAATGAAATTCAGTTCTTTACATTTTATTACACAGCTCTACGCTACGTTACAAAAGCGTGTTTGTCACACTGAAGTAAAACATATTTTCATTTTAATAAAATTTTTAAGTAACCGATTTTCGCCTACACTAAATACGACAACCTATACTATAATTATTTCTATTTGAATTATGTTTCTTTTTTAAATAACACATCAATACATCCAATATTTTGGCATTTATTTCTGCCTATATTGACGCTTTTCGATTTATTTGCTTACACTCGATGCACTCCGAAGCAAAACAAACAGAAAAGCAATTTATTTTCAATTCAATATATGGCCAAATGAAAACGAGACAAAGTGAATTAATTTTTATTAAAAGAGTGTTACCAGGGTGAAGTAGACTTATAAAGGTTGTCTTAAAGTCTTTGTCGGAAAGTAGTCTAACCAACTTCGTGACAGTAACAAATTTTTTTAATTTAACAAGATTTAAACCATACCATACCTTCGAACCTACACAACCAATTTGAATGAAACTTAAATTTTTCGCTAATTTGATCTTTACTTTAATTTTCAATAAGGTCATTCGAACATACACGTAAATTAAAGACTGGGCTTGAAACCATAGACAGAGCGACATAGTCAAATAATATCCAATTTCAACAATATTATTAAATAATACACAGTTATATGCCAATCTGATAAAACCTCTTTTTTAAGTTGGTTAAAAAGAAGTAATTTTTATAAATTTACCAATTATAAAATATATCCTTACCTGTCATCATCAAAAACGACGATTTCCAGTGATTTTGATCCTAAATCTGATTCAGTGATTCCAAAAAAGTGTAGGGTCTCATTAAACTCAGGGTTCTTTGTCTTGTGCACTGTTTTCGTTCGCAGTCTATTTGAATAAGTCCCTTCTGAGAAAGAAAGCGTAATGTCAGCCGGAGGCAGTTTTTATAACTGTGGGTCTTAATAAGTGTATTATCATAAGACAAGAAAGGGTCCGATCCTTCTGGGAAAGTTGAATATCTTCCTACTTAAGATTAAAACCTTATGACCTATGATTAACCTATATACATATATGTATACACGGAAGTATAAACTATAAACATTATTTTTGCTACCTACTTTGTCAAACGTAAATATGATCTACCCATAATGAAAATCAGTCAAAACCATTAATTATATTTGAAATTGAACGTTAAAAATCAAGCATATTATTTTCAACAACGACTTAATTATTCCCTTTCTGTGTATCTTATTCAAATACAGATAAAATATCTACATATTTTTCATGACTCATGAAAAGGGGTAACTATTATGTTATGAAATACGTATCACTTTAAATGCGAAATAAATATTACCCATTCATAAACGGCATTTGCTATACAATAGCTTAAAATAACGATAACAATGTGGCTATATGAGGTGTCTTATGTTTAATAACTATGCCTGTATGTACAATATAAATTTTAATAAAATGGGCAATTATTTCCAACAATAAAAAATTGTCTTACCTATCGGCAGAACTTCCAACCGGCAAAACGGATCAGACAGTCCCGTCATGTCCATACCAATGAGACCCCTCGCGCGCAACACCGTCACAGCCAACGAAGACGTCCCATTATCATACGCCAGCTTTATCTCCAGAGTCCCGAACCCAGCATCAGGGATCACTGGGGGTCTTTCCACCTGGTTTGGCTTAGATTCCTTCCTAATACTTCTCAAGCTATATGCGCTACCCTTACTCCCTGTGCGTTTAAGACCCATAGAACGTTGGGAAATGCTGTCTGCCCTGTGGAGGCTTAGACCACTTACACCGTGGGTAAGAATCTCCGTTTCACTCCAGTCGTGGTGGCTGTCCTAAAGAAGAGAAATTTCGCTCTAGAAACATTGGTAAAATTTAATTATACGCTCATCAATTATAATCAAGTTTGATTTAAAGCAATCAATTTGCATTTTAATTAGACGATTAAGCAGTGATGACATGAAAGTTACGATCCTAAATTATATCGAGTTTTTGAAATAACTTGATTTACTTAAAATCGCATTTGAAGTCAAGGACCCGTAGAGAGAATCTGCATAAAGAAGAAATACTATTAATGTAATAATCATCATTTTAGTAGAAAGAGAATGAATTTGAACCAGTTTTTATCATTAAAAGACACAATGATGGTCTATTTTTTAATATCTAACATTATGGGTGTCAAATTGGAAAATATAATTGGGAAGGAAACATTCAAAAACTTTTCTTCTCGTTAAAAATTTCACCAATTAAAGCATAAAGTTAACGCCACTAATTTAAAAGTTTCGGAAATAAATAAATAATCCTCTCCGCGAATAATATACATCTACCTATACTAACTAGTTGTACTTTGCGGTTAAAACAACTATCAAGTTAACGACTATAAGTATACCTAGCTCAAACATAGCCTATTAAACTAGGATAATGAAGCTTTCTGATCGTGCGTAAGTAAATTACATATTTATATCAAAGCACATTCTGCCATGCATGGCACATGTACTATGTTCATATATGGTGAAGTATAATAAACTTTTTTGCTTTTAATCTGTATTGTATCTTATATATAGGTATATTTGTTTTTGCACAACCAGCATTGTTATACAGAATCTAAATTAGATCCTAAATTTTATTTCGTAGATCAAATCCATATTATGGCTATTCAATGTATTAATTGCGAGATATTATCTATCGACGTGAAGCGCCTAATTTGCATAAAATATATTACTCTCTTCCATTTTCAATATAACGAAACGTGTGTGAATCCTTCGACACAAGCTTATAAACTAATTATTTCTCTAAACGATATAAAATATGGCACTTAACAGACACACGTAATTTTATCAAACGTTGACGTCACATCACCCTTCACCACCCTCAATTAAGCTCGGATAAATCAATAAAACTTCCTCTCAAGTAGTTTATTATTGTTTTACTTTGTTACTAGTTTGTTGTTGGGATAAAAATTAGTTTGGCGTGAGAGGAATGTTGATAAGGTTAGGAGTTAGACCATAGCCAATAGAGTGTTATTTAATGCCGCTTTAGTGGTGTTGAACATCAATTTCATGGACTATAATTTGTTTTGTCTAAAACTTCTTTAGATCACTCTTAGTGAGGCGTAGTTAAAACAATAAAACTTCCTCTCAAGTAGTTTATTATTGTTTTATTTTGTTACTAGTTTGTTGTTGGGATAAAAATTAGTTTGGTGTGAGAGGAATGTTGATAAGGTTAGGAGTTAGACCACAGCCAATAGAGTGTTATTTAATGCCGCTTTAGTGGTGTTGAACATTAATTTCATGGACTACAATTTATTTTTCCTAAATCTTGTTTAGATCACTCTTAGTTAGGCGCAGTTAAATCAATAAAACTTCATCTCTGGTACTTTATTATTATTTTACTTTGTTAATTGTTTGTTGTCGGGATAAAATTTGTTTTTTTTTTGTGAGAGGAACATTGATAAGATTAGGGGTTGAGAAGCCTTATATATTGACTGTCGTTGTAGATTTGTTGAACTTGAATTTAATAAACTACTACCCGATTTGCGCGGCTTCGCTTCAAAAGCAGAATGTTATAGAGCCTATGTTACTTATTGAAGATGCAGCTTTCTAATCGTGAAAGAATTTTTGAAATCGGATAGACGTTTTTGTGTGAAAACGTTACAAACGTATTAAGAAAACACAAATAGTTCCTCTTTATAATATTGGTATAGAAAATTTAGTTTGGCTAAATTTTTTTCAGTTTAGTCTTAATTTAGCGTAGTTAAGTCACTGAAACTTACTGTCAAGTAGTTTATTAATGTTTTTATTTGTTACTAATTAAAAATGTTGTTTAGATTAGGGCTAAAGCGATTGCAATATTTATAAAAACATCGTATAAATAAATTCATTACAATATAATTTTAAGGTGCAGAACTTGAATTTCTGCTTTAAGTGTATTTTTAAATTGCAAAGGGTATCTATAATTAATCAAAAAATATAAAAATTCCCAAAACAATATTTTTTTGCTTATGTTTTACCATCTTTATAAATTATCATAAGGAAGCTATTAAAATGCTTGTATTTATATTTTTCTCTTATAATAAAACCCATCTTATTTACAAGAACAAAGGCTCCGATCTCATGTCACTTGTAAAGGAAAATTTCAAGAGGTTTCCGCGAATAAGATTTTATGTAAATACACTCTAGTTATTGGAGGCATGAGGGATTTATTGGGCCTTTGAAGTCGGATAAATTACAAAACGATTCATTATATTTCTTTTTTTTATTAGGGATTAACTGAACGATAGGCGGAACATTTATACATTATGAAATTTCATATAAAACTGGCTGGCATATTGTAATATATTGCTAAAGTATAGCTAGTTTCACATAATTCAGAACAATAATTAGCTCCACAGAACCAGCATTACAAGAACACCACAAATTTTTATGTATATGACTTATAACAACAATTTGGATCTAATACAGTCGGGCTAAATGTTTTAAAGCTGATGTTTAGTGCTCGTCTTCATAGCCACCGGGCAGGGCATTGACATGGGGGTTGTGGAAGAGGGACTTCTGGCCATCACCCCATGGGAATCTCTTTGTGCGAATGCGCAAATACTCGTATGGGACGAAGGGAGGACGCTCGTGATGCTCTTCTTGGTGGGCGAGGTAAGCATTCAACATTCCTAAACCAATAGCGGGGAAGCCTACGAAGAACGACAGACCCCTCCAGAATTTCCAACCACCTCCATGTCCACCAGCGGTAGCAGCATGTGAAGCAAGCCGCGCGTTATTTTTGAAGTATGAAACAGCAGCCCTTTGCAAATAAGTGGCCATTTTATGGCTTTCTTAGATCACTTGTAAGACGAATTGGATACGTAATATAAAAAGGTAAAACTTTACCGCGTAATAATAAAAAATAATCTATCATGTACTAAAAATTATCGTTTTCAAACAAAGGAAAAAGCTTGTCATTTTCATAACATTAGTACAGATACGTAAACCGTTCGAGCTCCACATGCATACAGATAAACGGCAGCGGTCTAAACGACTTATAACTAGGATTTAAAGTCGTTTAGGCTGCTCCCGGACACAACGCTAATGGAGGATTTGTAAAATGTTTAACATTCTAGTGTTCTGTATCTATAGGTAATAGTATTCAGATATGTGCACTGTCTTATTTCTCGCTTAAAAGAATTTTAGCAATAAGGTATCTCCAGTAACCTCGTTTTGGAAACTGACACTAGTAAAGTAATTTCTAAAATCCAAAACTGTAGATAGTTTGTCCGTCTATTTATATTGACTCAGTACGAACTGCCACATATGAATAAAACTATCACAGAATTGCAAATTGAATCCAAGCCGGACAAAAAGAAACTTTTTAAAATTGCAGACGAAATTGTTCTCTCAATTGCATTTTCTAAATATATGAGGATCCAAAGTTATGCTGCAAAGTGCTCGGAAAACAGAGAAATAGCCAGCAAAGTTGAACGGAATGTATTAAATTTCAACTTCACGTTTATGCTGAATGTTTTTGAAACGTCAGGGAATTCTCGTGATATAGGTACGAGTACGCTTTTTCTGACATTTTATTGATCATCAAACAATTTAACTTTAGGAATTAAATGCGGTTTAATTTGTTTATAAACATGTATTATATGTACATGTATATCATAAATATAATCCACCTAATTTGAATGAACATTTTGGTTTGTTGTGTAATTTTCTTTTAATTAATTCATATTGCCACTTTGGATATCTCACTCTATTCCCTTTTGACAGAAGGGTGCCTATTAAGGGGATTTAAGGGATATGCAATTTCTACAAAATGAAAAAGTCTATTTTGATGTTGACCAAAATATTAACATAGTAAGCGACCTGGTTTTCATAAACCTATACAGAAATATTATTAAAGCCATAGATCTTCAGAAACATCTGTCAACAATCGTAATTATACCATTTACAAAAACTACGTCATACGCTGACGTAGCGGCGCGACGGTCTTATGATACATTTACTTTATTCGTCATAACATTTGTATAATGCCCTATTTATTTCTAAAATCGAAATTTCCAACATAAAATATCAAACGTTGTTATTAATCTAGTTCAAAATCATTCAGCTGTTAAAGCAGCTTTGAAATTGTACGCCTAAAGCAAATATTTTGCTTTGTTGAAATTAATATACAAACTAGCATTAGATTGTTGATAGAATAACACTGGTATTGTGTTAAACATGTTAATTATAGTCATGAAATATATTCATTGAATCAAGGCGGAGAGGAATTTTTAAATGAAGGTATCATTTGCGAGAATGGGCTTTGGGTGAGTTTGACCTAATTCCGCCTTTCACGGAAGTAAATAGTATTCGAACATGGGAGTTGGGAATATACACAGTCGAGTCTACTGTCAAATAGCATCCGAAATATCGTGCTCTGCTGTATGTTTGCCGACCTGCTTGTTGCCACAGCCATTGAGGCTAGTAACTACGCCGATGTTTAATGAACATTAAAATTTCTAACCAACGATAATAAAGGTAAATTGATAGTAAACGTAGCTTATTCCTAATAATTAAGGCGGGGTGAGTCAGGAAAGCAGTATCTTTACCTACGTTTTTTTCGTTCACAATGC
>LQNK01000026.1:3667-23030 GCA_001586405.1 Phoebis sennae
AAGCCGGGGCGGGTCGCTAGTGTATTTATAAAAAAATGTCCATCAGTTATCTAGTTCCCATAGTACAGGCTTTGCTTAGTCTGAGATTAGATAGCGTTATGTTAAATGTCCGAGAATATTTATTTTATTTATTGAAAATGAAATTATGTAATGTAAAAATATATAAACAATACGATTAAAAGAAAAAAATATTTTATTAGAAAATTCGATAGTTTAATGTGCTCACGATGGCTACCCATTACTGGTTAGGTCGAAATACCTATAAAGGTAGCTGATAATATTTAAAAAATCAAGCGATCATCATAGGCAAGTTACAAAGATCGAGCTATATTTTACAGACTATAGTAACATATCTATAGTTATTTTATAATATTGGTTCTGAGATACGTTTTGTGGTGTCGAAGTTAAGGTTTTTACAAGTTTAGAGCCGACTACTACTCTCATTCCGAGATTCTTATCTCAATTTGAGAAATTTGCCTGCACTACTAGTTTTGATCACTGCGCTGTCAATGTGACAGTTTCGTACAACGACTGTATGCATTCTTAAGACTGTGAACAGAAAATAGAGGTTCATTTGTCCAATTTTTTATTATTGTTAGAAAGGAAGATTAATTGAAATTAATAAAAATGTGAATAGTAAGTTTTGTTATTACTTTATTACATGTATGTGTTTTCATTCTTGTCTACTTTACCTATAACTAGCTGTTCCGCGCAGCCTCGCTCCCGTAGCATAATGTTAGATAGCCTATCTTCAGAGATAACGTAGGATTCCAAAGCTCAAAATTTTCAAGTCGGTCCAGTCCTAGTCGGACCCTATTCAATTCAAAAAAAAAAAAACAAAAAATCAAATCTTTCCTTTTTACAATATTAGTGTAGGGTAGATAATAGGTAGAAGAGATAATAGTTCCATAAGGGGTCGTGGCACAGGTATACATTACTGGACAGAGTTTAGAAGATCGATTGATTTAAGCCCTGTTAATTGGAAGCGGGGTTCCATCACGATGATTGAGCTTATCAAAACGCGAAAGGTTTGATTGGCTCACGTAAATCCTTACAACGTAGTAGTGTAATGATTTTCGCGAGCGTGATAATGCCTAGCCTAAAATTATAGTTCTGGAATCGCGATTTATATTTTGTATATAATGCAAACTTACGACTTATACAAACTTACGGTTAATTAGAAAATTTTAGTTACTAGTCAAGATAGATTTGAACTCAACAATGAAGTCAGTCACAATGCAGTCGACTTATTAACCATAGATTAAAGTTTAAGATTTCTTACACGTAGGCTGATGAGGAATAGATCACCTGCATTGTACAGGATTCAAGGCCCTTCAAACCTTTAGCCACAAGACATACACATTCAAAAATCTTGAATACCGTGTGGAACGTAACGTAAATGTCTGCGCTACGCCGTGTTCTACGCATTGACAAGCAATGCTACAGCCATATCCGACGTGAAAAGCATTTGTAAAACCACGATAACCACGTTAGTTAAAGCATCATATCTAATAGAGACATAGTTTTCACGACACAAGATATGGGCTAATGTTTAGGGATAGATCTACTGTCTACTCTATGGCAAACAGTATTTAAAGCTCAAAAGCGATGCATTCGAGCTATCGTGGGCATATGTGCCATAAAGTTGTGCACCACATTTAAAAAAATTAAATAGCCTTGCGATGCCTTGTCTGTATATACTAGAAATAGCCCTATTTATAAGAGAGCAGCCGGCTCTTTTTCTTTCGTAATAGTAGTTCAAGTCGATCATTAATAGTGATTCGACTATAATCCATTAGCTTTATCATTTTGTAAAACTGCTCTTAAAAAAGTGTTTTTGCCCTAGCGTCAAAACGAGTTAGTAGCCCATGTAATTCTTGATTTAAAAAATCTGTACCCAATACTTAACAATAATTTGAAAAAATCTATGAATTTTACCCTTTACAATAATTTGAAAAAATCTATGAATTCTTATCTAATTTATAAATGTTATTATTCCTATTCATGATTTCATAATGAATCCGCAAATGATAATGTAATTTGTTAAATTCACATTGTTATTAAGTTAACTTTTATTGTTTGCCTAATATAAGGAACGGAACTTAATTTAAAAAAATGACGCCTACTGTAACTTACTTCTAAAAATAAATAAAGTTCGTTTCATCCGAAATAAAGAAGGGAAATGATTACAATTTCCTCAGTACGATTGGAGCAAACATAATTATGAAACAATCGAAAGTTTGAAAAGACGACAAAATTTTCACATATCGCATTTTTTGCAAATAGCTTTTCTCGTATTTTCGCTGCCGAAGCACTTACTTGTAAAGTTTGTTTAAACTAAACTATATCACAAGCAATTTAATGTAATTCTTAACTAAAAGCGCAATAGCTTACATACTAATATAATTATATCATCTATGTTATCAGTTATAATCTATCTTACCGTGTCCGAAATGCACTGTATGTAAATATACACTGGTGTCTCTTAACATCCACCAATAGCCAACGACCACTCACTTCGATAACATCCACCGGTGTATGTCCGATTCAAGCATAAATTAAAAGTAATTTCGGAGTTACCCCATCGTGAAACTGTAAACATTGGTGATTTTTGACATACACCGGTGCATATTAACATTCAGTAAATTCGGACATAAGTAGGCCATTGAATATTTTTTAAATGAGTAATTGGTTTACCATTGTTAAAATTTTCTTTTTCTGTTTGTCTGTTTGTGTGTGCATCAATCGCGTAAGAACTATATCAGGCTACATTTTTATTAATAAAATAAATTTTAGGGTTGGCTCTGCATACATATAAACAGGGCATAAAAGAAAAAAAACTTACGAATATATAATTAAATGAGGTATCATTGAATAGTAGGTCTTTATAAATGAAAAAGAAACCTCTATTAATTGAATCCTCAATAGATCTTTTTTTTGCAAAATAGACAGAAGATATACCCTTCCAAAACCGAAAAAAAAATCATAATAATATGTCATTCCTCTTCAAAAATCCACAAAGTACAACATTTTGTAGTCCACACGAGCGCAACAGCTTTTTCTAAGCTATAGACAATAAACTATTGTTGAAATAAATGTTGAACTATGAATGTAATAGAATTTTAACGCAGTGTAAAGTATATATGTGATCCCTCCCAACTGATTATGATACAAGAACATATGAATCACCTGTGACCCTGACTGCAATTTATGAGAATAACAGCACCAAACACACAAAGAACACATCCCTTGTGTTAATAGGACCTATACTTTAATGAGATACAATGTCCCGTCTACTTATATTATGACCACAGACACAAAATACAAACTCTTTTGAATGACTATCTATTTATAAAAATTATTTGATACAACATATGTATATAGACTTCAAAGCTTACCCTTTCAAGCTACTATTTGTTACTAGGGTTTCAACCAGTATTCACCCTACCCATTCTCTATTATATTTGAAGAAACTTGATTGATAGTATAATAAAACCTTTATCTTTGTCATTTCAAGGGTTTAGGAGGGTTACCATAAAGAAAAATCTTCAGCTTGTGATTCGCATCTTTCAAATCTTTATTTGTTAAAAACAGAATTGTATCATGTGGTCGTTAAACAAATAAATGATAGTACTATTAAGCTAAAATGCTTAATGAAGAAAATTAACAATCAAAGATAGATACGACATTTATTATCGAAAATTCAGATATATATAATTGATGAAGTATTCAGACTAATTTTATACTTTGGGTAATTTTTCATACCTCACTAATTTGTAGATTACTATTAACACTTTATTTTACACTTTGCACTTTCATTAAATTATTAAATATTATTACCACTGGTTTTGCTAATTCATCATCAGGTTTAGAATAAATAAGTGGAAATAGTGTTAATTAAAGTGTTTTAATAGTAATTTCAATATGCATTTCCATCAAGAAGTGACAACATACAACATAAATTAATAGATGATTTTTCCTCTAGTAATATTTCAAATACTATGGCTCATCTTGAGAGCATTTAAGGACATACTTTGATTTGGATAAATAAAATGCTGTGGAATCACATTTAGAAAACATTTATTACATTAAAATTCTTATAATTATAAACAAAACATGAATGAATTGGTTTACTGGTACCTTTGATACAACTTGAAATCTAGGCACAGACATGTAAAAATATACTAATTTATAACATTGAGTATACTATTTTAACATCAAGAAAGACACACAACACTAAAGCATGGACATAGAGAACATCAACATAATTTAACACCAATACTTCTGAATTTGTAATGTCTACTAAGCCATTCATATGAAGATTTCAAGTAAAAATTCACAAGAATACAATATACTTTCTTTTAAATTGAGAAATTATTGGTAAAACTGGATATTTGGGTACAAGGAAGGAATGCTTGGTAACACATAAATTTATCAAACAGCATAGAAAATATAACTGAAGACATTTATCAATCCAACACAAAGCAAAGGGATAGAGAAGATCATAATTAAGAAAAGTCAGATGGAACAACATCAAGAGATACAATCGCTACACACACAAACATACAAACATTGACAAGCATGATAATTTATTGATAAGAAATGATAAAGAAATTTTATATTCATAAATTATGGTTAAATTAATAAACAATAGAATGTTGAAAATAGAAGACTCATAGATAATGGAAATAGTTAAGATTATCATTGATGAGTATAACAAGCCAAATATTAATAAAATAATGTTCATTGTAAACATTATCCTCAATCAAAATAAACAATTAAAAATATATATTGTACCATAACCTATTTGTACCAAGATACAAACTTTAAAAGTTTGCCTCAGTTATTAGTAGTTTTTCATAAAAATGTCAAAATATCTCGGGAAATTTCAATTGAATTAGGTAATCAAAAGAAGAAGACCTCTATAACTCTTAAAAAGTTTATAAAACTCAGCAAATATATTGTATATGCCAGACATTATGAATTTATCACTTAGCTAAAATTTGACTATGTTCACTAAAATATGATTCATTATTATTATATTACGTTTACAAAATAACTTACGCAACATCTTTTATAAACCTTGAATTACTCATCATTTACTTTTTAATTTAGTTAGAATATAGAATAAAGACATACATAATTAATTCATATTGACTTTGTAAACAAAAAAGGGGTCTTTTAAAAATAAAAACCATTTACGCAAGTTAAAAAACGTTCGCTGTGCAAAACTCAAAGTAAAAAGGTATAAAACGGCCAACAAAACATTTATAAGAGTGCAGTAATTAGAGTATAGACACATACTAATTATAAAAGAGAAGTACGAGAGCAAATTTCTAATACATAAGTACACATAGCGTAGAGCGTATGAATGTAAACACAATAACAACCTTCGTTCTGCTTCGACGTGTTACACATAACCAATATACGTCTAATGAATGAAGCCACCCGCTAATGGGATTATCAAACTTTCTGGACTTACCTCAGATGTGATATGATGCCATCCACTTGCAGAATCACTCGAAAATGAGCCACTAGTAATAAGCAAGCCACTGTCTTCACTCAACGGAGGCGCTTCGGAATGAGTCGAAAAGGAAGGCGGCGACTCCATCACCCTACAGTTCGCTATATTCTATAATACCACGATGAATACATATATTTAGTGTAAAATTCTACGTTTTCCATATAAAGAACAAAAATTACAAACGTCTCTATTACAACATCGAACATAAAACGTCTAACAAAATAATTATTAGTGACTGGTTACGAAATCAATTCGTCTCACTCTAACATTGTCGTTTGAATTGCCAGTTATAAAAAGTCAATACAAGTTATATTTTCATATTCAACTAAAATGAATTTTTAATATAAAATTAAAATATGAAAAAAATCCATGGATTCAATATTATGATCCAAATATTATGATATATTAAAATTATAAAATATAATATAATATAAAAGGTGAGCAGATATGTGTGATAATATGTAAGTCGCACTTTAACCATTTTAATTCTAATGTAGACCGCTTATAGATACTAATAACTTTTACTAATAGGCTAGTTGAATCATGCCTAATTTCCCATAATATATTAATATTTCCTACACTTTAGCTCACAGAAAAATATCTCATCGATTGTCATCATTATAATCGAATCGTAAGATTATTAATAAGTTCAAATCGGGAATAATGTATTTTTAACAATAAGTTTGGAACGTCAAAAACGCTACGGCCTTAAAATGACGTCAATTTAGTAGTGAATTTACTGGCTGCCAAAGATGAATAATACAGATGGATTCTTGAAAAAGGTTTTCGAAGCCAATTTTCGAGAAGTAGTTTACCCTACAAAATTTGAATCATGAATGAAATAATAGTTTTAAAGTAGGGGATACTATAGACCATTGTAGTGTAGGTACGTAACATCGAGCCTAGTTCAATTAAAAAAAACATAAAAATTTGAAGTGCATCCTCTTAATTTTCTTGCATAGATTGTATCGAGTTAGACGAGGCGCTGCGATATGTAGTAGATAGATAATTTAGAATTTGATCCTGAAAGCCCATTTAAAAAATTCAGTCTGTTTATTTGACTTAGCTTGTCAAATAAACAGACTTGTAAACAAACACAAATAAGTACATATCAACATGGGCGGCTACCGTTTTCTTTCGTTCAGAAACTAGTAAATTTTAAATTACATGTATTGCAATATGATATTTCACCGATTTAAATAAAATTTTGAGTCAATTTTACTATATCTATTAACGCATTTAAATTGACAACATTCAGAATATAATTTATTTCATTAAAAAATCTTGAAAATCTATTAAACACAGCAATGACCAACTGTTGAAGATGTGACTTAAGTAATAAGCCTAAAGGACTAGATAAAAACCCTTTATCTCTTTTTAACTCTTGAAATTATGCTATTGAGTGCGAGATAGAAATATAATTTAGTGTCCGAGTGTGATTGTTCGGGCTTCAGAGTTCAGAAATCAGTACCTAGGAAGTCGATTTGATGCTATCTCGATATCCCAGTATTTATGTTTTTAGGCGGTACGTGTATTGAAATATGTAAATATTGATTTTATTTATCTCAAGTGATTGGAGTTTCACCGTCGATATGTATTATACATGGAAATATAAAAAACTTAAGGAAGAATTAAAAATTAGGGGACGAGATATAGATGGAAAGAAGGCTGAGCTTATTGATAGGTAAGTTTAGTAATAAATCATTATTTAATTTGCTGGAAATCTTTAAATATTTTGAAATGGCTGAGATGTATACTACGCTCTAAAACAGTTATATATTTTTTATTAGTTCCAATATTCAGTAAACATAAACAAATGTTTGTTTATTGTAAATAATGAATGATTGGTAATGTTTATTTTGTAATATTTATTATTTTGCCCCGTCCTGGTGGGACTGTGTATTAATCTAAGCATAAGTACTTTAGAATGGTAGAACATTTGTCATTGAAGATCTGGATAGAATGTGGTTTTTGCAATCTAATTATAAAAAAAAATAAATACTTTATTATATTAGTGGCTTCCTGCTAGAACACGATTTGTAATGTATAAATCAAGACCTTTCCACTTTGTACTACACGTTGTTATACTCATATGAAAATCGCCTATTTGACCTCCTATCTTCATACCCCCTACCGATTTTGGTCATCTCCGAACTTGACATTTTCTTTTGTATTCGTCTACAAAATTGTATGAAGATCAGATAAACTATATTTCAATTATTGTCGGACAATTCATACTTATCTTTCTTGACTCTATGAACAGAATAATCCAATGTGTGGGAACTGAATATCCATATACCTTTCTGTGTAGTATATGTTGGTATTTATTTCATAATTGAGTTTAATTAAAAGAGTGTGTCACAAACATCCATATATAAGAATGTATCGCATCTTATAGTTCTTGAGTAATAAAGTAGCAAAAAAGACTTAAGCAATTTTATCAATTTATATCAGGTTGGAGGCTTATGATCAAGCAAATAACAAGGATGAAGGTCCCGGAAAACAAATGGACTTGCCTAAAGCAGAACTTTATGAAGATGTTAACGATTATACAAACTTGCCAAAATTCAAAAGAAATGATATTCAAAGTTACTTTGACAGGTATATATGATCTTTACATAAAGTAATAATATAAGGTTAACTCCACACTAATATATAATATAAAAACTACTAATTTATTCTAGATTTGGCAAAAGTATCTATGGCGCTGTAAATTTTTATGAATCAAAATGTCTTCTTGTATTACGTTCACTGAAATCTGGCCAATATACTTTCCTGAAAGGTAGGTTTATTTGAACTTCATTATATTTATTTATAATTTTTCTAATTTTATGAGAGAAAGCAGATTTGAGCCTATTCAAGAGTTGATTTTGTTGTGGTAGTGTTATGCTTGAGCAAAGAAATGTAGCTCCCATGAGCATTAGGATCTAATAATTTTTAAATGTTATTTTCCTTTTCAGTATAGCCCGCCATGTACTCTGCCTTTGCTTTTCTTCCTTTCTATTATTAGGCATCGCCAGCACGAATTTGACCTGATTTCCTTTGTATTGAAATGTAGGTTTATACAATATGCAATATTATTTTATAATAAAGCTTTATTTTTAATAGATAAATTAAGATATGTTCCATTATTGCTGTATACTATAGTATACCAATACCAAAATATATTTTGGTATCTTCACTAACACTTTTTATTAACTAGTACTTAATATTTTGCTAGGATTTTGCAAGGCCTCGAGGAAACTTCAGTATGAGATAAACATCAAAATGGATGCCAATGGAGTGCCACAAGAGGCCAGCTGTGAGTGTTGTTCTCAAGGCAACACAGCTCACTGCAAACATGTAGTTGCTGTACTCCTGGAGGCGGAATATATTGTCCAGAAAAAGATCAAACATACCACTGAAGTACCCAAGCTGAAAAAGCACGGAATATGTAAGCAGGCTAAAAAATATGCTGTACAAGCACCAGCTAAGAAACCTCCGAATAAAAATTGTTCTTCACTTTACTCAAAGCATGTAGGTCAAAGCCCCAATTTGGACTTGAGGGACTTCCGATGCAGATTTCAATCAATGGTATTGAATTATCAACAGGCAAAGCCACCTTTTAAGAGGTTGCATCCCCCAGTTGACCAGCGAGCTGTAGGCATGGATCATGATTTTGCTGAAAACATAACTCGGCCTTCTATTCAGAATAGAAGCATCAGATACATTGTCATTAAGGAAAAGTATCCATATTAAAATCTGTAACTGACTTCCAAAATGAATCAGTAAATTGATCATATCCTGTTGAAACAGTAGGAAAATTTTTGATGTTATTAGAATCCCTATTCTTTGTCTATGTAGCAGCAAATGTCCCCAAAATGTTCAGACCCTGTAAACCCTGCTTGAAATAATAACCAATAGCATTAGGATAAATGAAATAAGCAAATTTTTTGATTCTATTTTATTTACCAATTCAATATTATTTAACATCAAAAAATATATCTTATCACAAAACTGTAAGTAATATTTTAACATTAGAGCAATTTAAGAAGTTATATTTTTATTACGCTTATTAAACTTAAATCTAGGTAAAACTAAGTTATAATCTATGAGATTATTAAAACTTGTGATAATGTGATGATCTCAGTTTTTGCACAAATATTTTATTAATTGAAACACTTGTTTTTATATTAAGCATTTTATATATCTTACTTTGTGAGCTTTACATTTGATTTTGATATTGATCTCAAACCAAAGAATATTGATATAAGTTATAAAGATTATATTTATTCATGAGATTCTTATTTTATCAGTATTATAGTTTTAAGGTATACAAAATAAAAAGTAGCTCAGACACTGTCGGTAATTTTAAATGTTCAACATGAACTTAATGGTAAAAATATTTCTATTGTAAATAATTGTTTCAACTCAAGACTGTCAGGATAACATGGTTTTATTAAATAGTATTATTGTCATACTTCATATTATATATTTCTTGAAATGGTTCTAAATCTAATATTTGTCTAGCGGCATGACTGTCTAATCATATATAATTGTTATGGATAATCGATGTAATAAACATGTGTAAATTGACACAATGAATAAAGTATTATAAAAATAAATAGATGTTGTTTCATTATGATGTATATTCCAGATAAAAAATATGCTCTAAATAAATGATAATTATATTGATGAATGATGAACTAAAGGGAGTCAGGAAATATTTTTCCTTTATATGAATTAGACCAGTGGCATAACTGGAATTATTTTTCTTAACATTTAAATGTAATGTAATTTAAATCGTGTATTTGTATAATTACAATATGGCATTTAAAATAAACATTATATTACTTGTTAGCTATTAATATTTTAAATATTAGATCTGTTTAAATCAGATCTAGATAATGCAATGATAACAGCAACTTAAAACTATTTATTTTGTGTTATATGTAGTTGCGACAAATAACTTTGTAACCTAGGTAAAATTAAACATAAGTTAGCAACCATTATAAACGTCATTATTTCAAATCAAACATACAAAACATCACAATTATATAGTATAAAAATTGTTATAATATTCTATGTGAATGCCTTGTAAAGTTTTAGGTATTAACACTTAGCTACCTGAAAACACAACTTTGTTTTTACTGTATATTATAACAATAAGTTATTTATTTAGTTAGTTGATTTCGCTACACATTAACATATTACACTGAAACAGTATTTATAACTGTTTTGATACAAGATGCGGTGTTATTTTATGTCCGCTTTTACAACAAGCATTAACTGTACAATTTACACAATATTATAAGAGGAAAACTTTGTTTGTTTGTAATGAGTATGCTCAAAAACTGCTGCACTGGTTTTAAAAATTCTTTCACCGTTCGAAGGCTATATTATCCAAGAGTAACAGAGGCTATATTATAGGTGGAACAGCTAGTCGGACATAAAATAACAGTAAATGCTTACTGTTTGTTTTGCAAATTATATTTAAAACTGAAAATATTATGCTTTCATTACACATTGCATATACACTTAACATTACTTACAACACACTGTATATATTATTGGCGCTTATATAAAATATGTATAGGTAAAAATTTCTACTCATCAAACGATTAAGAAACATTTATGTGATATTTATTATTTGTGCTACATCAGGCAATGGAGCAAACACCTGGCCCGCTATTCACAAATGCGAATACGATCGGAAAGTACCGAAAATGGGAACAAGATTCATGCAAATTTCGACGGTAACATCCTCATACCGAATTGAATAGGATTTGTGAATCAGTACCTTGATGTTAAGTGAGTGCAACTGATATTTGCCATCTGATATTTGTTACAAGTCAATACTGTATGAATTTGAAAGCATTGGTTCAGTCTGGAAGGCAGTAATTATTGTCATACCATAGTGCGGTGGTTATCGTCTATACCGTCCGAGATAGGCGCCGCAGTTCGGGCACTTGTGATGCACATCCATGCAACTGTCTATACAGCACGGTATTAAACAACAGCCGCAGAAGAATCTGGAACAAGCAGTGGTTTGTAAGTTTCAAAGTAATAAATAGTGGTAAAAAAATAATACATGATAAAATAATGTATCCCACATATTTATTTTAACTTATATAAGAACTCCCACATTTTATCTTACATAATCTGTACCAATTTTTACCAATGTTTTATACTTGAAAAAAAGATATAGATAAAGATTTAATACTTGAAATGAAAAAAGTTTAAGTGCAACCACTGTGTACATGTAATTAAAACAAAAACTATTCTTATAAACAGAAAAAAAAATGTTTGGACTTTCATCTAAAATTCTTAAAATTATTTATTTCCACTGCAAAATTAAAATTAAAAAAAAAATTACTGCAAGAATTACCATATTGTCCCAAACTAAATCATGCTCATACTTAATCTGGTGATTTGCAAACATTCATACATTCTTTAACAAGTTTTAAATGAATAGAATATCCCTTAATTAATGTTATAAGTAAAAATCTTCCTTACCCTAAAATACATATAATAGATCCAGCTATATATGCAATGAGGCCAGGTTTTGTTTTCGTTGCTGTGTTTATCTCTCCGTGGCAGCTGGGGCATATCATGTGGGTCGCTTGAGGCCCCAGAGGCACTACTGTCGTTACTATTTGGGGCCCTGTCGCTGTAAAATACAAATGTTATGCTAATATTACAAAGAGGAAACATTTGATTTTTTTTAATTGAATAGGCTCCAAAGCTACTGGAACGATTTGGTTGAAATTTTGCAAAGATTCTTTGAAACCTGAAGAAGGACATACAATAGTTTTCATTTCAATAGTTTTCAAAATTTCATCCCAAAAATCTTATGATTTTTGGGATGAAATTGTTATTATTCATGTGGAAGAAATTCCTCGAAAATCAACAGAATAGGATCTGCGGATAAGGTTTAATGATGTATATGTCGAAATGAATAAATTTTCGAAATGAAGAAATGAATAAATTTTCGCGTATGTGTCGAATGAAACTGCAGAGCTTAGCTAGATAATAAAAATATATGATATCAATGAAGTAAACAATTATTATTTTTAATGTTATGAATCATTTATTTGACATTAATATAGAATAATATAATAAAAACATCTTCACTTTAAACTATGAGTAATGTTAATATTATTATTAATGTAAAACAGTTGCATAAAATAATGAAATCAATTAAACATAAGTGATTCATTCTTTCCAAGTAAATGTATGATCTAATTTGTGGTTTCCTAACATCTTCACATCAAATTTGTACAAAATTTTAAGGATATTTACTATTTCATTTAGCAAACTACAATTTTTAAAGGTCAAGTTTCATAATAATTAATTTCTATTTTGACTCAAGTCATTTATATATTTATCGACAACCCAATTGGTGCAGTGGATGTGGCAATGGGTGTGGATTCAATCCCTACAAGTAGAGAATTATGGTGTGATAAACATTTTAAATTTCTATTGTGTTTATAGCAATTTTTAAGTATGTCTATCAGTTATCTAGTTTCCATAATAAAAGCTTTGCTTAGTATTGGACTAAATGGCATAGTGTTTAATACCCTCTTATTTTATGCTTTAATATAGAAACATATCTACATATTTATTTGATAAAGGTCATTTTGCATATTTAAAAGACAACCAAGCATTAAACAATTATTTACAATATATTTCTACTGTAACCTTAAAAAATCAAGAATTTAAGAATGAAGAACACAAGATTGAAATCTGACAATGGATTTCAAGGCAAATATATGAACTATAACATTAAAAGTCAGTAATAATATTTATCATTTCCATACACTGGATCTTAAAAACAAGATTATCATTAAGTAAATATAGCCTTATATATTACAGTATAGACTATTGTGATAATATCAAGGCTGTCCTGTTCTCCAGTTTTAATTATGTAATGGCACCCAAAAAGCAATTATTATTATATAATGTATTGATGTACATATTATGCATAGTTAAGTATTGAATGGCGATGAAACATTTAATGCATACTAATGACATGAACATATTCGGACAATGTTTGTGTGCAATATGTTCACTGTTATATGAAAAAGTTTGTCAAATAAATTATGATCAAATATTGTATGTATATGTATGTATTTTTTATGTAATAACTTATACTGTAAATATTTTGTGTACAGTTTTTATGAATACTCATAATATCATTTTTTTTTCAAATATTAACTATGACATAAAACTATTATTTTTTATTACGAAAAACAATAGAAATAAGTTAAAAAAGTAATTACTGTGCAATAATAGTTATGTCAATATTAGTAACACTTAATTAACATGTTTCAAACATTCACATATATTTTAACAAAGGTGATAATAATTTATCCCACATCACCTTCACTTTAGCTATAAATTCGAATTCGTTACAAGGACATTGATTAGTCATACCCGTAAATAAAATTAAGGTCACCTAATTATTTTACATGGGCATTGGACACTTACTAGTTCGATATTGGGGAGTATAGGGGCTGGAGGGGCCCACACCTCCTACTGCTTGCGAGTAGCTTGGCGGGGCCGCGGGCGGAGGCTGCATGTGCCCATTACTCCATCCATACGGCGGCGGATTTCCATTCTTCTCCATTTCAAACCTTCAACATTAAACACCAGTTACAGCTTAGCGCATCTAATTTGTACTCCTCTTGTGATGCAATACAGTTCACTAGCTATTTTTAGGCATGATTCCATCAACCAATCGAGCGCAGATGTTAGTAGTTTTGTAACAACATGCTTGTTTACAGTTAACAATGATAACAATAAATTACTAACAGAGAGGGGTAGTCTCTATGAGCTAGAATGTAATGTTTTGAAATAGATATTTGTTCAGGAAATTACAAAATTTGCGTTTCGTATTATTTACAAATCAATTAAGTCGATACTTTTACACGAACGATACGTATGTTCTCCTACAAAAACCTATGGCTTTGACAAAAAGTCAAAAATCATAGATGACAGTGAAAGCAACAGAGTATGTAAATAGTGACAGATAAAGAAAGCCATTTAAAAATGTATATCTAGACGCAAAATAAATTTTTAAGATGAATTTAAAAAAAATTAAATATTGTTTTGTATTTATGAATAATGAACGAAGAACACTTTTTCATAAATAATCATAAAATACCACTTATGTTTGTTTTTGATACAGCTGCAATGCAGGTTTAAGGAATAAAAACTCTTTTGTTATATTTTTCGAACCTATCTAAATAACTGAATAATTTAAAAAAAATTACATTCTCAATTTAAATTTCAAATTCAACAATTATATAGAATGCAATTCGATGCAATGTGTATCGTGTCAGATGCTTCATAAATTCTATTTGTAAAGCATATTTTGTTAGTATTTAAAGAAGGAAAGAGAAAAAATAATCCTGCGTATCGTTGCAGAAATTCAATATGTTGGGAAGGAATATAATTAATACATTAGTTCGAGTGAAAACTAAGCCAAAATTTTGTGTGCCTCAAAGGCAATTCGCACAAGTTGGTATAGCTATATCAACACCCGCTAGAGCACCGTGTTCCTATTTTGTAAGTATTAAAAAAAATCCCTCACCCTATTCTCTTTCGTTATTTCTAATGAGCTTCAAGGTATTTCCAATTATCCTTCCTATTCACCTTGAAATGAGTAAATTGAATTAGTTTAGACTCTTTTATAAATTACTATAAAATAAATGGAATACTTAATTCCATTGATATTGTTATTTATACTAGCAAGAATACTCGACTATACCAAGGCGAAACAACAAAGTAATCGGGTGTGTACTTAGTAACATTTGCCTTCAAATTAACTAAACGATACACAAATATTTAACCATGTATTATCTTCTTCTTTTCCAGGAAAAGCTGTGCCACATGGCGTTCATTACAGCTTTTTGGATCTCGCCTATGTTATATTTTCTGACTCAAATAAAAGTGTGGCGTCGGGAATATATTCAAAATAAATAAAATACATAATTTTGTTGATTCTGTTTTTTTATTCCCACTAACTTAAAGGCGTTAAACTTTAAGATTTACAAAGTGTATCATCACTATTTAACGCATTCATTGCCGGCAACCCATATATACGTATGTTACGTAAGTTTGTCGTTTTTCTTGGTCCAATGGGAACAAATCATCATCAAATTTGTATGAACTTGTATGCGCGTTTACGCGCGTAGGCATTGAAAAATTTGGTTCGTCTAACGTCTTATTATTTATGTGGAAGAAATTCCTCGAAAATCAACAGAATAGGATCTGCGGATAAGGTTTAATGATGTATATGTCGCATTAAGATAGATGAAGCCGTAACATAGTTATAGAAAAGCGATACATTACTATCTCACTAGGAATATAGTTTTAAAACGGTACAACTTTAGTGATATACTTTCAAATTGTTATTTTTTATTGATTGTGCTAGTAATATAATATTCATTCGATAAATCCTTTTTTTTTCTAACGTATACTTCATTACTTTGCAAGAAAAAGGTTGCCAGCATTGGTATTAAGACGAATCTGGCAAGCTAATGTGTTAATACTTTATTACGAATGGCGACATTTCCAGGACAACAGTTTACGTCATTCTCCGAAGTCCAAAAATAAGCAATGAAATCTGCGAGTCTTTACGATTGTTTATATTTATTTTTAAAGTAATTTTTTAGTTATTTCGTTAGATTTAAACATAATTCGATAAAATCAGGTAATAAATTAACATGAATTGTCTATTTTTTGCGCTGGTGTAATAAGAATAAGTTACGCGAGTGATTTCATGATTCATATGAGGTAATTTTTCCTCAGAAATGTCTTCGCCACGCCCGAAATCTCCTCGAACTCCTGTTTTACCCAAAAAAGAGGAGAAGGAAGAATCCTTTTGGGATAAAATTGGCACAATTGGCCGTAAGAAGCGAATAAAGGAAGGTATGTTTCATGACCCTAATATTTACGTGGGACGCCAGAATTAGATTATGATTGCCTCATATGGTGTTTGAGAATGGTGTAATTGCTTATTTATTAATTCACATCAAATCAGACATACAGATACTATGTGGACGACATACTTGTCGTCCGCTCTAGCTAAAATTTTCTTAGTTGGGTACTCACTTAAAAAATGCGATCGTTATAGCAGAGAAAGTGAAAGAGAGTGGTAAAAAATATCTAAGCATACACTTTAAATTATTATAGGGCTATATACTACCTAAGTATCTAGCCCTGGTTGATTTGATGTATATTTCAGACATTATATCAGACAAAAGACCCAGATGTTTGGCGAGGGCCTTTTTCCAATATTGTTTTATATTAAATATATATATTTTTAGTGCAAGAGGTTCAGGCAGAAGGCAAATATGCAATTGACTCACCAGGAAGTCCTACTGCACCAGAAATTCCACCAGAAGAATATAGTTTACGTAAGTTTCAATGAATTTGAAAAACTTTTTGCTTGTTTTCTTATTCATTTATATTTTAATAATATGTAGATTACATAAGTCTGAAATATTGCTTATATTCAGTTTTTTATGTTGCATTTCGTGCAAGCTAATATTTTCTAGAAATCTTAGCTAGAAAATATTAGCTTAAAACAGCTCATATAACTAAAAATTACAGACAATAACATGTATCTTTGCCTTCACTAGTCAAAGAATATTCTTTAATAATATATAGAAGACTGTATCATTTGATAATTCTCCATTATACAGATGACAATGAGGAAAGAGCGATAATTGAACCACGCTCGCTCGAAGACCCGAGAGTCAAAGAACTGATCCAGGTGTTGATAGACTGGATCAACGATGAGCTCGCAGCGCAGAGGATCATCGTGAAGGACATCAGTGAGGACCTGTATGACGGGCAGGTGCTGCAGAAGTTGTTGGAGAAGCTGACGGAGACGAAGCTGGATGTGCCCGAGGTGACACAGAGTGAAGAGGGTCAGAGACAGAAGCTGGCTGTTGTTTTGAGAGCTGTTAATAGGGTCAGTATTTTAAGAAACCTACTTTTAAGTATCATCAAATGTATATATCTATTGTCATTTAATTAAGAATTGCATCAATGTATTGTGGTCCTTGGGTATAGTTTTTATAATGTACTAGAATTTACGTTTAACACTTATAATGCACTTTTCTACTTATTAGCCTTCCAATATATTAATTAGGTTGATGTAAATGATATTTGAAAAGCATTTTAAAAAGGGCAATTTGAAAATTAATCATTTAGACTTTTACGTTACTTTTTGGTATTATTTTGTTACAAAACTATGCTTAAATACTAAATATATTTACTAAAATTGATTCTAAGAAAAAAAATCTTCAAAATAATTTAACTATCAACATAAGTACATATATACCCTTTTGGCGTAAATACTTCTTGAAATTTATCCCATTTTTTTATTTAAATCAGGTTCTGTATGGAACATCAAAGCCGGTCCAAAAGTGGAGTGTGGATTCCGTCCACTCCAAGAACGTGGTCTCCATCCTGCACCTGCTCGTGGCTCTGGCCCGTCACTTCAGAGCACCCATCCGTCTGCCGGAGAATGTCAGCGTTAACGTTGTGGTGGTGAAGAAAGATGCTCCAAACCAACTGTCACATAGGTATGTAATCAAGACACGTTTGGCGCAGTGGATGAGTGGTCTAGGGCGCCGAGGGGTGTGGGTTCGATCTCCAGTTTCTTGCATTGGATGTGGCAACGGTCTACGGCGATGGAGGGTGTGGGTTCCCCACAACTAGAAAATTATGAAAGATTTAATTTTTTTTTTTTTTTTTTTTAATTAAGGTTCTAAGTGTAAAAAATAGTACCTTAAGCTAATTACAATCTAGCCTACAAGACTAATAAGTAATTTTTATCTAACCTAAATTTCTAATTAACTTATTCTAAGATAGTGTCCACTGTCACTTACTTAGTGTCTGTTAAAGGGTTAAGTCACTTTGTTCACGTGCTTTGGAGAAATAGTTCACTATCACTATTTTTATTTAGCACTACACTACACTAACTCAAAGGGCTTGGTCCTTTTTAGTCTTCTCACTAGGTCCGTTGTGTCGAGGAGCTGGATAGCCTCGACATTAACGTGATGGTGAAGTCGATGTTGGTGAGCTTCTGCATACTTTTGAATAACTTTATCTATGATGTCCATTTTCAAGTCCCGGTGAAGGTCATCATTGCGTATGTACCACGGAGCATTTACAATGTCTCTGAGTACTTTATTCTGGAAGCGCTGTATTATGAGGATGTTGCTTTTTTTGGTACAGCCCCACAGCTGGATACCATAAGTCCAAACTGGCATTAGGACTTGTTTATATATGAGTAATTTGTTGTGTGTTGACAGCTGGGAGTATCTCCCGAGGAGCCAAGACAAGTTCTTATAGCGCAAGCCCAATTCTTCTCGCTTCTTCTTGACGTGAGCCTTCCATGAAAGATTTAATGTTATATCCAAATTGGTTCAATAGTTTAGGCATGAAGAGACAGATGGTTATATAGTAATAGTTCCATTTGTTTATATAATACCACCTGAGGTCCGCAGTTTCAACCGCGTAAATCTCCCGTACCCGTAACATTTTCGGGATAAAATGTCTATACTTCCTCAGGTTTCAAACAATCTCTGTGCCAAATTTCATCCAAATCGTTCCAGTAGTTTCGGACTCTAGTCAATTCAAACTAATAAACAAAGAAACAGATTAATAGGATAATTAAATTGACCAGATCGCGAAGGCGCGAAAAAAACGAAATTTACTTATATAACAATTTATTTCTCAGAAGGAAATACTACAATTAACATTATGAACTAAACTTAATTAGAAGTCAGACCTAAGAGTGACGAGACGCTGGGACACTTGAACCGGCTGCGGGGGAGGGGG
>LQNK01000026.1:23045-39318 GCA_001586405.1 Phoebis sennae
GATGATGCGAGTTGCGACATCGGTTCCTTTGTGTAGATGGTCTATTTCCTATACTTAACAAGATAGTAAAGCTGAGGTATGTTTGTTAGGACGTACGTCGAGGACATAACGACGACGTACGACGACCTCGGCATGAAGTGCGAGCGCGACGCGTTCGACGCGCTCTTCGACCACGCGCCCGACAAGCTGCAGGTCGTCAAAAAGGTACGTTAAATCATATACTCGATAGACTATTGTCACTTCTTGATGGAAATGCATTTTATAATATTTTATAGAATTGAAACTATTTTTTTACACTATTTCCACACTGTAAAGTGTAATAAAGTAAATTTAATAAAGTCTATAAATAAAAGTGGAAATAGTGTAAAAAAAATAGTTTCAATTCTATAAAATATTATACGTTAAATCACTTTTTGTTTTATTATTAAACTAGCTGTGCCCCACGGTTTCGCCCGCGTATATAGCCCGATCCCGTGGGATTTCCGGGATTAAAAGTATCCTATGTCATTCTCCTGGTCCTAAGCCTTCTGCCTACGAATTTTCAGCTAAATCGGTTTAGCCGTTCTTGAGTTATAAGTGGAGTAACTAACACGACTTTCTTTTATATATTTAGATTGTTATAGGACACTGCTCTTGGATCATAATTTTTTTTTTAATGTGTGGTCTATTCACAAGGTGACATTGGCAAAATTGTGGCAACACAGCACTGCCATTAAGAAAAATAATTGAATTAAATTGTTATACTTGTTTTTATTTTTGCTATCACATTAGTTAAGTTAGTTAGACATTCGGTGCTACAAAAATAAATATCGTAACAAGCTGAGTATTGGTTTGTTCAACATAAAATTATAAGCTAAAGCTGAAAGTTTTCCATCATTCCCGTGTTTGAAAAAATGTATTCCAGGTCAAATGACAAAAAAAATCAGGTAAATAGGTATTTCATCAAAAAATTATCTATAAAAAATGAGAACAACTTTTTGAATGGTTGGTGGCTCGTAGGAAAAAAGATCGGGTTTCTGTACAAAATTTCATCCAAATTATTTGCCATGCATACTCTCACACCTCTTTATATTCTTTGAAATGTTTTATAGTAGCTGTGCATGTCAAATAAAACTTTTTCTTTCTTCTTTCTTTCAAATCGGTATATTAGTTTCGGAGCCTTATCAATACAAACAAATCTTTCCTTTATAATATTAGTATAGTTATATATAACATTTATTCATTTTTATTTTGATTTCTTTTAATATTATGTTCTGACTGAAAATTATAACTATCTAACGTAGTAAGCTAATGCTAACAGATCCAGTGTTAAGAAGCTGGCATCTATACATACAAGCAGGTCATACCCAGCCTAGCACAGCTTCACCTATATAGTGATATATGCCATTAGATAAAAAAAAAGCGTTATAATTAGTTTCTCTTTGAAACCACTCCTCTACATGTAAATCCGTTTCGCTCGGCAGTCGCTGATCACGTTCGTGAACAAGCACCTCGGCAAGGTGAACCTGGAGGTGGTCGAGCTGGACTCGCAGTTCCACGACGGCGTGCACCTGGTGCTGCTGATGGGGCTGCTGGAGGGCTTCTTCGTGCCGCTGTTCGACTTCCACCTGACGCCGCAGGACTTCGACCAGAAGGTGCACAACGTGGCGTTCGCGTTCGAGCTGATGCAGGATGTGGGGCTGGCTAAACCGAAGGCGAGGCCTGAAGGTACGAATGTTCATTTGTATAACAAACACTTTTAGTTGTAAAAGAGTCTAATTAAAATAATGTACATAAAACAAAAGAAGTGAAAAACAATAGGTAAAACAAATTGACAAACGAAATACTGGCGCGCGCACGGACGTAAATTGTCTATCTTCTACGACGCTTCTGGAAAGCGTCGTTTTTTGGCGCGCGAGAACCAAAACCGCGGCGACCAATCATAGCGCATTGCGCGGGAACGTTCAGAAACGAGGAAGAGTCACGGCGTAAAACACAAGCCGTTACATTTGTTAATTTTTTTTTATTGAAATCGGTCAGTTGTATAGTAGATAGTAAATCTTTTTCGTTGGGAAGTCTTATCCAAATCTATAATTAAACCGAAGAAATGAAAATTCTGCAGATTACGTTATTAATTAAATAATTAGCAGGGGGGTAACTGATCGATATAGAACGCAAAAAATGTGGTAATTTTTTTTGTTTGTTTTAGCGCCGCATCACATTTATTATATTTTATTTTTATTATCTTGTCTTAATTATATATGTTTACACAACTCCTGATACGATTGTTAACTGAAGTCAGTTTTCACGTAAATTTTATTATCTTTTATTTTCAGATATCGTGAATTTAGATCTGAAGTCCACCCTCCGGGTTTTGTACAATCTCTTCACAAAATACAAGAACATGGCATAATTTTAAAACTGACTTAATTCGATAAAGTATCGCCATTATTATACATTAATATTAATTTTAAATTGTGTTCAACTTTATTAACATTTTAACGGCTTAAGCTAACTATAATTTTAGGTAAATGTTTTATGTAAAATGTAATTTATTAACAATCATATTATGTGCCTTATAAAATATAATATTACTAAGAATTTTGTGTTTCATTTTCCTTCTACTTGAATCGTGTGTAATTGTTTAAAATGCCATTATTTGCAAATTTAGTAGAATATTTAAGAGGTAATAATGTATAAAATAATTGTGAAAATTAGTGAAGTGTTTATTTACAAATAAATCAAGATGCAGTTTCGTCAACAAAACAAAATATTATAAATTATCTGTAAGAGCATTTCAATTTAGATATTGAATATTATGTTGCAATGCGATTTTGACATGCTTGTAGCTCAGCGAATGATTAAAAATGAATTTGCTATTGCTATATACCCAAATTTATTTTATATGTTGTAATTTATTGATTGGTTTTATGTAAGGATAAGTAGGTGATTAGCTTTTTGTGTCAGACCAAGGCATTTACTTTTTTCACGTCGTTAGGAATCGAACCCAAAACCAATCCTTGACAAGCTATCGCGCTAATCACTGCTATAGCGATCATTATGGATAATATATTTTCTCTAGTAGAATACTAGTAGTATTCTATTGTATTTTGACAAATATATATATTTTTTCCATTTGTTCAATTATACACTTTTGATACTTATTAATTATTATATACAAGCTGCTCCGCGCGACTTTGCTCCCGTAGCGTAAAGTTGTAAAGCCTATGTTACTCGTGGATAAGGTAGCTTTCGAATGGTTAATGAATTTTAAAACGGTCCAGTACTTTTTGAGCCTTTTCATTACAACCAAACAAACAAAGTTTTCCTCTTTATAATATAAGTGTAGATGAGCTTGGATAAGAAAAGGGTAACATACAAAAGAATACGAACAAATATTTAAACATTACTTTATTTCCTTAAAATACAATTCAATACAGTTTCGATCTATTTATCAATACATAATACGAAAATACGTGACATTATGAGGGGTCTAAATATGTACCTCCTCCATATGATTCCAACTGATGTAAAAATAATACGAGAATTGAGAATTTCGCAATCGATGTACAATTATACGATCACCCACTTTACACGGAAAAATATGTTTCTAAAAGCAACAAACTGCAATATCAAAACTGTGATAATCCATTATTTATTGATCATAATACGTTTGGTATATAGTAATATCAAAATTCCCAATTCCTAAAACTTGGTGCCTATGTGTACCATTTAAGTCATGATTTGGCTTGGCAAATTATAAAGAGATTGACTATTACTAGCTCTAGTACATTACTGTCCTACTTTTAAAATATTCACGTTTAAAAATTATTAAAAAAAACGCTACGGTATTTTATACGTTCATACTATAGTGGCAAAAACTCAATTCATATTTTATTCATTCGGAACATTGGAAGTCGATACATAACTAAGTGTGAAGTAATCTTAATTGAGTGCATTATCTATAAATTCATAAGAAACTAACATCGTTGACACGGAATTAAGATAAATTATAAATATCAATTCATATTGGGATGTAAATTAATTTTATATAAGGGGTTTATTTCACAGATCAATGTTTTTACTTTATAAATTATAACGCAATAAACATATTTTATGAGGCTTAAAAAGTTATTCAGTTATATTAGTAATTTTACATTTATTAAAAAGAATGATCATTGCTAATGTAAATTATTTAATAAAGCCTAACAAAACATTTTTATTTTTAACTGTTTTAAAACACTGAGTTATAAAACAAAATCTCAATTCCGTGTCACCCACGCAGTCCACAATTCGTACAAAACCCTACATTCATATAAAATTCGTTTATTATTAAGTAATCTAAAATAGCGTTTGGCCTTCATTATATTAACACAAAAGCACACACAATTCACTATTGCACGCCGGGCGTCCCTTGTATGCTGAGCGAGAATATATTAAAATATTAAAGTCCTATACATTAAAATATGAAATCAACAAAACTTATACTATGTACATACATCATATACCTGCTTATAAGCTGCGGTTGTGTGCATTTAAAATAATTGAAAATAAAGCAACAATCTCATAATAAAACGTGCTTAGCAATTGATTAATTCATATTTGATGACGGTATATTTTACTTAAATATTAAATTAAACAGAGAATACTAGGTTACAAAATTTTATAATACATTTTAAACCAATATGCGTGTTATGCAAATAAAATAAAAAATAATAGCTGCTCAAATCCTTATGTACGTAAATAAAAATAAAATTTAATTCAATAAAATGTATAGTTAAAACAAAACTTACAATATATTAATATTGATTGCCATTATATAAAATCGCTGCACTTTTGAGGTATCATTATTAAATAAATAAAAATATCTATAATTTGCAATGGTCTGATTTATAAATGTTAAAAGGTTAAGTATCCACAAAAATGCGCTTTCAGAATTCCAACATTGACACAATAACACAATTTATTTTATAATTGATCTTTCTTAAGCTAGCGTAACTTGTCTGATAGTAATTGACTGCTGTATGAAAAGATATTAATAACAATAAAATAAATGAAAAAACAGTGCATTTAAAACGAAATTCGAATAAAAATTGTTCTCTGACAGCAATTCCAAGTATAAAACGATAAATTATTATGCGATGTAGAATTAAATAAACTATATAAAGCATTATTTTTTATTTAAATAACAGTTCATACGTGATTCATATCTTGGCTACATGAAAATAAAAGTGACTCAAAAGCGAATGATTTAATGCACATTTTTCGCGTAATAAATTCTAATAATCAACTTGGAAATGCATTATAGACAATATCGTCAGAGTTGGTCAAATTTACACGAGCCAATTTTTACACGTCACGAACATGCAGGACACGAACTTGAATACAAAGAAGTGCAATAATTTTCTCGTATAAATAAGTCTTTAAAATAGAACAACACAAACACACATCAAATAGCTGGAGAGACTAAGGGGGATTCTGTGACTTATCTATTGTACGGTTACATGACAGGGAACAAGGTTTTTCCCTATAAGATTTTTAGAACGGTCAAACAAGTCACAAAATCCCATTTTGGGCTCCCCTGCTAAAAGGAAACTCCTGAGTATTCGACGCACATCCTACTCTAAACAACTAAGTACATACATCCAATAAATATTAAGCCTTACTGAGATTGTGTGCCGGCACTTTGAATTGACGTTACGAACATCTAACACTCGCGACAATGAACGAACTTGCAACACGTGCTATCCTTGTCTTACTTGAGGAGATAGAGAAAGATAGCACGAGACTTGCACCAATCAAAACAAACTTGAAACACATGCTATCCTTGTCTTATCCGAGGAGATAGAAAGAGATAGTTCGAAAGTTGCATATTACTGTCTTACAATGACCAATTCGATTCGTTTTCTTATTGTCACGAGTTATATAAACTTACTTAGAGCCTTGGAAGAAACTTTAAGAGATGAACAAGCTCCTAAAATAAATTATTGCTCCGATAACAAGCGTAAGCCTAATTAGAAATAAATGGAATGTATGTCAATTATATAATGATAGAGGACATTAAAATATCGTCAGAAGACATTTGAAAAATAATGTATTTGAGATCAAGGGTTAGTTTGGCATACAGTGATCACATTTCATGAAGGGTGTTAGAGTGAGGCTTTATCAGTACACTGCGTTGCGTTGCGTCGCAAGGAATCAACGCAACTTTTGCTTGTAATGTGCGACGACGCAAGGCAATAATGAAACTTTTCATTAAACATGTAAAACGTCGCAGCGTTAACGCAACGCAACGCAACGTGCTAATGAGCGTCACTCTCAGGTCGACGTGAAGGTTTAGAACCTGTTTAAACTAGTTACTACCGGTTACTTTTGAAGCTTCGTATTAGCTGCGTTCACTGAACCAATGACGTCCTCGCATTCGACGCATTGCCCCTTAATTGCTTTAATATAACGTTTCAGAACGTAAATATTTTCGTTGTCCCTTTCTCGTTACATTTAAGAACGTTCAAAGTTAAGCATTTTTCAATATTTGGGCATGTATCAATACGAGTACAATTGGTAAAGTGACCGTGGCATACAACTGAAAATTAAATTCGTCAAACCCTAACTACTTGATTGGCATCGAGACGTTCTGAAAGAGATAGATTCTAGTGAACTACAGAACTACTAAGGTTAGATAATACTAATGAGGTCGCGGCGGTACTCAAATATTATAATGATTTTAAACGATATTAAATCTAATGATTTTAATTTCTATCGATTCACAATTTTTTTCATTACTTAATATTTTTAAAACACTAATTTAGTTGATGATATTAATTATTATTTATAAATAAATGTCTTTTAGATGCAACTTATGAAAACATCATAAGCATGAAAGTTAAAAAAATAATTCGGAAAAAAATATTTTTTTTTAATTTACCGCGACCGTCTACCGTAGCAAGCAATTGACCTACCCCAATACATATCCATTAGTTAAAAAATTCTCTACAAGTCCTCTAAAGGAGTGATATAAAATCTACACCTAATCTACAAGTTACATTCAATTAGTCAATATTTTATTATTGCGTGCTATTTTTTTAAAAAATATCAGGAATAAAAAAAAACAGTTTTTTTATTATTTGCTATACAAAAAAAAATTGAATGAAAAGTTGTGATTAATTATTACAATAAAAATGTCTTCATAGTAAATTATACAACACAAAAACACGTAACCGTTATTAAATAATACTTATATATTGTTAGGTTGACGTTTGCGGGTTAAGAGAAAGAATATGATTTCACCATGCCAGAATATAAGAATGAAAGAAATAGAAAGATAGGGATGGATATAATAATCGATTTTATAAAAAATATATTTAAAGCTATAGTAAAAAAGAAGATCAGTTCAAAGAATGTCTTCGTTGAATGACATACTAAACGAAAACACACGGGGCTAGACTTGAAAATCACAATCAACGTGTTATTAAGGAATATACCAACATATTTAAATTTTTATATATAAGGTTTGTACATAAAGGTGAAAAGTCAGGATATATATCATATACATAAATAATTATCAAAAAATGTTCTTTACAAGAAAGGAAACGTTATGCATAATATATAATAAAATAAGTAATATAAGACAAGAATACATACAAAGTTTATTACTTACTATAGCAGAAAATAATTTAGAAGATGAAAAAAGGGAAATTATAAATATTTTTCAAGTTTACATTTAACGGTTCAAACTTAAGAGGTTTTTTGTACTAGAAAATAATACCTACATCATGGTGAAAATTCCATTGATATATTACATATAAAAAAATATCACCACTCGAGGTGAAAATCTAGGGAGACGACACAGGAAAAAGCAAGGTGAAATCAAAAGACACGTAATAATTCCCATTTTACGAGTTCGAAAGCGTTGTTTTTAACCCAGAAAATTACTATTCAAAAATGCACAGGATAGAACGGTCATTACAGGGAAGGTGAAACAAATGTATACAAATAACACATGGGTATTACAGGGAAGGTGAAACAAATGTATACAAATAACACATGGGTATTACAGGGAAGGTGAAACAAATGTATACAAATAACGGGTACAGTACTATGTCCGCTTGGTGTCGAGGGAGGTGGAGGACTCGCGCCGCAGCACCAGCTTGAGCTTGTCGTCCTCTTCGGGTTCGTCGTCCAGCGACTCGCGGCGCGCGGGCGTGACCCCCAGCGCGCGGTTCTTCCACGCTTCTAGCCTCATGACCTGTTACATTATGAGTGTTAGAGATGTGTGTGTTACATTTCGCTGAGTATTAAAGATGTGTGTGTTATATTTCGAGTGTGAGATATATGTGTGTTACATTTTGATGAGTACTAGAGATGTGTGTGTGTGTTACATTTCGCTGAGTATTAGAGATGTGTGTGTGTGTGTTATATTTCGAGTGTTGGAGATATGTGTGTTACATTTTGATGAGCACTAGAGATGTGTGTGTGGGTGTGTTACATTTAGCTGAGTATTAGAGATATGTGTGTTACATTTTGATGAGTACTAGAGATGTGTGTGTTACATTTCGCTGAGTATTAGAGATGTGTGTGTTACATTTCGCTGAGTGTTAGAGATGTGTGTAACATTTCCCTGCTTGTAAAATTGTAGTTGAGATACATAATATACCTTTGAGTAGATGTATATATTGATTAAAGTATTATAAAGTATTTGAAGTGACAATTGTGTGTTTTTCAAGTCATAACAAGTGTGTGTTAAGATATGTCACGTAATAAAATTGAAACTTTCAGTTTATGTTTTGGAATATAATAAAATCGAGTCGTAGCGTTCAGGCGCCATGCTGGGCGTCTCTACAGCGTACGAGTGTTATGTTTTGTTACTTTTAATGGAGTTTAAGTTTCTTGAAGCCTCTTATAACTCACAGACTTTCTATGGCATCATAAAACATATAATATATAAAAGTATTGTCAGACAATATTTGCACATTTTTATGAGGAATGTAGGTAGGTATTGTCTAATTAAAAATAGACTTTTTATTAATAAGTTTTTTTTTTGTGACAAATATTTTGTTAATAAATTGTATATTAGTAGGTTAAGATCTGTAAGTTTATAACACAAACGTGTTAATATAAATTCTATAAGTCACACCATACAACAATGACAACTACCTTTTTAATGTATCTCCAAACAAGCCTTCCATTTTTCATAAATTTATGGTACTGGCATATTTTTTAAGTTGAATACCATATTCACGAAATACTATATAAACCATGTAGCACAGTATTTTGGTGTTAAAAAGCTAGCCATTGAGAAAGATAAACATTTGACTAAAGCACACACAACACATTATTAAGATTGTTAAAAATGTTAGCAAGGTAATTTCAATATGAATGCAAAATGTTAGCAAGCATCCTACAAAATGCCTACACATGTGAAACTAACAAGTAATAATATGGTCTTAACTTCTTTTCAGATATTTCTGTGGAATTTGTGCAGTTTATATTATTTTTATACTCATCTCATTTAAAAAGTAGTTATATCAAAAACTCATGCAAACAGAAACATAATATACATAGAAGAAAACATGCATTATATTCTACAAAACAATATACTTAACTTAGACACGTTAACATGAAAAAAATAGCAACTAAAATACATGCATGTAAAAAGTGTATTATGTGTACGAATTGATTCAACTACGGTGCTTTTGAATCTATGGAACCCTCCGTACAAACAAATTATTAATCTGATGTTAGTTGTACTACGTTGCGGTAAATATTAAGTTTTATTGTTACAACTATTACAGAATAATTGATCAGTGAAACTGATTTATCGTCCGCTCTATAGACCGAAAGTGACAACAGAACATCACTTTTTTATATTATATTTTGGAAATCTAAAATGATTAAAACGTAGTTCAACTACCATTAGAAATATAAGTCGAACATTCCACCATTAAATAAATAAGTACAGAAGTCATACTCCATACCAAAAGCGCTCAAACCACGCACTCATTGACACTGCTCATAGACAGAACACTCTGAACGCGAACGGAACGTTTTTTAAATTATTTTTGTTTTTATTCCCGTTCTTTGTGTTTTATTTTCAACAATAAATTAAATTACTGTATACACAATAGTTTTTGCGCATAAATCAAAGTAAACAATCAAAGCGCGATCGTTGAACGATATAAAAAGGTAAGTGCATACACGACTGACTTCTGTACCTATTTCATGATTCCACGTTCGTATCCCCCCCTGCCGCGGTACACCATGTAATCTACAACGAGCTAAACACACAAGCTACGTAACTTACTCGAGCCATTTCCAGGGCTCGGAGTCCGGCGTGGTGATCGGTGTTGGGAACTGTGCAGTGAACGTCAACGTTAAGCCAATGTACATTAACCGCGATTTTCATGTACACTGCTCCTAAGTCGATATTTCAGGACTTTTTAAAGAAAATATAATGGGTTCGAGTCTGAGAACTAAATCTATATAGCTTCTTCGGAATGTTTAATCACATTGTTTGATAATTAAAACTGAAATAGTTTAAATAAGAAATAAATAAGCAATAAAAAATGTACAGGACTTCTTTTTCATCTTTTTTGTAAGTCGTCCTAACAAAAAATATTTTGACAAGCACCTGATCTTTCTGAAGTATTTGCCAAATATATTTCCATTTCGATTTGTTTTTCTTGTTTTCCGTCTGTTGATTATTATCTAAGGGTTTATACTATATGCCAAAAAACTAATTTTTAGACTTGGAGCAGTGCACTAAACAAATTTAAACCACATATTTCGTGTATAACACAGAAAAATTTAGACACACAATGAACGACACAGTTTTGGAGATATATACAGATTATCATTTTGATCATTTGACGATGTTCTTTGTATGGGAAGCCCTTGTTAGTGACGCCGTGCATAAAATGTTGCGCCGGCGCATAACGTACAATAAAGAATTTTAACCAAATATTTATTTCTTTTACAATGGGAAAGACATATTCTAGCGTAATTTTAATTAATTTAATAATTCTAGAGTATTAAGTGCGCAGCGCAACATTTAAAATTAGTGAAAACATGGTTTTAGTAAAGCATGTTTCGTTGATTTTAAATGTACTACGTCGAATTAAAATTGTTTAAATTAAGAAATAACAATCTTTAATTTTGGTCACATTTTTTTAAATATTTTGAGAGACTAACACAAAAGTCCTCGAGAATATATGTAATATTTGTATAATAATAAGTGTATAATAGAGACAATGTAAATAATTTTAACTCGATGTAGTACAAAGCAAAGCGTCCATGTTAGTGATTGTTAGTCGGCTTGGGCTATTCAAATTTATCATTTCTTCTCCTTATATAATTCTGAAAATATTTTCTATTAAAAAAAGTTCTATTTTAGGGGATATTCAAACTTTACATCAGAACTATTTAATAATTAAAAATACCAGTTGTTATTTTGTCCCTCACTGTTAAGAGTGAAACAAACACAACTTATTTTAAATATATTTCAATCAAATACTGTTTTAAAAATTACTAGAAATTCAATAGCAAAGTTACCAAGACTACCATTGCAAGGTACCTACAAAAAATTGAGGGTATTCAAACGTTTCAAGATTTAAAATGGTATTTGGAGGGTAGTTTGTAGTTATTTTGTTTTACCTCGGCTTTTAGTTCGGCGACTTGTTCTTGAAGCTCGCGCACTCGTTCTGAGTCATCTATATTACTTCTGAGTTCTCCCTCGGTCGCCATTACCTCATTCTGAAAATATTGTACAAGCCTGTATAGATCTTCGGCGTTTTTCTGTTAAAATTTACCGTCGTATTCAATCCTCATTAAAATAGCCCTTTTTATGTAACATGCTCTATAAGTGTGTCACTCTGAGCTTGACCTCGCCTTATGTGGTATAATTCTAGACATTTCTGATATACACTCGGTCACATTCCGAATTCAAGAATTGTGTTTACCTTAAGTATTCGAATACGAAGTTTTATTGTAGACTATGCAATACTGAAATTGTAGTTTGACAAACATAAATAGACACATAAAAATATTCAATCGCTGATGCATTTTGGTTCTTAGCTCTGGCTTTGTTCAGTAAAAAATTGGGATTATTGAAAAAAAATTAAAATATGGCATCCAACGTGAAAAGGATGTTTTACATGCAAATATGTACCTTAAGTTTATATTCGGACACTTCGTTTTCCAACTCAGCTATCCTTTGCGCGTCTTCCATGTTCCGTATGTTCGCCTGCATCGACTCGTACTTGGCCTATAAAATGGTAAGAGAATTGTGAATTACAGATAAATGGAGGGTATGTATGCACTAAATCACTAATTTGAAATAAATTTCGGGAAAAAATATGTATAGAACTGTATTCGTATTTTTATTATTAAAGTCTCACAAGTCTTGCCGATTCTTCTGATTAGAGACTGCTATCTGAACCGGCGGTAAAATAAAAGAGACAGAAAGAAAAAAAATAATTTTGTCATTAACTTTTAAGGTCTCAACTAGTCGTTACCTTGCTCTCCAGGTCGTTGCACTCGCGCTGGAACTCACCTTGCTCTCCAGGTCGTTGCACTTGCGCTGGAACTCACCTTGCTCTCCAGGTCGTTGAACTTGTGCTGGAACTCCCGCTGCCTGGTCTGCAGCGCGCGCTCCCGCTGCAGCGCGTTGTCGAGGTTCTCGCGCAACTCACCTTGCTCTCCAGGTCGTTGAACTTGTGCTGGAACTCCCGCTGCCTGGTCCGCAGCGCGCGCTCCCGCTGCAGCGCGTTGTCGAGGTTCTCGCGCAACTCACCTTGCTCTCCAGGTCGTTGAACTTGTGCTGGAACTCCCGCTGCCTGGTCTGCAGCGCGCGCTCCCGCTGCAGCGCGTTGTCGAGGTTCTCGCGCAACTCGCGCAGCTCCTCGTCCTGCCGGCGCAGCTGGTTGGTCGACACTTGCACTTGGGTGCGGAGCTCCATTTCCTTGACATTCAATGAAAAGTAAAGAAATATTCATGGACATTTAACACAGCGCCGTCTAGTCCCAAACTAAGCAAAACTTGTATGGACACTAGATAACTGATAGACATACTTTTTTTGTAAATACGACGTTTCAAACACTTTACAGCCCGTCCGTGACCAAAATGTAAAGTGTTCAAAACGTCGGGTTAAACAATAATGTATAAGAAACCGCGTTTAAAACGTCATAATATAACAGATACGACTCGTTCATTATAGATACGCTTTAGGCTACAAGGCGTACTAGTAGAATAATCTTATAGTAAACTCTACTTCCGACTCCTTCATTGCAAAAAGTGTTCGACCGTCAATTACTAACAATGCCAATTTTTAGATGTCACTTAATACAGAACACTCAAAATCAAGCAATTATCTAAGGCTTTCCAAATACCTCATATCATCAGGATTTTTTTTCTACTTCATTGACCACCCACCTTCAGCCTCAACTCCTTCAGCTCGGTCAGCGCCTCCACCTCCCGTATCCTGGTGGACATGAGCTCCTCGTCCAGCTTCTGCATCTCGTTGGTCCTGCCCTCCCACGCCCGTAACAGCTTCTTGGGGGTAGCCATGATGTCGGACACCATGTTGGACTGAACCGGCGCTGGTGGTGCTTCTTGGCGATGCTCCTGCACAAAAAAAGTATGTAAGGAAATGTAAAATATTAACGGAAAAAAAACGGAAATTAATGTGAATGAAGATAGGTTGGCTTGTGATCGAAGCGATGATGCTTAAAGGAAAACAATTTATTTCAAATTTGTATTGTGGTAGTGTAGCGTTATAGTTTAATACGAAACGTTTGTTTTACCCGTGACAAAATGGTATCAAAAGAGCTAACCGTTCCCATTTCATAGAAATGCAACACTAAAGGTGTATTGTACAATTTCACATGACAGCCACATTAAAAGGTCTTAATAAAACAAAAACATATTTTTTATATCAGCTAAAAGTGCCACATTAAAAGTTTCATCAAAAACAACACTTTTTTAAATATTCAAATTAGTGACATACTTGTAAATGCCTCTGCCACGATTCGGACAGTTCAGTGACGCGCTGCCTGAGGTCCTTGAGTGAGAGATTGGCTTCAGCCTCGCGTAGTTTAACGGCTATCAACTCGTCCTGGACAAAATAAACATGATCTAAAAGATAAAGCAGTCATAAATTTTTGAAGCACTAGTTTCAACATTAACTTATTACCTATTGAAACGGGTTTTGGAAGAATTATTATTTCAATTATAATTGAGTTTACTAAGAAAATTCGGAAGGATTCTTGGCTATAATTTATTTTTCTCGTGCAAATATAACGATATTTTACTTATCCCTTGTTTCTTTACCAGCCCCCTGAATATTTTTCTCTTTTTAATGTTACCCAATGCTGTTTCTTACTAATAATTACGCCATATATGTAGATAGACGCGAACAGTTCTCTCTTTGCCGCCTCACTCTCTCTCTTTCTCACTTTATTAATAAGCTAATTCTCCTCTACTATGCATTACCTGCAAGTGTGCCACATTGTTGTCCACCCTCTGTTTCCTCAGCATCTTGTTCTCATTCTCCAGTTCGGATATCCTGGCGGTGAGCTCTCTCTCCGCCGCTTCTCTCTCCGCAGCGTGAAGTCTCGCTCTCACTAACTCTCTCTGCAAACAACGCGCTAATTCTTCTCCTTTTGCGTCGTTTCCTTCTGTGCCTTCTAGAGACGACTGGCGCGAGTTGTTCTAGGAAAAAAATAAGAATTATAAAATTAAAATCATCATTCAAAGTTTTATCGATATCTAAAATATTTTAATCTAACTAAGTAAACAATTTATTTATTTTGCTACCCAAGTTAAAGTATAAAAAAATCTTCAAGGACTACACCAGACCAGACGTACCGCGATTCAAAAAAAAAGGATAGTCGCAAAAGTCAAACTATATACAAAGCGCACGCGAGTAACGCACACAGATCACCCTTCATCAGGTGAACCGCATGCTCCGCTTGCCTGCTCATCATCATCAATTCCCGTGACTCCTCAGCTCGTATAGGGCTCGTAGCATAGCTTTCCATTGCGAACGGTCCTTTGCGGCTTGCCTGCTATAACATAAAAAAAATCTCTCCCTTAAGGAGCTCAGGCACTTACTTCAGCTATGGTCATCTCCAAGGACCGTATCTCATCCTGGGCTACAGCTAGTCTCTGCTGGGCGTCCATGTTGGCCCTCCTCAGGGCCTGCACCTCCCTGGCCAGCGCGAACGTCTCCTCCTCCCCCTCAGCGCGGTCCACCTGGCCGCGGACCAGCCGCTCCGCGAGCGCTGAACTCTCCTTCTCGAGGAGTTCCACTCGCTGCTTGAGGAGACGGTTCTCTTGACGGAGACACTGAATATTTATATACAACAAGACATTTTAAATTAAACAATTTTGAATAAACTTTGGAAAATGAAAAAATATCAAATGTTTTCAAATAGTGTTCTGGTATAGTAATAACTTATTTATGGAAAACCGTCGGTTACAAAACAAAAGTGAAAATTTTAACCATATTCAAATCTTAAGTTGTATTTTAAACAACAAAAATGCCATGAAATTCAATGTCTCATACTATAAAATTCGTTGTTTAATTTAAGTACAATGTCAATGATATATTCCCCACTATATGTATTTGTAAAAAAAATAAAGAGTATTATTATTATTATATTGTATTAAATTTGAGTACTTTCCATATTGAATAAAATATTTTTAAAGGATTTTAAGTGGGGTTTATAAAGACTAATTAAGGTTAGACTTTTTGTCATACACCACTAAATAAAATATTTAAAATGCGATGTACTCACTCTTAAAACCGCAATATCCCCTTGCTCCTTGGTCTTGATCACCGTGTACTCCTTCTCTAGTTTTTTCATCTTGCGTTGCTGCACTTTTATGGAATACGCTAGGTTCATGAACGCATCCCGATCCGCCTCCGCTTTGCCCGGTAACTCCTTTTGTATGTACTGTTGACAAAAATATAAACTTTAGGTTATCTACACCAATATTATAAAGAGGAAAACGGAAAATGAATAGGCTCAAAAAGTGCAGGACCGATTTTAAATTTCATCATTCGAGAGCTCCATTTACGAGTAACATAGGCTATATACAGGGTGTCCCGTAATGAGTGAAGCATCTTTTGGGGCATCATAGCTGAGCTAATAATCTATCAAAAAAACCCAATATAGGTCATACGAAAATATCACTGTTTTTGTTTTTACTGTGTAATTGAAAGGGACAGTATAAAGTGTACATTTACTAAATGTTACAAAAGTGTTAGTGCACAAATTGGAGAGGGGCGGCTGGCTTA
>LQNK01000026.1:39505-132084 GCA_001586405.1 Phoebis sennae
ATGTAATTATTGGTACATTGGTATGTACTTATATACATAATCTGTAACTTGAAATATTATGTATAAATGCATACATTTTCAAAATTTTTAAATAGAACCGTTATTGTACATTGTAAAAAACATTGGGTGAGGTCAACATTTTTGAAAAAACTACAAAATCCTCAATATCTCAAAAACAGTGATATTTTCGTATGACCTATATTGGGGTTTTTTGATAGATTATTAGCTCAGCTATCATCCCCCAAAAGATGCTTCACTCATTACGGGACACCCTGTATATAGTATTATGCTACGGGAGCGAAGTCGCGCGGATCAGCTAGTTAAAAATACCTTAGTCTAGCAAAGAAGACCGATCACTTACTGGTCACTAAAAAAAAAATCAGTGAAATGGTTAAGCCAGCCGCCCCTCTCCAATTTGTACACTAACACTTTTGTAACATTTAGTAAATGTACACTTTATACTGTCCCCTTCAATTACACAGTAAATATGTTGTGTACTACTTTAAAATTTAAGATAATTAAAATTTTTGGAAATTTCAACCTTCAATAAAAAGATCACTTTGAAAATTGTTACCTTTTTCAAAAAACAAGAACTCAAAATTTACTATATAACCCTCAAATTACTAATAATGTATGAGAGTTACATTTTAATGGTTTTCCTAATGAGCGATAAGATTGATAATTTCATTATCGGTACTATCTTTAATGTTTTGTTCGATAAGTTATAGTAAGATAATATATTATATTATAGTATTCAATGTATGTGATACAATTACTCATTTGGGTGCCTAGGTGACTAATTGTTTCAGTGACAGCGAACACCTCAAAAATCTGCGTTTATAAATGATATTTTTATAATTTTACTCCAACAAAATGTGCAAGCAAAGTTAACTTACAAAAATATCCCAATAATATATCCTATTAACTGAACTTTTCAATACCTAATTATAAAATTTTTGAAGTATTGAGCTATATTTTGGACATTTTTGCCCAAGGGCTATTTTGAACACGATTTCCACGCTCTCCAGTTAAGTCCTCCTTTTAAGTCCAGGTTCGGGTGTTACCTGCTCAGGTTCATTGAAGACCCAAAGCTGTTTGAAATAACAAATAAAAAAATCTTACCTTTAATATATTTTCCATGTCCAAGGAGAGGAGGTCATTCTTGCCCAGGGTCAGGAGGGCGAGGGCCACTTTGAACACGATCTCTACGCCCTCCGAGAGGAACACGTCCATAATGCGGCACGCGAGAGGCAAGGAGAGGGTCGTCGTGAACAGAGTCAGGAACCAACTGCTAGCGTACATTGATGTGCTGAAACTCTGTGTGGACAAGAATTCAAATTCAAATATTTTTAGTGTAATTATTAATGGAGAAAATATTGTTTATTTCAAATGCATAATTTTCGACTAAAGTAAATCGGTGTTTAATTTAAAATCTAAAATATTTGCATGCCTCTTAGCTGAATATAAGGAGGCTGGAGTTATTGTATTACACCATTGACAAACCTACATTCGCAAATAAAAACATGTCATTCATTTCATGAATATGGGTACAATTTTAATGTTATATATAAACAATAAATCCAGCCATATCCTATTAGCTAAGGCATATGAAATTATATCAAAAATAAATTAAATACTAAATTAGCTACACATTAAAAGTCAAATCTTATACTACACATAAAAGATTATAACAAAATCAAAAAAATATTGTTTGACGCTTTGGGTGTTTACTGAGACTACAAGAAAAAATACATAATAAATCAACAATCTTCTTATGAATATTTTTTTGTCACTAATTCTAAGTGGATAAATCCCTAAATATAGGTACAGTACAAATTACATTATCTTTTTTACATCCAACCAAAATATAAGAAGGACATGGAAGTTTATCGCTGGGGGTTATCTGTTCTATACTCAAATAGTCTAAGAGCTGCAGTACCTGTGACTGGAAGTGCAGATGCAGGTCCGGCAGCAGCTCCTGGACCAGGTTCTCCAGCTGGAACATGCAGAGGCCCAGCTCCGCCATGCTCGGCTTGAACATGTCGCGCATTCTGTGCTGTTGCATGATTTTCACGAGTACTGCGAATGCTTCCTCTTCGGGCATCTGAGGAAGGATATTTATTAATTTATTGTATAAAACATGGTAGGTACATAGGTATTAAGTTATAATGTAGAGCAATAATGCTTCACTATACATATACAATAAATAGTATACAATAGTTATATGTTGAAGAAGATTTTTTTTTAATTTGTTTATTTTTTTTATTGTGTTGTAAATATTTTTAGTCAAGTTACCTAACTTACATAAGTTACTTACTATTAGCATTATTCTATCACAATTTACATATATCATAAAAAGTAGTAAACTTACTGATCCTTGTACAATTCAGATGTGCTTAATACATAAATTTTGTGGCATCCAAATACCACAGGCACATATGGTACATACCTTGAAAATATTAACGACTCCTGGCCCAGACCATCCTTTAAGAAGATATCGTTAGGGAAGCATTAACCACAAAACATCGGTAAAAAGACGTACCTGCATCAACAGCAGGCCCACAATAAACCCAGAGCCCTGGCAGTAGCCGACCTCCCTATCATGCAGGGAGTACGCCTTCATCACGTTGAACAGTGACTTCTGGCCCAGACCTTCCTTTAAGAAGACATCCTTGTGGGAGCATTAACCACAAAACATCAGTAAAAAGACGTACCTGCATCAACAGCAGGCCCACAATAAACCCAGAGCCCTGGCAGTAGTCGACCTCCCTATCATGAACAGCGACTCCTGGCTCAGACCATCCTTTAAGAAGATATCCTTGGGCGAACATTAACCACAAAACATCAGTAAAAAGACGTACCTGCATCAACAGCAGGCCCACAATAAACCCGGAGCCCTGGCAGTAGCCGACCTCCCTGTCCTGGTTCAGACTATCCTTTAAGAAGATATCCATGGGTAGCCTAAAGTAGCCATAAAAACATCATTAAAAATACGTACCTGCATCAACAGCAGGCCCACAATAAACCCAGAGCCCTGGCAGTAGCCGACCTCCCTATCATGCAGGGAGTACGCCTTCATCACGTTGAACAGCGACTCCTGGCCCAGACCATCCTTTTCTTTGAAGAAGTCGTGTTCAGGGTATGTCCGTGCGATGTCCCGACGTATTACTTTTTCACATGCTGATTTCGCCTGGAAATAAATTTTACTTAAAGATATTTCCTTCTAATGGTGATAAATTAATATATTTACTTGCATGAAAATTCAGTCAAAGACGCTTTTTTATTACTTGTTATAAATAGTGTAAAAAAATTGTTATTGTTAAGAAATCTATCGCATTGGATATATATCTGTAATGGTAGTATGTTCTATTACACGTTAAAAATAAATAAATCAGGTTGTGGAAGAATTTTCCGTCCACACTACTGCAATGTATCATGAAAAGGAAAACTCATTTAAATCATTTCTCATAGTTTGGACGTGTGTGCGTGAAATGTGTATTTCACGTGCACGCTACGAGCATTACAAGCCGCGCGCGGACTGACCTATGATTTGTCGGTTTTTTGAACGAACACAAAGGGACACGCAGTGTGAAGACGTACGCGGGTGGTTCGTAGTATAAAAAGCATGTGCGTCCACACTTGCTACGAACATGTAATGAATGGTAGACTCACCAGTCTGTACCCACCTTAAGGACTTATTTGCAAAAAATTCTAGGCCCGAGCTTATTTTTTTTAAATAAACATACTATTGTTCACAAAGACAATGCATACACAGCAACATATAATACATAGAAAACATAGAAACGTAGGTATGCTACGATTGTGAAAAGTTCAAATCGATATGATTCAAGTTAAGAGCACCAACTTCTAGACGGTCATAGTTTTGTTTCGATAAATTTTTCTAACAAGACAACAAAGAATACGTCAAACTATGTTATTGGAAATCTTGAACGAATATTTAAAACTACTCACGTTTATATTGAACGAGTTTCTATTGACGCAAACTGATTTATAGTATGCTAATCTGGCTATTATAAATATACTAGCCGCGCCTTGCGGTTTCACCCACGTAGGGTATATGTTATGCGAAGTTTCCTAATATTTGGTTCAGTAGTTTTTGCGTGAGAGTAACAAACAAATATCCACAAACTTTCGCATTTATAATGAGAAGGATTAACATATCCGAAAAATATATAGTCGAAAAAAATATTTATTCCATATATCCCATATTTAAGAAATATAAGTAGAGTTGTATTGTTATCAAATTGTATGCCATTTTATTTATTTTGAGCTAAGAAGACATATAGTGACATTATCTTTAGGTATTTAGCGTCTATTTCATTGCTAGATTTTCGTTCAGGAACAATTAGACAACCCTCTTTTTTCTGTTAGGCCGATAGATATTGTGTTTAACATTTGCGTGACTACAAAACCCAACTAGGCGGTCGATAATCCTGCAATAGTACCAATCACTTTGACTTACAACTGGGCAGAAGCTTGGTCTAAAACCCTTGAAGGGTGAAGATTGGTATGGACGTATTTTACACCCGATTCAATGAGAGATCCCTTATGTAAGAGATAGCTTATAGCCATAAGGCTGCCATTTGTACATCTTTTTTATAAAGGCTGTTATTTGTATGCTTTTTTCCTATAACTCTGTACAATGAAGAATAAATAAATACATAAGGAAGAAGTACACGATCTACTCTTCGTTCGATCTGACCGATTTATCGAACTAGGCGTTCGAGCGACCTGCAATATATGTTCTATCGAAAAACCAACCTTAATATAAGACGCATAAAGTTTCTTCTCCGGTGACGTGTCGACGCCGGCCAGCAGCTGCCACACGATGCCCCTGAAGTGATGGGGCACGCCCTGCCTCACGAGGTCGCGCACGTACTGGTTGCGGCGCCGCCACTCCGTCTCCCAGTTGGAGACCAGCCTGCCCCAGATGCTCCAGAGGTCCTCCTCGCCGTTGGTCTCTTCTCGTACCTCTTCATGGTTCGAACTCGATGCTGCACACATTTGAAATATTATTGAACCTCTATTGTACGAGTTGCAACGCAATGTTAACTATACGGCGATCAGGAATTTGTATACGGACATTGACTATTATTTAGGTCAGATAACATCAAGTTAGGTTAGATTTTAAAACTGTAAATAAATACTGCGAAGCTGTGGTCAAGGATGAAAGTCCTTTATTCATAATCATGACATAACATAACAAAAATAAAATTAAGATATTGTTCAAGGAAAATTTTAACAAAAGTACAAATTTCAAAACTACCAAAACTTTAACACGACACATACAACATTAATATTTTGACACATATACATTGCTTAATTTGAACGCTACGTACCTAGCACGTTATTAATAAAATTAGTCACATAAAACTCCAGCACGCTAGTGTTCAACGAGTCACTATCACTCATGCTTGGCCCCAGAATGGAGTCGAGATGAAACCATATCAGCGATTATCTCGACGCAAGATAACTGGTCGCGTTATTTTTAGTTCACACTTGATAATTCCGTTGATACAACGAAAACGTGAAACATTAATTATTATGGGCTCGGCTGCCTGACCCATATTTCCGCTAAAATTTAACATGCGAAAATTACATTATTTAAAATTATTGCGGTCGGACAAAACGAGGATAAAAGTTTTATTAAAATATCACTTGTATTACGGTACAAAAGGGGATTTAATTATGTTTAACATGTATCTTTTTAGGCGAGCTATTATAGTAATTCAGCGTGGATTTCGTGTGGACCACAATAATTATAACATTATGCTTTGTATGTAACCAGAATCAAGAAATTGTAATTTTTAGAAGAGACCGCATTTGTCGTTTGATAGCATACCCAATGTTACTTTTGGTATTAAGCAGGAGGTACATAACCTCTGTTATTTCAGAATTAAACAAGAATAATAACAGAAGTAAGTTTTCGTATAAAAATAGTTTTGTTAAAACAATCGTCGGTCGTAAACCGATAGATTTACATACCAAAAATCATTACCAGTTTTGACATTTTCCCCTTAATTATTCAATATTAAATATTAACCAAAAATCGGTATAATGTCGTCAATTGCACACAATTTGAGCAAACTTCACGCATCGCGTACCACGGTGGCGTAATCGCTCCGTGTTGTGGGAAAGGTTGCTGTTACATATAATAATTTCATAACTTTTAAATAATTATTATTGCTCGCACATTCGCTGTTCAACTTTATCGTGAAACGTATTTTTGTGGACGGAATGCGTATACGTTGATATACGTTTTAAATCTGTCGAATGAAACAATTATTATCACTGGATTTTTAAGAAAAATTATCAATCTTTATATGAATGAAATATTTGGGACCATGTGTGACAGGAGTCATCGGTTGGCATTTGGAACACATCTTGCTCTATAAAGATGGCTGTTCATGCCATGTCCGCGACATATGACCGAGGCAGGAGGCCGCGACCGCTACCACACTTTAGGAAAAGTTGGTCTCTGTCTCCCGTCGCAGACGCAGCGCGAACTGGTGTCTATACATAGCCTAAAGTAAAGTAATACTTGATTACAATGGTCGATTAATGTTAATATAGCTCCCCGCATGCGCCATCGACTATTAAAATCGATCATCCCAATGCAGGGCGCATTGGGCAAGTATGGCAAGCGTTACAGAAATCGTCCGCACCGCTTGCGGATCGACCAATGTAAACAAGCCGTAACGGTCACGGTATGGCATCGCTGTGTCCTGTCACGGTCGAGTCTGTCTTCTGCGAACCGCCTTTAGTCACGTATTGCTTACCAGACGCGAAGGACAGTTGTGACCACGTGTCCGAGTTCTTCCTGCTGTGCACGGTGGTCAGCGAGGGGCACTTGGCGTCCGCCTCGATCTTCTTGTTCTCAGCCTCCAGCTTGGCTAACAGCGCCCGGTCGGGCGTCGGCAGACCCTCTGATGCGTTCTCACGGAAATCTGCAAAAGTTATAGTATTCTCGTGTGTTTGTTTTAACGCGAGCACTTTCCATATTAAATAAAATACTTTTGAAGGATACCCGTGACCACGCTCGCTGAAACGTCGGGTTAATAATAATGTGTAATACACCGCGTTTAAAATCCTTTAAAGAGTATTTTATTAAATATGCAAAAGTTCTATCTATCTAGCCATAAGTGATATCCGAGTTAAATATTAATTTAGTTTGATACATTAAAAAATGCCCCCGGTTAGTAATATAAGCGATTTGCTGTTAGTTGAATTGTTATTATACATATACAATACAATCATACACGTTAGTACATAATATTACTGAAACAGCATCGATCTACAATATACATACAGAGACATATCATTGAAAGGGCTACTAAATACTAGGTGAAGACCTTTTTTAATTAAATTATCTGATTAATTAACAGCTATAGTACATATACGTCTAAGTATAAAATCACTAGCCTCAACCCGCAGTTTCACCCGCGTATGTACATTCTGATCCCGTTGAAATTTCGGGATAAGAAGCCTATATGTTATTCTGGATCCTTACCTATATGAATACCAACACTAAGTTTCATCTAATCAGTTTAGTAGTTATTGCGTGAAAGAGTAACAAACATACACTTAAACACATCCTCAAAAACTTTCGCATTTATAATATTAGTAGGATTATATGCAAAAAGACTAGCGAGGAGTTAGTTTGTTTAAGACCGTCGTGATCATATAAGTATCGACATAAATTAAACCATTGCATATTTAGATTTTCATTATTAATCTAGATACAGCCAAGAGCTTAGTGCATAGCATTTAGTGCAATGTTAGCGTTTGTGCATTTCTACATTTATCAACATATTGGCAACAACTTCCGCAATATATAAATATTATCGTTATTACATGAACGGACGAAATAAATTACGTTGAAGCTGATATCAGTAATTGTAGTGTACATAGAAAATGGTTATTTTAAACGTTCACGCTTAGAAAGTTAATAGTTAGAAAGTTATTTAATATACCGGGTGTTTATCTATGCAGTCTTGAAGAAATAGGGAATATAAAGTAAGCGATGTAGAAGCTGATGGTATGTTACAAATTGAAAATCTTTAAAGAATTAAATATCCGACTTAAATATATAAAACAGTACACCCTACGACGCTAGTCGAAATAGATTATGTATCTATACCATCAGCTTCCACTCCGCTTATCTTATATCCCCTAAAATTTCAAAACTGCATAGAAAAACACCCGGTACATTGCAGATGTCTATTGTCTATTAGATAAAGTTTCGCAGATGCCTTTCCGGCTTGTAGGAAAGGGAGGGAATAGGTAGATGACTAATGATAGGAAGTTGAGAGGAGAGGAATAGAATAGGATGGGAATACAGGCCGCCGGACACCCCCTTACAATACGAAACACAGTGCAAAACTGCGTCACATCAAATTTCTGCTAAGAAGGGGTCATTTCGCCGATGTGAGATAGGCCCAGGTATGCAATGCTCGGCTACCACTCTTAAAAAACGACTAATTTCATATCACGCCTTGCGTGCCCATATGCAGTTAAATGATTGGTGGGAGTTACGCAAAATATCATATCTTTCTCTCAGAACCAATGATATTAAATAACTAAAATATCATTGCTCAGAACATAAAAATCTACATAAAATTACTATCTACTACTTACTACAAATTGCAGCATGCAAAGTTAGCCGAATTCGATCATTAAATATCATATATCTTCTTACTATTCTAGGCGTATTTCATTACGAGTTTAAAAATTTTATAGCAGTCCGCTAGTCTGTGGGGATTAATTTCAATAATCCGATGAAACTTTGCTGAAATTTCGTTCCGAGGTTCGAGCTCGAATCCTATTTAGTCAGAGATGCTATTAGGCATTTTAGTTTTTACTATTTTGCAAATAATATTGAATGCTGTTAGGGCTGTCTCGAAAAATATAAATATGGATTTTAGTATAAGACAATGAATGTTTAAATGAGTAAATAATCGCAATTAAATTAAACTGCATTGATCATGCTTATTAACATGTTCAAATATTAATTTCTCATTTTATAACTACGTTTAGTAAATCATTATAACTTTTGCCTCCTACGTTGGTTTAACAGTAAGCGCATAATCTAGATTCGATGCTTCGTGAAGACGTAAAACATTTCTCGGTTTGACAGAGCACAGAATACTGATATCTTACTTGCCTCTAAATAATTGTTTTAGTATCCACTCCATGCTACAACGTTTTATTAGTACCAGTTTATTGTTAAGTGATGTTAGTATTAAATGATTTAAATATGTTCGTATTAGCAAATGGTGTTATTTCAATGTGAGTAGCGGTTAATTGTGTGAATATAGGACTGCCAATTTTTAATAAATTAAAAATATCAGTGTCGTAACAAATCAAGATAATTATTATAGGAATATATTTCTATTTTTGGCAGCCCTAGAATATGTAGTGCAAAGATTTTATACGAATAAGTATTCCAACCATATTTATGTTCTTGATGTTTATTAAATGAGGTATAAATGTCAGTAGGTCAGGAGAGGCCTACAATGAATAAGTTGTGTACAGAGTTTTTGTGTCTGAAATATTTCTTAGGCAGGTGAAATTTTAAGTTTATAAGCTATTGTATTTGAATCCATTCACTTCGTTCTTATAGATCATAGATTAAAAATAAACTAATACAGAGAGTAATCTAATGTGGTTTTCGAAATTATTGACAACCCTATCGAATATGAGCAAATTTAGTACTTAACTTTTTCACTAAAATGGATATTTTGAATGAGTATTCAAATAAATGGAATGACGCGGCTATTATACAAATAGGTTCAAACATTTTACCCAACTTGATAAGGCCTTTGTACTAAAAACTTTGTCTAAAATGTTTCATAGTTTTAGTATTTCACTCGCGATCTGGGTTGCCTGGAGGATAGCTCTTTAAACGATAAGGCCGCCCTCTGTACATTTTGTGTAAAACATATCTTGTATAATTTTTGTCTGTACAGTGTACAATAAAGTATTTTACTTTTACTACTACCTGATATGTTAAATTATTTAGCCATATCACTAAGAATTAAATTATTTAGGAATCTTTTTTTAATATATCAAATATTCTTGCGAGATTAAAAGCTCACATTCCGCGGAACGCTTAAGTTGAAATTGCAACGTATTGATTTTGCTATCCCGGTTTGCAATCATTGCAAGAATGCTTCACCGTAACAATGAAATTGTCTCTCGGAGTTGTTGCTCCGCGCTATTTTCAAATTATAGTCGTCTACGTCTTAATCTACACTAAAATATATTTTTTTCCTGTTTGTTTGTAATGAATAGGCTAAAAAACTACTGGACCGATTCTAAAAATGCTTTAACCATTCGAAAACTACATTATCCACGAGTAACATAGGCATATATAACATTATGCTACGGGAGCAACGCCGCGCGGATCGGCTAGTTTATTATACAATTCATAAACAAACAATCTTTTGATCGGTACGTCGGTATCTACGGTACGCCCTCCCCTCATTACTGATTAAAGTATTATAAAAATAATAATCACTAATTAAGCAAATAAAAGACGAAGGCAAGCCTCTAAAGCAGGCGACATTAAATGGGAGCGGAATAATCGAAACACAAAGAAATATCGATCCAAAATTGATACGAACTCGCTATAAAATATCTCATGCTGCATGACTTATTGAAGCACGCTTATATTTCTTACAAACGCATGGATTTAGACCATTTCTATGCCTGTAACATATGTAATATGCATATACTTTGTTAACAAATAATCATTTTCTCGTGATAATACAATGTGAATTTTATTTATCAAACTACCTTGTACCTGTTTGTTACGATTGTCTACCCAAAAATATAATAGACCTTTTCAATTTAGATAAAAAACTAAGTATTTCTTATCTTTGTCAGTGTGCCTTCAAGTCCTTTTAAGCTTCTAAAATATCAGTCCATACACGGACCAAAATAATCATATCCGAAACATCATGAACCATTACATTTGAAAAGTCCAAAATGCATTACGCATCCTCGTAATGCACCACTCGAAACTCCTTTGATGCGTTCAATTTGGTTCACTTGCATTGAAATACACCATAATTATTTCGTTACTGTATCTTTTGGGGATGTATATTTTTTGTATATAATTTAACATATGTACATTTCTTTGCAAATCTACTGTTTCGCTTTCGGTATTAAGTATCCAACGTAAAAGTTCTTAAGGACCAAATTTACAAGTACATTTAAAAGTATCTCATATCTGGTAGTAATGCACCAATCCAAAACGCAATCAAATGTACCGCACAATAAATACCGAAACTAAAAGTTTTATGCAGGACTTCATACTGTCACTATCGAGTTTACGAGGAGGGAAAGAATTATACTTGAACATATCTCAACGTTAAGCTACTCTAGAGTATTTGGGCGCATATCTCGTTATGCACTTGAAACTCCTCTGATGCGTTCAGCTCACCTGCAGTCGAGCACCACGCGAGTAGAATGCATTGGAGTTGAGTCCGAGTCGATGAACTCTGAACACTACTTTATAAAATAGATACGTGCTTACTAGTGGCTAACAATTATTTTCTAATATAAAACAAATAAATACAGATATTAAATCATGCATAAGAAAATTTATATAAAGAAATTTGCAATGAAAATTGATATACTGGGCAGAAGTAGAAGGCTGCTAATTTTATGTAAGCTCATGCGTTTAGACTATTTTGTGGAGATATGATTTCGGGCCTAGTTTTACGTAAGCAAATTGCTAACGTTTTTAAACTTGTGCTAATTGCACAGGCTTTTTCCGTAGAAGTTTTAAAAGAAACCGCTATCGTAAACCACATTGATTATTTAAACTATCCTATTCTGATTTGTTACTTATCATCGAGAGCGCTCTAACCCAATGTTGATTCCGCTTTCCGCAACGTACCGGAGTCGATAAACTTCATACTTTTTATGACACTACTTTATATAATAGATGGTACAGTTACGAATCGTTACGTAATATTAAACCTATAATGACTCATGTTTTTGTGGGTGTTAATTTGTGGTACACAATGGATGAAAGAAGGGAATGTTTTGTAAATTATAATGTATGTTTGATAGTGAACAATTATAAGTAAAATAAATACGGTACTAGGAATGGTGTTAGAATGTATCACATTATTGTATTTTACAATGAGTACTATATAATTATTTAAGTCCTGTTTTAGAAACTTTGTTTAATCATATTTTTTATTGTCCTAGTTAATTTAAAAAAAATGTACATATCTATGCGTCGAACCATACGTATGTGTTAGAAGAATCCCTACACCTTAGTTAAGTAATATATACATGCGTGCGTAAATCTGGTTGGAATACGTGAAGTGCCCTGTAAACGATCAAATTGTTTGTCAAATTTTACGTGTTTGTCCAACTATATAGTTTGCTGCTGTATTTGATGCGTTTGTCAAACTGACAACCGATTGATGGCAAATTTGACAAACAAATTTGTACGTGATTGTCAAATAAGATTTTACACCTATAGCGCTTGGCACGTGGACTTCACATCACGAAAGAAGACAACAAACTTGTTTGATCGTATAACCTATTGTTTAATGAAAACGTGAAGTTTGACAAGCAAATTTGTCAAACAAGTTTGATCGTTAACAGTGCACTTAGTGTTAGTATGTAACAAACCGTCAAGCGAAGACACAGGCGACTCGGTACTGATGGGGGGGCAGGCAGCATCTCTTCCTTCCGCGTCCCCCTTCATTGCGGCGCTCCCATAGAGTGCCCCGGACAGTCTGGACCAACACGATACGTCAGTACGCGCGCCTTTTTATGTACGCGAAGGTGACAATTCGTTTAACCATTCGCTGAACTAAAAGCCCTTTAAATAGGTGCTTTAACCAATTTTGATTTATATTTATTGTAAACTTTAATGCACTGAATTTGTAAACTTTTTCAGATAACACCCCTAAAATAGGTAGTATTAATTCTATACTCTTATGTCATGTTACTGTTAAGTATGATGCATCGAATTTATTTCTTCAAACTTCATCTAATAATTCTTAGACCATATCACCGTGTTCCATCAGGCGGGATATTGGTCAATTGCCTAGACATCTCTTTAAAAAATTGTTTTATCTTAACGTAGGTATCGTAAATATGTTTATAAACTTCCTTTTTACACAAATGTCTATGGTATGAATGTGTGTCTCATTACTTAAATATTTTAAATTGAAATGCTCCATTTTTACTCATTAAAAGTTTTCTTCGCCCTCTGCGCTATGGTTGGCGGTTTCCTATTGATCTGAGAGAATATTTTTAATTATCTGTCGAATCTGAGCTAACAAGTTTAGATCAATACCAGTTCTAAACTTTTGCCGCATTCTCTTCAAATAAAATATAAAGAATTTCTTCGATAAAAATACAATTTTGTCTAAAAATCGAGTCACCGATTTATTTATATAATCAACAATGAATTTAATGCTATCATTTCTATAGAATGTAGAGCTTGTCTATGAGTCACGCTCAAGATTACTAGTATATGCCAATAAAAAAGTAAAAAACTGAAATTTTTGAAAAAGGAACGCACGGTTCAATATCCGTTCCTCCGTTTTAAACATATTCTAAAAGGACATAGAAAAAGCGTTTCAATTCCGTTAATACTTAGTCTGTATGCGTTCTGACGTATTCAAACTTATGATTCATAAAACCGGAGTGTCTCGGCTAGTCGTGATTCATGGCTCACACAGCTATAAGAATGCTTTAATGACATTAATGACGAATATTCAAAACAATGAATGGAACATGCAATGAAACATGAAGTTCCCATGAATTAACCAATAAGTGCTTGGTTGTTTAATATTCAAATTGTTTTAATTGGAAAAATGTAGAGAGACAATACCAAGATAGCTTATAAAGCACCACTCATGTCAAAACCAGGCAAAAACTCATGCAAAATTTATTACAACAAGATACTTTAAAAATCTAAATAAAAAGTATAATAAAGCCTATTCTAATAATAAAGATTGTAATAAAATATTTTCTAATACATTTTTATAATACGACACTATTTTTGTCTACCAGTAAACCATCTTAAACACAATCTTACTGTTTTTATATTTTCTTTCTGTATCTCCTCGTTTCCTAGTACTTATCAAAGATTAACAAAACACTATCCCTTTCAACGACATACCAAATCAATACATATTGTCATAGTTGGTAAACTCCTAGTATTATCAACGTCATATATATAGTCATGTGAAAGTTAGTCTGTCCGCCTACGGAGCGTGAAGGCCGCTGACACACGTGAACTACTCCAGTAAGTCCGGCGTCCTAATGCGCAAGCGTTCACACGATACTGAACTACTGCGAAGCGGCAAAGCGAAACAACCCATTCATATAAACTCTATAGTCCTAGTACTAAAATATTGAATTAAAGAGACTTATAACACTGTTTCTACTATTTATTAGTATACTTTATTAAAATGCATTTCCATTAAGAAGTCACGATACCAACTATCAAGTATATCTATAGACCTAATTAATTTAAGTTTTCACTTAAGGTTTTATTGTAGTATTCTACAAGCACGTTAAATTAATTCCGTTTAATACGTTGGTGTCACTGAAGGTATAATAATGCGATTATATTTTTATCAGCCTAGCTCAAGAACGCCTTATTTCTTAACCGCTAAAACAACACCTACTAAAAATTTTAATTATAGCGTTAAATACCAACTTTTCTGGCTTCGCTCAGGTAGACGTTCACTTTTTATATATTTTATAATCATATATTATCTATACCTAAACTACCAGATGATCTTATCTGAATGACTATTAAACCTGCTTCAATGTTCATAGTTTAGTATACGACACTAGTGTATGGAGACAGCTGTCTTTGCGTTTGAAAGCGACATGTTGAACGTTTACTACTTAGTCATACAAAGATCCTGATCAGTCCACATTCAGATACGTACGAATAAATTTTCGTACGAGATTTTACCACTACTGCCACTGCATTCCGCACAAGGGTACAGCTCACCTATTTCGGCAGATTTCATGAATACCAAGTTACTCGACACTCGGTCTCCGTACGCGACCGACGCAGAAGGAGGCAGCGAGATGACTAACGTTATGCTGAGTAAATACACGCATGCGATTTTATTGTCAGGTGCAATTAGGGCTATTTGAGAAAGAACAATTTTTTTTATTGATACTTTTATCCCAACCAGAAATAACGTGATAGTTAACGCTTAGAACCGTATTAAACGAGTGCCGCGTAATTTTGTAAATTTATTAAACAATACTTAAGTATTATAGTGAACACTTAAGTATTCAAAACTCTTAAGTAATTGGAAACTAATTAGGCAAATTTCTTTAATTAAAACTAGCAGACTGTAAAGCGAATTATTATTCAAGTAGATAACTAGCTTATGAGAGAAGAGTTATATAAATTTTCTAAGATGTATTTTTTGGATTTCACACATTATAAGGTAGTTTTAATATTTCGTAATTTAATGCTCTACAAAAACTGATTATAATTAAGTATTTTAATATTGAAGCATGTTAAGAGCTATTTTTGTTCAACTATGTAGGAAAATATATAGGAAAATATACATAACATTTCAAATTTTAAAAATAGCATGACATTTTTACGATTTTAGAAGCGTATATCCCGTCAACTATTTAATTTAGCAAAAAACCTGAATGAAAATCTAATTTTTAGAGACATATCCAATAATACCTTATTTATTGGGAGTCGCCTCTATTAATTAATGTAGGCTATTAGTTGAGCCTTATATAGGTATCACCATATAAAATTTTGACAAAATCTGCCTAGGATATTACGTGATTGACGCACATTTATTAAGGAAAACCGAAAATAACTTACCATTGGTTGAGATCTATAGATTCATATTACATAGTAATCACTTAAATAATATGTGCAGAAGTGGTCTGGTTACTATCTCATTATATGTATGTATCAGTCTACTATCAAGTTACTGTACATTATCCCGTACCGTGGAAACGTAATTGCACCCAAGTCCATTTAACACCGAAATAGGTGTAATTAATAGAATTACCTGCTTTATTCGTGCAGTGATAAATACCGTGCTTAGCTCCGTCTGAATAGAACATGATGGTCCATAGAATGTAATATGAATGGTAAATGCAAATTGTATATTTTCTTTAGAACGTCAAATGTTGAAATATTAAGGCAGGTTTAAAAGTAGAAATGGAGGCTTCTGTTTCGTATTTTCGGTTAAGTTTTCAAACCTCCCTAGATAACTTCTCACAATCTCGTGTTTAATTTTTAAATTCGATTCTATTTCTACCCTGCAATCCTAAATAACCTTATTGACCGAGCGAAGCGGTCTCAGAGTTTAGATGGCCGGGCATGTTTCTATGTAAGTATGAAAATCTTTGTCCGACGATAACTTGAGTATTGATTTTTTGTGCATATTTTTGTAAAACACAGGCTTCTGAAATACAGTTAATGCTACATTAGGAGCCTGGGTTAAATATACAGTGCTATTATTCTAATTGATGAAAATAAATGAATTTGAATTTGTTTATCCGATCGCGATAAAATTTTGTAGGCGAATAATAAAGAAAAATCTAGGGAATAAAAAATATCGAATTAGGGGGTAACGAAGATAGGGGGGGGGGTGAAATAGGCGATTACAATTTACAACGCGAGGTCTAACTTGGGGCAAGTAAAAAAGAATTCTTGTTTTCTTTGTTCTCGGCACCACGCATAAATAGCTGAACCGATTTGGGTTATCCTTTTTTTGACGTGTTTGTTATACTCGGAAGATTCTTATGAAAGTTAAGTAATATAATCAAGAAACGCCAGACACTAGAAAAATTAAGGATTATATATACTGAGTCTTTCAATTGTCTAAGTTAAGACGAGAAAAAGTCTATTGAATCAGCTAGTATTCAATAAGATTCAAATATCAGTATACAGTGCTAAGCTTTCTCGTTAGCTCCTCTAGTCTCAAAGCGCACAACATTAAAACATCATTATGCCCAAAAAAACCGCGATTAGTGGAGTGTACACAATAAAACACTCCAATTAAGTTTGTATGCCAAGGACGTGTAATACAAGAATTTGCATTTCAGTCAATAAGTGAATTTATAGGCCGTCGGGGGCGGGGCAGACTGGGCGAGCCGGGCTGTTCGTCACAGCTATTTGTAACGTTGGTGGACAATAGCCCTGTATATTTACTCTATGTTTTACCTCTTAGATTCTAAGGATATTAGGGATAATTAACGACCGTTTTCAATATTCTATCTATCCCTTGTTTTGCCTACTAAAGTCAGGCAAATCTATCTATTTGCACTTACTTTGATTTCAATACGCTGTTGACGGATATCGTTTGTTATGACTTTTGACAATCAAATGTCATTTAATCTGAGATTACAATCTATCCCTAATCTTTGATACATTATTGAAAACGGCCGATAGAAGTGTCTATTTTAAAGATCAACCAACGTTTGAGTACAATGATATTAACATACACAGAGACATGGAAAATTGACATTATACATTATAGACATTACTACTAAAGTGTTTGAGTCAAGCTCTGAATTAGATAGAATTTCTGATGCCTCTTCTATTATTATATACCGACATGGAATTGCCTGGTTGGTAAGTAGTTCCATGTCGGGTTGTAATAGGAGAGGCATCACACAAGTCCAAATAAAAGTTTTATACAAATAAATTATTCACTTTGATATAAATTTCATAGAATATGATTATTTCCCGATTGGGCAAAAATGCAGATAAATGTTTAGCTTGCTGTCTATGCCACGACGTAGGTTATGTGATTTTAAGCAAGAAATCTATCACAAGGATGGAACAAGCCTGACAATGCAGGTTACAACAAAATGACGACCAGTACGTGATAATACGTTGAAGACCAAATTTCACAAACCCACACAAAGCCTATCCCAAATCATGACTCAACTACCATTTTCGCAATAAAACAGTCCCATCCCAAACATTGACCTGTCACCTGCTCATTCCCATTCCCTTCTTTCAATATCTAGTAATCAGAGCACGTAGGTTCTACCATGTATATATATATAATTTAAATTTTCAAAGGCGTTTTTATCCTTTTGGATTCGTCAACCCCATAATATTACATTAACATAGTCTATTAGAGGCGAAGTGTCATGAATCAACGTGTCATTTTCCTAAATGAATGTTTTATGTAGTCATTAATTTTGACTTTGTGATTATAAGGAAGGTTATGAACTGTAGGTCGTATGTTACGAAGACCCAACGCAATTAATCCTAGCGTTGGCTCTTCATAACATACGTCACACTTTTTTCTTAGTGCATTATGCATCGTGATAGGCAACGTGCCGAAAATATTACGTCGCAACTAGGAACCATCAATGACACGCATGCCATTGGTTCATTCGTCATCCGTAGCCAAGAACATCTAAAACGTTCCGTCCTCAGATTAGAGAATAAAAGGTATATGGAGTGCAGCGTATAGCTCGAGTGACGCCGAAAAGCAAATACAAAAATATTCGTCTAGTTTGACACAACACGTCACAAAGGCTGCGTAGTTTTCAAATTTCACACACACAGATGCACGTGTACGTACGAGTAGTTACCGTCACTCGAGTCTTCAGAACACTCCATCTGCCTTTTATTCTCTAATCTGTGGTTCCGTCCAATTGCTCAATATATCCACATTTGCCTATAACATTCCAAGATAAACACCGATGTTTACCTTGCGACTGCAATATCTAAAACTTTAAAAGTGCGCGGAGGTGTTATCGACTGAACCGATGAGTCACGGACCAGTTATGCGAGGTAAACATTGCATGACAATATCGTTGTAAATCTTGCGGTTGCTAATCCTTGTTTTGATGTAAGCTTTATGTAAATAGAAACGGCCATAGAGAAATCCTCAGTACAAAAATGTATCAAAGATTGTGGATGTTATGTCAGATTATATGACGTTAGATACACAAGATGCATAGCAAAGGCTATCCGTCGGTAGGATATTGAAATCAAAGTAATTGCCAATAGATAGATTTGTCTGACTTTAGTAAGCAAAGTAAGTGATAGATAGATTATTGAAAACGGCCGTTAGTCACAACTGGAGAATTGTCTATGGGACTATTAAGAATTTTTCAATAAAATTTAGAACAAATTGTAGATAGAAACGTATTTATGAACCTATTAGGGAATAATTTTGGCATTAATAAGTTCAGACAGGACAAGACAAAATCCCCCTTTATGTACACATAGAAAGTCACAGTAACTTTTAGGGCTTTTAAAGCCAGGCCAACGAAATTAAGGTTCGAGCCGGTTCGCCCAGCAACAAGAGTAAAAGAAATGTGGCTTATCAAGCCGTACCCACGCTGATAATCATTTAGGTCCAGTGACGGATTCGTCAAAGAGGACGACGAAATTACGCAAGCATTCCTCCTGTTTCATGAAACTCGCCAGTTTCAGATTAAAACAATACCGAAATTTCCTAACTATGTAATTGGTTTATAGTATAGCTTTGAGTTACCATTACTGTAAGAACTTACAAGTAGCGGTCTAATTTGTTCGTTTGTGTAACTATAATAACCATGAAATATAACGTTTATAAAATACTATCCTATTCTTGGGGTTTCAAAGAATGTACAAGATTTCTACCAAATTGTACCTGTAGTTTCGGAGCCTATTCAGTACAAAACAAACAAATCTTTCCTCTTTATAATATTAGTATAGATAAATCTGTGTGTCAGTGAAAAATTAAAATTAAATCAATTATTATTACAATAAATATAGACCATAAGCATGTCGAAGTCGTTTCAGTACTAAAATAGAATGTACTTAAAGCCGATATCTCAAGAGTGCCTCTTGACTTTCACTATTTTTAAATAAGTATATAAAATTATAAATATAAATTTTATCGTGTAGGAATCAACGAGGGCAGCGTTATTTTAATGACCTAGAAATCGGAAATTTTACCCAAGAAATAATGACTACTAGCTGTGTTCCGGGGTTTCACCCGCGTAACTTCTCTATTCCGTGGCAACTCCGGGAATAAAGTAGCCTATATGTTATATACTTTATACTTTGTATTGATACTCCTTGATGAAATTGCATATTACTTTTATTTAAGACAAACCCATTTTTATACTTTCAATTCCACTATAAATGTGTTTGTCTCTATATAAAAGTAGCCTATATGTTATTCTGAACCATTACTTAGCACGGGAACGGGGAAAACAGGTAAACGCGGGTGAAACTCGGGGGCACAGCTAGTAGTACTATAATTTCAAGACAAGTACATATTCAAATTCAAATCATTTATTTTTCCAAATTGGCTTTTTTGTAAGCTCTTTTAAAACGACACATTTATATTTTATTCTTTATTTACCACCGATTCGGAAGGCAGTGCCTATTCAGCACTGACCACCGGGTATCGATCCTAGTACCTCTCGGTCATAAGCCTAGTTTTTCTAAACCTATGGGTCATTAACATTGAACATTATTACGCGTTTGTAACAATCTAAACCAGTGCTGATAAGTACTAAATGCAACTTAAAACAATGCCTAGATTAAAGAACATTACTATTGTCATTCGCTTTGTACTTTCCCTAATCGCGTTGATAATTAGTCGTGTCCACGTTTCCTACCATTACGTACACCATGAGTGAATGTTTAATTCGTTACTTGCTTTTCCGCGCGGCTTCGCTCTCGCACTATAATGTCATATAGCTTATTATCAGGGGTAATGTAGGATTCCAATGGTAAAAGGATTTCAAATCGGTCCAGTAGTTTCGGATCCTATTTCTTCTTAAAATATTAGAGTAGATGAAGATGTACCTTACAAAACTTATCTTAACTTAGACTATTGACAGTTATTACACAAAACGTATGATACAAAAGTGAATACTATTTAAAGTGCTTGTAAAATATACTAGATAAACCTAAATCATTTTCATACGGTATAGTTAAAAATTTGTCAAAAATTGTTCCAGGCTAAACTAATTCCTCCTGTCATTTAGCTTCGGTCCTTAGTCACCTTAACGCTACTTTATCTATTCGATAGCGCTGAACGTCAGGTAACTGTGACAAATGCATTTCTGATGCCCGGTTTCTGCGTATTTTAGTTAAACTGTACATAGTTATGGATTCATTAAAGCTAACCGTCAAATTTCAAACGAAGGCACTTTTGTATCAAACCTCTATAGTTATGGATTAATTAAAACCGTCAGACTAATTTCAGACGAAAGGACAATAGGCATTTTTGTATCGAGCCTTTAAGTCCCAACAGTGATGACATTTATTTCATTGAGTAGTTTCTGAACTCTTGTTTAGCTGATCTAAATCGATTACTATATAGATATACGAATGTTTCGAAACAGAAACAGTAACACAAAATCTAGTATCTTAGTTTCAGAACAGCCTATTTTCCTTAATAGGACAAAATTTTGTGATCAATATTCATTCATTCACAATACTCTTAAACGAATATACAGACAATTTTAACTACACAAAGATGCCCTTCAAATATTTTCTTTTGAATAATTAAATAGTTGAAATTCATTAATTCACGATAAGTAAAGCATATCTAAATATCACATTACATGAATTAATAGGTCTTTTCCTTTCTTCTACATATAATTCCCTAATTAAGAATAAAATACTGAAAATTTTTTAGGTTGTTTTATCTCAACTATAATAATTATTAAGGCATTCATAAAATTACGACAATGTTTTGTTCTTTTAACAACTAATTTCAAACAACCCTTATAAAGACAAAGGTCTTTTTAAGGGACTTACAACATTCTTATAAAATTTAAATATTATTAGTAAATATACCTTATTGCATAATAATGTATAATAATATATATTACCTCTAATTGCAGCGACCCTAGTACACGTGGCGACGGCCGCTGAGTCGGTCATTAACTGGAAAGCAAATGTATTTCAGTTTAATTATTTTCACGTTAAATAAATATATCGTAACGATGACTTATTAAAATTTAAGTAAAATGTGTTATATAATAACCGAAACAATGAAATACCAATTAAAAATATACTTTTAATAATGCCTTATGTTTTAACCGATGTTTTAATTTGGAAGATGTTTTAATTCCGTAGATACCATTCTCTTTTTAGTAGATTGATAGTGAAGTTCTACAGTCTAAAGAATACACACAGGCTTTGTATGAAACTGAGACAGCACCCGAATTACCTTCGAAAAACATTGACATTTTCTCTTTGTACTTTGGGACACAAAGAAAGATGATGAAAATTTGTTTGTAATTTAAGCGTCCAGTCCGTATGTACTGTAATAAGTTGCATTTAAAATTCTTCTGTCAAAAGAAAGGTTATTTCTTTAACCGCTTTACATGAACACAAACCCTTCCTTTCAAACGCAATGATTTGTATTTACCATAAGATACATAAATAGCGACAGCCCTGTAGCTGTACTGCAAACGTAAAAGTAAAGTAAAATGTATGTTGCTTGAATATCGTTTCAACATTTGGAAGAAAGACAAGTAACAGGATTTATTCACAAAAAGTTTTAGGTGCATCAATAAAGACTTGAAACATTTTATTATAAGAATATGTTAGGTATAACGTGTATATTTACATTCGCTTGCCAATTGTCATACACAACAGTGTATCATATAATATTTCGTCACTAGCCTGTGAACTGGATTGTTTTATACCACTGACACCTGCTATGAAATATACTCTAGTTAATGTAACAAACCGACATATGAAGAGTAACTTATTAAAATTTATTATGGTCTATGTCATGTTAGGGTTCACAACCTTCTCACTCTCTCAGATTTTTTTAAACATATCAAACACATCTTTTGTAAATATTACACTGTCTGATATTTGACCAGACAGTGGAAAATAAAAATGTTCATCACATCATACTTTTCTACTTATGAGGATCGAACCCACACTCTCCGGCGCAATAGACCATTGCTATATCCACTGCGCCAATATAAAGAAATGCAAAACAAAAGCCTGGGCATAGGCCTAGGTCAGCAAATTCGAATGGCGTTATACTCTTGGCAGTAGAATGCTTTTTTTCGCTGATGATAAAAGTAAAAAAGCAAGCGAGGGGGCCTACGGAGCTGTGGAATAGATGTAAAACGTATAGATTACCGTGTTCAAACTATACAAATAATATACATTTATACGACAAGCCTCAGGACAGATGGGAGGTATTCGTGCATGCGGCAATTATGCATGATCACTAAATTGTTCGCTAACGGCGTACGAGATGAATAGCTGTGTACTATGATTATGTGACTGGTGAGCTAGTTACGTTTAAGTATGCTAATAATACAAGGGGACATTTCAGCGATTCTTATTACTGCTGGCAATATGCATTGAATACTTTGTTTTAGGCTAACAATTAGGGACATATCTAATTACTTGTACGATTAAAAAACTAACTAACTCAAAGAAATGAATAGAAGTTGCTGATTTACCTACAAACTAATTAAAAAAAATTACGTCACGGTATTATAATTTTGTAAGTGTTCCATTAAGTGACTTTTACGTATAACGGGTACTTTAAAACTCAGGTGGTCGAGTCGTAAGCACGTGGTACCGGGGCCTGTATGAGTCACATGTGAACAAGTTCTCACACCGGACTTTGCAGCCTTGATGGTCAGTAAACACTCACAAATTAAAATATACCCTATCATAAGAACATAAAGATCATTTTCGTTCGCAGCGTTTCGTTTCAGTATTCATTTCAAATACAACAAAATTATACCCTATTCCATGCAAACAAGGTTTGAAATAGAATGTAGCGCTCCGTTTCGGTATTTGTTTTGAAATGCAGTTTCAGGTGTCAGGATCAAATTGACAGGTTGGTAGTTAACGTTATATTCTGCCCTAATAAGGTAAATGAATAAACCGTAGAGCTTAAATCGTATTTACTATAATCGACATGCGTACGAATTTTTAAGGTATAATTAAGCGTTGTCCAAGGTTCCTCGTCGAAGGTAACAATAGAAAAAAAAACCTTCGCTATTACACATTGCACAGTATAGGAACAATAAAATTGATTTTCAATAATAACACATTTGAATAGAAGCCAAATTTTATAAGCCAATATCGACTTGTTAAATCAAAAGATCGGCGTGAAGCAGTATTTCACTGTTTTGTACGGGGAACGGGGGTCCGGTGCATTTCAATCACATTCCGCTCCCTTCTCTCCCAATTTCCCATAATTAATCCTTTCTTTACCCACCCCTCCCCCTTTAAGCTGGCCGGGCATCTGCGACACTTTGATGTTCATGAGCTGCGATCAGTCACTTAACATCAGGTGACTGCATACTCCGCTTTGACATAAAAAAATCTATGTAGGGTACATTTAAACGAGTTTGTGACAAGAATCAGCACTGCTTTGGCAAGTTAAGGCTGAGTTACAACTTACAAACCCTCACAGAAAATCGGGGTAAACAGTATTATATACTGTTACGTTTCGTAAGTGGGGGGACCGAAGATGTCTTTTCACATTCTGTTCATTTCTTTGTTACCCTTCATTATTTATGTCTTTCTATTGTAGGTGTAAAAAAAAGCAGGAACGAATTGGCACTATGTGGCTCCGTAGTACCTGACACACCTTGGAAGAGGCCTTCACCCGAGAGGGGTTCTTAAAATGAGTAAAAAACTAAATTGCATTTATATAATTGTATCCAAATAAACCAAATGCGTAACATAAGTGGGAAATGAAAGACTTTTTTATATTTATTTTATTTTAAAATATATTTTATTGCAGGTGCTCAGGGACTTCGGTCACTTTATATCAGTGATCCGTCTGCTATGGTTAAAATCACGATCCCTATTAATCTAGGATGGTTCCCGCTCGTTGCTCGTTCAGTCTTTAATATTATAAATACGAGACATGCGCATGCGCATACAGAGTTAGTATGTATGTCTCTTTTGCATGCCTAATACTAAGCCGATTGGGATGAAATTTTGAACAAAAATAGTTTGAAACCGGAGAATGTACTAAGGAATATTTATATTCAGTAGTTTTGTTATTGAAGAAAATAAATGAATTGGCAAAACTATAGATTTGCTCAATACCAAAGAAGTACACATTACATAGTTTTTGGTTTAACGGACAACAATTGATATTGTTTTAGTTGTGTCAATAAATGAACATTCGCATAGCATTGCATTGTAACGTAAACATCTGTGGTGGTAAAATTGATAAAAATAATCACCAATAGCCAAGTCGACAATTTTATTTTACAAAGAGGCTTCCTTCGAGGCGATAACAGTAAAACGTTGTTTTGGAGATAAGTCCCCATTAATGCAACGGGTCAACTGATTGGATCTGACTGACTCAAAAAAATAGATGGGTGACAATATAAAATTGACGCTATCGGCTAAAGAAACGTTATCGATGTGTTTCTAAAAGCCACTTGTGAAATAGCCGTTAAATACGCATTAGAGAATCAAAAAAAAAACAAACAAAGCAAAATAAAATCGCAAAGCAACAGCAACACAACATTAGAAATAAAACAGTAAATGATATAGCAATCGCAGCGCAATTAACTCGGTGCATGTAACAAATGTGTTTATTGTGCAAAATTGCATTTTTGTAACAATTCCTTGCTTTTTTAATCGCCGGCTGTGAACAATTTCAATTATTGTAAGAATGTCGCATTCTGTTAAAAGGGGCTGACTTATATAATTACGTGGTACCAATTTATCTATGTTATACCCTCTTACACGGGTTTTAAGAGTAAAGGAATAGAGATCGTTCGAGAACTAGGAACATTTCTTGTGGAGATGTTTAAGCAAGCTGAAAACTTGTATGATGCATCTCATATTATACAAAAACAAGTCGTTTTACTTACGGACTAAAATATCCTACTAGGCGTAAATCTAAAGCGTATCTATAATAAACGTGGTTTTAACATAACTACCAAAACTTGGTTCCGGATGGTTGATTATTTGTTGTTAGTGAAAACGATTCGTATCTGTTATACTACGACGTTCCGTCGTTTGTAGGAGCCGGGCCTAAGTTATCAATTCGTAAAAAGTCGCTTCTTGTGGGTTGTGGACTCGTGTGAAGTTGAAAAATACCTACCTACCTACCATATTCAATTTATTAAAATATAAATTTCAACTGGTTATCAAATCGGAGAATGTTTTGCTTTTTTGGGATCCTCTACTACATTTGTTTCGAAACAATCACCCCCGAACGTTTCTTTTGACCATGCTCCTTTTATAGTGTTACGATAAAGTAATAAAATAACTTTCTTATAGTGCATAAATGAATACAAAATTGGGGAACAAACACTCTTAATATAGGCAGTAGGTAAACATTCGTACTTGACTCGATTAGCCACTTGTATGATAAATATTAATTGTGATTGTGTGTGGTATGTCACTAGTGACCTGTTTTCGTAGGGACCTGGGATGCAGATTGCAGCATTGGAATATGCTGGAATTTTCTAGAACGTTTCTATGACTTGTTCTTCTAGTTGAAGATGTTGCTTTAATATTTATTTTTTTTTTGTATTGTGTGAAAAGTGTACGTACTATGTGTGACCTCGTCTGCGGTATCTCTAAGTTAAAACGTTTTATGGCCATGTCTTTTTTTAGTTAAATTAATCAAAATCGGTTCAGTCTTTTTTATGTCATACAGGAATATAATATCAATAGCAGTTTATAATTGATGGACGATCAAGAAAATTATCTTTTAGTAATCTTTACTCATAAAAGAACTGCATATAATCTCTCTCTCTCTCTCATCAGTCCATGTTCGTCCACTGCTAGATATACTTACATTATGCTACGGGAGCGAATCCGCGCGCAACAGCTAGTACAATAAATGTAGGTCTTGCACACACTATTTATTTTTTACCCAATAGTTGTGCACGAACGGCCGAGCGCGGTGAGATCGCATCACTCACGCGGTACATCGACCTACCACCTGTCCCTCTCCCACCTGCCACCGGTTACATTGTATGTGTTCACTGTCCCGCTCTAACCAATTAATTTTTCGTCGCTTTTTCTCTGATATATCCGGAGCGTTATAAAATCACGCGAGCTTGTTCTAAACCCGTGGATATACTTTAAATTTGTACATTGAAATTGTCTAATACGATATAAAACCTTATTTTTCATATACTACTTAGTGAACACATTGTATATAGTATTCAACATAACCATAACAAAATATATTAAGATTGAATTACTTAATTTTTCAACTTTTACAAAGTACGTGTGTATTTTCCTTTTAGTAACGTTACATATCGAACAAATATAATATATAATATATATATAATAGTTAATGTAAATATTACTGTAATGGAGATCGTAAAAAATAATTAATTCGTTATCTTTTTTATAATTGGTATTTTATGACTATAGACTTTATATTTCTACAGAAACCGTGATTTTAATGATCAATCGATTGCGTAACGAAATTTAATGGGCGTACGATACATACATACATTTCATCGATATCATAATTAACAAAACTAGCTGTTTCTAATAATTATGCTTCGCTCCCGTAGAAAGCAAGAAAGAAAAGAAGAAAGAAAGAAAAAAGTTTTATTTGTCCCATAAACATACCGTACCTTATAGGATAACAATTAAAACTAAGACTTACTAAATTGGTGGTGAACGGTATTGTCACGGGCCCAAACTAGGTGTTTCCTCTTTTTAATGTAAGTATAAATACAATCTCATACACATAAGTCATGCACTTGAAAACCAGACGGAACTTAAATTGAGTTAAAAATTCATGAGGGGTACATTTACAATCTCATCCAAATGTACTGAACTCGCCACGAAACGTTGATCCAGACAATGTGACGTCATAACGTTTAGGTGTGTACTACCCGCCTGTTTCATCCATAGTATAGACCAGGCCCCTATTCACAAATGCGATTGCGATCGGAAAGTCCCGAAAATCAGAACGAATTCATACAAATTTTGACAGCAACGTACGATTTTATTTTGAAATTTCCGATCCGAATCGCATTTGTGAATAGGAATTAGGATGCCAGGGTTTCCCGATCTCTTGAGACTGCGGCGCAATTATAAATTTTATTATGTGCATATAGTGCCTTAAGAAATCTGAAATTACTAGTGTAAAATACGAAGGATATTCTTGAAGTCTGTTTACTTTATTTTCTACGTCGCGCAGTTTAGGAACTCTGGTATAGACACAGCTTTTTTGTAGATCAATATCAATGTACACATAGCCTTAAAATTATTTCGCGATGCATAGACTAATACAGTAGCCTAGAAAATGAGATTCGTGTTTCAAATTAGACTTCAGAAACAATACAATAGAAAAACGAAACGATGTATACGTGGATAAAAACAATATTTTTTGTTATGTATATTTTATTAAAAGCTATTTAGCCAGATTTTGTGGGCAGCTTTCTGGTTTTATATAAATAACAAATATTGCGTAGTTAAAAAGTTTTCATAATGGAAACTTTGACGATAGCCTGTCACAAATAAAAATTGCAAACAAGCAGTAAAAACCCACTATTTCTTAGGACTGCGTTCTCACGCGCTATTTAAATATAATAGACAAGCCGCGGCTATATCACATCAAGCACATCTTTTATTTAAGATGTCTATTAAATGTCAATGATCTTTATATTGTATGAGGTTTTGTGTTTTGCACCTGAGTGCTAATTCAGTAAATTAGTGTATGAAGTGTAGATAAGGATCAGCGCTATATCCAGAGCTGCAGAGCTAAAGACAATTCAAATTTAAATTAAAATTAATCCCACATAAGGTAACACAATAGTATTTTAAGTGAGGACATCAGTATAAATCTTTACAATTAATTTTTAACAACCTCTAGTCAAGATAAGAAATATAAGCCTCGGTTTGGAAGAAGCTCAATAGAAAAACCGATTAAGCTGTGGTCTGGAAGGGAAATATAGCTCTATTTGGATCTAGCGATGAACCGATCAGGAACTAAAATATAAATATCATTCATTTTAGTGTGTGTGTGTCTGTATCTTCTGCATGCTTAAACAATTGAACCAATTTGGAAAAAAAATTGTACACAGCTTGTTTTAAACCGATAAAGGATAGTTATTATCTCAGAAATCCCACGGGATCGGGAGATATATGCGAGTGCAACCTCATGGCACAGCAGCTAGTATCAGATATTTTAAAGAAAATGATTGCTCCCCAAAGATTCTAACGCTATGTCCTGAGCAGGCAAGTTATGTATGCATATATTCAATATTATAGTAGGAACATCCTCATTATTAAAGAATAATGATCAGAAAATAATCAAAACTAAAGAGTTTTGATTATTTTGGGCTGATGTATTTACCATTTAGTCTATAAACTTTCTCATGTGTTTCACCCGCAGATAAGCAACCAGTGGTTTTAGAGAAGAAGTGCCTAACAATAGTATCACAGTATATATTCGCTCCATGTTTATTCAATAAAATTTGATGCTCACTTATCGTATAACAGATTCCCAATGTGCAATGACATCCTAACATATTTTAATTTGTTTAAGTAATACAATATTGAAGCCAACATGACAAATAAGATAACTACTTATGCAAAGTGATGAACAAGTTGAAAAGTTGGCAATAAAGAGTTGAAAAGGGTAGTTTGATAATTGATTGTTGGTCATTACCAATAATTATTTGTCAAACTACCCTTTTCATACATATTTTTTTCATTTATAATTGGTTTCTCTTATTTTAACCATACATTGTTTTCAAATTAGACAATATTGATAAAAATAAGTATATTGATAATAATAAACACCATTATGTGATGTCCACTCCAGTTAATACACAATAAAGAAATATGTTAATTTTTCGTTGGCATCAAATTCTGGTATTCAAACAGAGATACTTATCAATGAGGATACTCAATAGCCCTGCTGAAGTTGATATTGCGATATAGCAATAGAATTTAACCTTGCAAAATTCTGAGGACAATAGACATAATATAGAGTAAAGATATATGCAAAAGTTTGAATCCTAAACAATTTCTGCTACTAGTGAATTAATATTTATTCTTATAATTGTAAATGTTACCAAATAGGAATGCTTTGTATGCTTATTGCTAATTTCTTCACTCATGCACTTTGCATTAATGCAGAGAAAGTTATTTCTAATTAAATAAATATAAGGAATAAGATTAACATACATATCTGCTTGTTATAAGCAATATATGAAACAAAGAACTTTTACAGTGTTTGCTTAAAAACTTATAAGAATAATACCGACTAGATTTATAGAAATTAGCTCACACAGTTTATAAAAGGCAGGTAATTCGTAACCAGTTTTTGTGAAGTGGGTAGTAGCGGAACGTAAAAGATTTAAATAAAGTTTTATTTTTAAATAAAATGAGATTTGGTTTTCTTGTAATTATTGTGATAGAATTGAGATCGATTCCATGTATTCACATAGTTTTTACAACAGCAGGTACTGTTAAGTGTTGCACTTTCATAATTGATTACTATCGACAAATCACAATATAACACCCAAATTTCGCTATTTAAAAATTAGTACTTACATTTTAGATGTATAACTCGTTCTGGTGATTATAACTACAACACAAATTTAAACTTTAAAACAATATTTTGATAGAAATAAAAATATAAATATCGGATCCGCCCAGCTGGCAGATTTAAACGCACAGACTAAAAACGAAAAGTAGCTGTAGTGGTTGGAAATGTCGTCTGACGCGTAATCGTTTAGTAATTGGTATATATTATTTATTTACAAACTGTTAAAAACAAACTTTTTATTATTTAAAATATAAAATATACAGAACAAATATAAAAAAGACACAGTTTTTTTGAAAAACATATTTATATTAATATAGGCCCTGTTAATTATAACACTACTGGCGACATCTATGATATGTTTCAAACATCAAAAGGAGTAGTTTGACATAACGTATAAAATTATATATAGATGGCGCTATTTTAAATTTGCAGTCATCATAAACAACCTAGGTTGCGTTAGTATGTGCAAACAAGAAAAAAGTATTAAAAAGAAACAATTACAATAATAAGGGTTAATTATAAAATTGCTTGGTATTCTTCATTGCGAATTTGATTATGAATTTTTATAATAATCTAAAGATTATTACCATAAACGGTACCATATACGAATGTTAAAAATTAAATAACCCTATTGAAATGATTATTTCTCTAGCAACGAAAAATATTTTAATATAAATGCGTAATAGATTTTTATCATGATTTATTCATAATAAGTGTACCTAACAAATCATAAAATAAACCATCGAAACTATTGAAAAACTATACAAATAATAAAAAAGTAGACAGACCATTTCTGTACATTAAATAAAAAAAAATAAGGTTATCGTTTTACCAAATGAATATTTTTTAGACGCCAAAAAAATGCTTCGTATTTTTTTTTCAATTAGGTGTCGTTAGATAGGTCTATAAAATGAAATGGACGCTTTAAAATTAGGTGTTCTTTCATTTCTACTTAAATACGCTTCTAAAGCCGTAAAAATGTAATACTATTTCCTCATAGAAAATCCACACAGTACAAAATTTTGTTGTACACTCGAGCAAAGACGCGGGTGGAAAGCTATCACAGAATAAAACTTTATAATGTAAAGCAGTATTATTAAAGATATAGTTGATCCTAAAGCCTGTACCGAACAAGAGGGAAACTAGTAAAATCAACAACCACACCATTATAAGTTTTGCTGAGCGGGGCGGGATTATCTTGAAATTCATTTTAGCTTTAGATACAACTTTCGACGATGCATAGCTGTGTAAGATGATTGGTGATTAAGCTATTATAAAATTATAAGTATGGATGGGGATAAACTTTTTTTATCATATAAGGGATGTTACAGGTGAAATCTTTTAATCATTTTCTTTTTTTTAAGATAAAACATATTATTGATATTTTGGTGACTTTCATTTGGTAGCATTATATTAGCGTGAATATTATTTCCCTGGAGTAATGAATACGAGTGATATAGTTCAAAACGATTGCAAATGCTTCTGTAAAAAATGTCTAAGCTGTACCAATCTTGTTCATATAAAATGAATTGTCATCGTTACCGAAGCATGTAAATTAAACTGTGGCCTTCGACACCGTCGATTCTCATGCAAATTCGAGAGCCTTCCTACTCGCACTCTATGTGAAGACCAACCAAGAACGGCCACTCTTATTCAATGTATCGATGTAAAGATAAAAAGATCAATCTGTTTTTTTCTTTTGGGTGAGGTGAGATTTCGTATGTGCCAGTATCAAACTTAGTGGTTTTTTTTCTTTTTGGTGAGTTAAGAAGGTTTCTTAGATACCAGTGTTAAGTTTAGTCGATCTTGGCATTATAATTTTTTTTCGCTATTCGAATATTTTTGATTAATACAAGCGCTCTTCCACATAAGAACGATCATTCAAATTTATCCTTTTTAGTCTGTATCGCTGAAAATTTAATTAAATGATAATTATACAATTTTTTTCGTTTCAGTGCGACGAGAAAGTATGTTGTGTGCCGGAATCAACGTTTTGTCGTTTTTTGAACCTTAACTTTGTTCCTAATTTCAATATAATATTTTTTTTTTATAAATTCGAAAGCTTTCCACTCGCACTCTACGTAATAACTTTCATTCATTAGTCTATATGGAAAAGATTTTTTGTTTTTTTTGAGCCGGGAGGGACTTCTTACGAGCCTGTATCATTTTGTTCCATGTTTGTCATTCCTGGTATCATTATAATTCGTTAGTAATTTCAATAATACCTCAGTGACCTCACATGTTTTTTTTAATTTTCTATTTAGGCGCGATTTTATTTTTTTGATAAATTTAGTATTCATTTTCCTATGATACAGTTTTGTTTTTCCTTGCATTATGATATATTTTTTAAATCTCATACGCATGGAGCATCTCAATAATACTGAAATGTGAACGTTATTAGAAACACCCTAGCCTAATACAAATTTATTATTTTTCCGCGTTTGGTGAGCTTTTAATTTGACACTACCGACATCAAAGAAAGATAATTTATTTTGTTTTGATTTAAATTTTTTTTACAGTATACATACTCTTTTATCCCATACTTTTTATTGCTGACTTTTCCAATTTGTATTCGGCGAAGTTAAATAAAAAAATGTGCGTGTACCCAAATGCCGTCGCATTTATTGAAATTGGACTTCAAAGTTGTTAATTTCCGTCAAGTCGCGGAACAATCAACTTAAAAGCGGGAATTTCGGAAAACATTAGCCGATATTTGATTAACGTCTTTGTTAATTTTATTGTTTCCGTGTTCGATGTAACGTGATTAATTTTATTGTTGTATTTTCTACATTTCTATGGTGAATGTGTTCGTATCGAATTATTATGAAATGTGTATTGTGTGTATATATTATATGGACCAAGTTATTAATAAGGGCATTCTTCATAATGCCCTTTTTTATAATGTATTACCAATATAATGTGTCATAATGTGTTACCAAGTGATTAATTGAAATGTAAACCTCCTTATTTATCACATTGTCTGGTCATTATTAATATCGCTGTTTTACTATTGGGCAATTTTAAAATAGAGCTCTATTGAATTTGGTGCAGGGAAGGAAAGGGTTTTTGTTTAGTTCTTCTTTGGTTCGAATACGATCGGAAGCAGAAACATTGTACGCATTAGCCTAATAATGAGTTTGACCACGTAAATTATTTAAATTTAAGATTTATTAACATACGCAGAGGCTTCTATATAACAGAGAAATGTTGAGTAAGATAGTTAAGTGTTCGTGTTCTTTATTTTCGTTTTCAAGTAAATTTAACTGTCAAATGCAAAGAGAATTGTAATTAAACATCGTATTTTATTACTCAGCCCAATAGGTGATTGACATTATGAATAATTCCGGACAATTTGATCATTAGTACAGTTATATAATGCCCGGGCATTATGTTTAATGACAAATTTATCATTTGGTTCATAATATATACATTAATATAAAATTCGCGTTTATTCTCAGTTCGAAGAAACTACATAAGTCTAGGAAATATTTTTTTCTAGATAAAACTGACTAAATCATAAATAAAGATAAATTTTGCTTGCTCAGTAAAGAAATATACTATTAATTTAATATCATAAGTTAAGTATGTACATTTGGAAGATTTTGATTCATTTGAGTAAAAACGACTGAGTTGATTTGGGTGAAATTCGTGTATAACATGTAGATTATATCTCTGTAAATACAGTAATGGTCGTTGCATTGGGTAAACTTTGAAAATCTTGGTAAAGACAGCCTTCCGAATCGGTGGTAAATAAAAAAAACATTAATTATCTAAATGTATATGATATTCTAAAAGCGCCTCGAAAGAGGCCAATTTGGAAGACAACGTTTTGATTTTGAAAATAGTTCACGATAAAGCAATTTCTGCTAATACACCCAACGCAAAACCACTAGAGAGCGAAATACCAACAGGAATGTCTGTTAATATTGGACGCAAACAAATAGATACATTGTCTAGGTACGTTAATGGAACTGTTTACAATTCGCAATCCGCGGGTAGTATTGATGAAATTTCGGTTTAAAGATTCTTTATTTCTCATTAAGATTATACAATCACTTACATGAGTCATAATATTTAACATAAAATTATTGTTAACATTTTAATATCTTCCGGTGCGGGTACACAGAAAATAAATCGCAAGATGCGACATCGCTGCATTGTAAGGTGATGGTCCAAGTGAAAAGATATTTACTAAATAATAATTTTAAAACTTAATATGACTATCTTTTAAGGGTATATTTTTAAACTAGTATTTTGAACGTAGCGACACGGAATTTATTTATAAAGAATTTAGGAGAAAAATTTAGGAGCGAATATTCCTAAACAAGGGACATAATGTAATGTTTGTGTATATCAGAGCTTCCAAAACCGTTAATGTCCCATGTTCACGGGTGGTGGGGAGAACAGTCACGCAGAAGTCTCAGGTGTGAGCGGACGTGTTTTACCCTGACTATTGGTGACGTAACGTACGAGGGTACGTATACTATTAGTCTTCCACCATCCTTCAAGTAAACTGCTGAATAGTTAGTGTCCAAGTAGAGTTTACATTTTGATTTTTGTTCTAAGTAACATATGACAATAATATATGGCTACGGACCTATGGAGACTTTTAGACTCTCCACTTTACTAAAGGGTGGTGAAAGAGGCTTTTCAACTCTTAAATAATCAAATACATACGAAAAAGAATAAGCCAATCAGGCGAGTCATAACATTTATTAAAATAGTCGTCACATCATAAATCATACATAAATCCTCTCTTGTAGAAATTGGTCGTAGTTCGAAAAAGGCTTACATGACTGGCTACAGAAACTGAAGGCGGAGTCATACTTCTTCCTGATGAATCCAATGCTTGGATCGCGAGCAACGGTGCTTCGGTCCAGGCTCGAAACAGCTCTTGTCTAGTTAGACACCATATTGCGAAACCAAGACTTAATCCACCGACATAGTTTGGTACACAAAGTTGTCAACTTATTGGAAATTTACTCCAAAGGTACGATTTACATAACAGTTTCCGTGACTGTTAATGCAAAAAAATCTCGATTCTTGTGAACTAAAATGGTCAACTCTTCTTAGTTCAATGAGGTTCATTGGTCCTAAAAAATTAAATATTAGCTCATAGCTATGTCATTTTTTGGTTGAAAATATTCCTTATAATTATAAAGAGATTTAATATAATTCAAAAAATATATGTAGGAATACTTCAATATTGGCACAACTTTGTAAGCGAGAATGAAGGTATGACCTTGAAACTATTTCCACTGCATCAAAATATCTATTATTGAGCATTTCAGAACGGGTCAGCCATATTGATTGGGCTGAATTCGGAACTCTGGGTCACTCCAAATGCTTCTATTCTTAAAACTAAGAAGTGACAAGGTCTTATCGATTTTGAATTTGGAATTTTTAGAATACAGCTTAACCAATTAGTTGGTCTGGAGATGCATTTTCGTTCTAAAACTGTTAGTGGACTGTGAATTATTGATGATAGAAATGGAATAGAAAATTCGATCTAAAGTAGATTGGTTCTAAATTATTTAGGCTTAGTATTTTCTTCTGTTTGTTTTAAAGCGAGTACTTTCCATATTAAAAATACTTTTTAAAGGTTTTTCAACGCGGTTAATAATAGAAAAATGTATAATAAGCAGCGTTTTAAATCTTTTAAAAAGTGTCATATTTCATTATTTCGGTTTGTTTCGTAAATTTTAGAAATAAATATAAAATTACAATTACGATACTTGAAAAATATCAAAATTAGAATACGCGACTATAATGTTTAAGGTTTGAAATCAATAAATTAAAAAAAAAAAATCCTAAATCTGAAATTACACATAGAGGGTTGCCATTTCTTTCCTCATAAAAAAACGTTTATTTATGCATGTATCGGCCAGACCATTACTTCCAGTCTGTCTCCAAGTAATACCATTAACAGGGGTGAAATTATCGGAAATATTGGGGCTGTTAGCGTAATCACATAGCTGACCAGATTGACCTCTGAAGCCTCAGGCAGGTTTTACATCAGCATAATATGTTTATGGAGGTAGCATACGTTTTAAGTGTTTTAGAATCCAGCCCTATTTTTTAAGAAAGAAGAAAGAAAGAAGAAAGAAAGGAAGAAGAAAGGTAAACTATTTATTCCAAGAATACTATTTTAGTGTATTCTTATCATAATAATAATCTAAAAAAATAGCAGTGAGAACAAAAAAATTGTAAGAAAATAATTTAGCATAGATAAAAGAAAATGTCAAGTTCGTTAGATGAGCAGTAAATAGGTAGGAGGGGTATTGAAAAATAGGGGGGTGGGGGTAAAGTAGACGATTTCATATGAATATAGCCGAGTATGGTATCATTTGAAAGGTCTTGCTTTACACATTACAACACGAGAACGGGAACTAGCCCGCAGCCACTAGTTATTTAGAGACAAGTTGGCAATCAGCCTATGAGACATTTTTTTCACTCTGTTGTTACGTTTTCTGAACCAACGAGACGGCAGGAGCTAAAATCATAATAAAATATTATTTAGTCAAATTCAAAGTACTGTGACGGTAGTTTATATTGACTCTTAATTCGGTTATCGCTCGACAGGGGGCGTGATTGGAGCAATCGAAACTTGATAGCCTGTAAACTCGATGATTATATCCTAATATTAAGTATGATGTTTACTTTAGTGGTCGGTTAGTGTAGGTTGCGAATAATGTTATTAACCGTGGATCAATTTAATAAGGTTAAGTTATACAGGGTTGGAATGATGGAATCACTTTAATAAATTTTTGAGTATAAAAAATAGGACAATAATAATAAAAGCTTTATTTGTCTCACCATGTATTATTACTGTGTTAAAATCGAACAGTGGCTGCACTTTTTTGACGTTTGAAAAAAGCCTCAGGGCTGTCACGAATTCTATACATAATAGAAAGTAAAAATCTTGGATTTTGAGAGAGAGAGTGTGTGTTTCGCAGTTTAAGAAATAACCTTTATTTTGTGTAAAAAAACACGATACTTTTTTAATTTTACACAAATAAATTTTCGTCAGCCTTGAAAGATGAGTCCCACAACACGAACAGATAATGTCGACATTTATCGAAGGAGATTTGGGACGCAGTCTATGTGGCAGTTTAGTACAACGACTGTATGTATTCTTTAGACTGTGATATTATTGTATATTAAAAACCAATAATAATGTCAAGTCGATTTGTTGTGGGTTAGTGGTATTTTGTTTCCATGCTTAATTCACCCAAAAATACGACGTTCGTTTTAGAATATTATTTACCATGATTCATAAATAATATTTGACAATTTAAAAATTAACAAAAAATTTAAAGATTTAATAAGTAATAGCCTATAAGTATAAGTATGAACATGTGTATTTAGTACCTTTATATATGATAAGTGGAATTTATTTGAAGAATGTCGGCATTTCTATAGATAAATGTAATCTTAATACAAAATTATAATAAGAATCACGTCGTTAAACTATCTAATTCATTAGTATGTACGGCGGTATGCAGCGATATCCGAACAAACAATGCGTTTTATTACTGTATTTTATTAATCATTTGTTTATAAATGATATTTTTTATTTATCCATATTATATTTTTTTCCATATTTATTAATATCTCTAATGACTTGAGAGCTTTCGATGTTTAACCAAATTTTTACTCTTTGACTTAAGACTTAAGAGTCAAAGAGTAAAAAATATCTACAACTACTTACTCTTATATTCTTGTACTCATATTCCTTTCAAAATTAACATCCTGTATTTAAAGTAAAAAAAAACCACATCAGATATTTCTAATGTGGATTTTTATTCCGTAAAGTGTAGATAGATTACTAAGCGTCAAAGACTTGGTAGATTAAATTGATAGATAACATAGATTCAACTAGACATAGAATGAAATCGTATCTTTCTCCTGTGTGAAGAAAAACTTTTTGAACTAATACAAATAATTTCTTAATTTATAAAACATAAAAGTTTGTTTAAAAAGGCCAAAAAAGGCCAAAGGTTAAAGTCAATAGATTTTCGAATTATAGCAAGAAATAATATTTATATGTAGTACATACTTGTCAAAACTTTGTATATCGGTTCAGGCCCTCTATTCACAAATACAAATCCGATCGAAAAGTATCGAAAATCGGAACGAGATTTATACAAATTTTGGACATAGATATCTTCTTTCTGATTCAAGCCGGATTTGTGAATCAGTATCCTGGCCTTCAAATATTCATAACAAAAAACAACAGTACAAAGGTCACATAAAAGCTTTCAAAATAGAAAAAACATCAAAAAAACGAAAATCTAGCTTCATTGCGAGTGAAGTGGAATAAAGAACACTCGAATTGAATCGCATTTCATTTAATTAATTTAAAAGAATCATTTGCTGGTAATTTCGTTTCACAGTTTAAGGTTATTTTTCTGGAATGATCTGCGTATGCTATTTATGTGCGCGAATGTACAAAGCAATTTGTACAGTCGTGGACATTATCATAATCCTATTGTACTATGCAATTTGTGCTTTGTTGAGAGTTTGTACATCGATACTGTAAGTGTCAAAAGTTGTGTCTTCCAATGTTGCTAAGTACTGGTAACTATTGGTTGAATTTCAAGTGCTATCGTTTTTGATTACTTATTAAATATAAATTTCTAGATGAAAATTTAAGAAAAAGTTATTAAAGTAAAAGTAATTTTCATGGTTTTTATGCATGTTTTACCAACGTATTTTATTTAAGGTGTCCCGAAATGACACAGATAATATAATACTATACTTACTAGTAATAAAACACGACACGCACGGAGGTTGTGAGTTGAAATCGGAACTTTAAAAATGCAATTAAAAAAATAGACTTTTATAGGTATTGTTTTTCAAATAATAATCATTTTACAAGCCAATTGAAATCATAAAATATTAAACGTATAATCCGTCTTTACGTATCATACACGAGCAATCAAATGGACTACATAATAGAGCTTATAAAAAAATGTGTGCGCTTATCAAAGATAAATTATTCATCAATAAAATGCATACAGCTTTGTATCAAAACTAAAACGTTTATATCATTAATTCCTGAATCAATTGCGATATAAAATGAGTTCTATTAATTCGATTGACATTCCGAATTACGTATATTATTGTTCAAAATGAAATTCACTTAAAGCCTACTTCATTATTTACGCAATAAAATGAAATATTAAACTTGCATATTGAGATACGATCTGGTCAAAACTCAAATTAATTAGAATATGAATGAATACTTTATAAAAGGATATTTAATCAATACTTAATGAGAGGAAATGCAGTTTCGGAAATATTTTATTCAAAAAATTATAATCTTAATTGATTTTGAAAATTATTTTGTATGAAAGGTTGCGAGATATGTATAAGAAATTATTCTGTAATCTCTAACTATACCCGTTTAAACTAAATCATAGTAAGCTATTACATATTTGCAGTCGCAACAAATTTTTATTCATATATATATTGAAAAATAACCTTTCTATAAGAGTAATCACTAAACTTAATATTTTACGACAAATTTAATGCACACAATATCAAAGTGCCTTCCCCTTAATAGAGGTTATAAGAAAAGTGTCAATGAACAAATTCTTAGTTTAACTCTAAATAGCAGTTTCAGTTAAAATTCAATTACTTATTAGTCTTAAAGCTAGATTGTAATCTTTATAGGGTTATATTAGTGGACTATAATTATAAAAAATGCACAAATCTCTATGGTTCAACATGCATTGTTAAATCTATGGATATTGTTTGTACTAACAATGTAGTAGAGAGTATAATTTTTAATTCAAAACTATTATTATTTCAAATTGTATCCGAAACTAATAATAGGTACCACGGGGAGTCCCCCATGTCTAGATTTAGGGTGCCTGGATCGCCTGACCCCTTCAAAGTCCTTTCACCAAGGGATTACTGGGGGCGACACTATATATTTCTATTGTATTATTACATAATTTTGTATGCAAATTATAAAACTTTGTTGTATGGAGCACACTCCAGATTAAAATTTTTGTCGAAATAAATAATTTGGGATCGTTATATTTCTGAAACCTAAAATGATTGTAAATCAAATATCTCGCTATTAAACACATTTAATTATTAAACAAAACGATAATGTAATAATATTTTTATCATGTTACATTTAAATATTCACAGTTGTTCTCGTATACTATGTCCCGCTGTTGTCGTATTTTTGACAGACACGAAATATTTGTATGGAAAAATATAATTGTAGTTTTTGTGTATCCTGTATTTATTTAAATGCACAAAAGTAAAAAGCTCTGATAACCAATCAGCAAGGTAAGCAACGTAAGGCGCGGTCAACTTTTGGATGGGTGACCACTTGACTGACCGGCAAGTTACCTACAACATCGGGTCTAGCTAAGGTCAACAAGGTTGGAGGTTCTGAGGACAATAGCATTCGTTATCGAGGAATCAGACATGTAACGCAAAGAAATATCTCTCTAACAGATCAATACATAATATTGCATACACAACGTTTGCATGTCCGGGTTATCTATACCAATATTTTAAAGAGGAAACAGTTTGTGTTTTTGTATGTTTCCTTGTAAGGTTTTTACACAAGAAACTTAATTAATAGTTATCTTTAAAAAACCCGAATTCAGCGTTTTTTTTTTAATTTCCATTTTACAGCCTATGTCACTTCACAATTTAACCAATCCAACAACACCGTTAAAATTCATTACCCTCCCGGTAAAAACTACTGCATCTATTTCAATACTTCTTTCACCGATTGACATAAGCAATATATGACATTAAACTACTACAATAAGCTCTTCCAGCTAGTATTATAAAATATAATACACGCAGTATGCAGAACAATTTTATGAGTAGATAGGAACCTTTCAAAGGACGTAAGTTCTTTCTACAAGTATAGTATTCATTGACGTGGAAACAAGCCTATAGCAACAAACAGTAAAAATATACAAAACAATTGTGGAACAAACTCACGTGGCTTAAACATCCTCCATTTGAAAGTTCTGCATACAGAATAAGGCTTCAGTTAAACTTGTAGCTTTTTAAATTAAATGACAGCTTTATACATAGATAAATTTTAGGAAAAAAAAAATAACTAAATTTCCAAATTTAAAAGAAAAAATTACGACATATAAGGGTGTTTTTGGTAGACTTACTAGCTTTCATCCCCCAAGAGATGCTTCACTCATTACGGGACACCCTGTATATATACGATACTAATATCTTTATATATATAAATCTATAACAAGAAATACGATGATTCATGAAGTACATATGTTGCTTCTTATTAGGTCTCAGAAATGCAAAAAGCAATTGCTCACATTGAGATCAACGTGTAGCAAAACATTCGCGAATGTCCCCTTTAGTCTCACAATCGAAAAAAAATCAAAGTCTCGAGTCAATATTTCGATCAATGCTCTCACAACGATCACCAGATCCCCTCATAGGCTCCCTCAGCTAATTATTAGTGGGATATACCTTTTGATCGATGAAAGCTTGAACACGAAATCACCCTTCGAATCCCCTAAATTTTAACCCCATCTAGATAATCGCAACTAATTAGATGTAATCCACTCATTAGCACTTACATAAAATAAAAACATCAAACTTTCTATTCGATTGTATTAATAACTAGGTTTTCAACCGCGCCTACTCTCTGACTGCATTAGTACAGTGCTTTTGAATGACTATCCAAGAAGAAACGCAGTTACATTTTTACCACAATAGAAGTGTAAATCTCGTTAACTGTTCGTTACAAAAAAAAAATCATTATTTTAAAATCGAATGTTGTTGTACCTTTTGTTTCTTAAGCTTTTCGCTCGCACACACTATACAATTGATAAAAAATATATAAGTATCTTATTTAAATCCTTATGTTTGCATTTCACAATAAGATTACCAAGCATCTATAATCTTTTATCTTCGTTAAAATACGGTACGTTTAGTAATTTAAAAATAAACAATGATTAAAAGAAAGGAAAAAAATAAGTCAGAATTAATTACATTTGGTTTACGTATATCCGGATATATTATGGTATGATATTAAGTTCATAATTACAAGAGTTGCAACCGATCAAATTGGACATTCGTTTATTTCCTGAGGGACAGGGACAAACGTGATTCGATTCTGGTCGAATAACCCACTCCAAAGCGAGCACTAGGAGAGACAATAAAAACTAATATTAAATCAAAAGATAATTTTTAATTGCCTTTATTAATATTTTAATGAGGAAAACTTTGTTTGATTGTAATCAATAGGCTCAAAAACTACTCGACCGATTTTGAAAATTCTCTCACCATTCGAAAGCTACATTATTCACGAGTAATATTGGCTATATATATATAACACTAGCTGCGCCCCAGGGCTTCGCTCTCGTGGGAATATCGGGATGATATATAGCCTATAGCCTTCCTCGATAAATGGGCTATCTTACACTAAAAAAATTTTTCGAATCCGTCCCGTAAGAGAGAGATTAGCGCGTTCAAACAAACAAACTCTTCAGCTTCATAATATTAGTGTAGATTATGCTACGAGAGCTAAGATATAGAGCTAAGATATAAGATACTAAGCGGATATAAAATTAGTGTAGACAAAAAGATTTTATGTAATCGGACCAGTAGTTCTTAAGATTAGTGTGTTCAAACAGAGAAACTGTTCAGCCTTACATTATTGGTATTGATTGTTCGTTTATTCGCTTCCATATCGCAGTACAAAGTTGTCTAACAGTATCCTAACTTCAAGTACAAACTTCAAAGTCAAGAATATTTATCAAGAAACATTAAACGCAAGGTCTTGTGGGAGAGTTGACAATTTTATCGTAATCTGTATGCGACTGTTATCAATACATTTATTGGTTATAGTTTCATGTTCCTCCTTGATTTTAGACTTGTTTTATCGAAATTTTGATCTATAATTTGCTTTTTGTCATAAAGATGACTGAAGTCAAAAACAGCAACACATGTTCCTATTCTTATTAACCTTATACATGTAATATTCATAACATTATGAATATGACATGTATAATGTCAATAATTCATATATTATGTGTATAATTGAAACAAGTATGTAATTTTATAATAATCCTACGGTGTGGGTGGCGACCCCTATTCTAGCCCGTCACTCTTACAAAACAAAAAATATTAATCTATACTAATATTAAAAAGCTGAAGAGTTTGTTTGTTTGTTTGAACGCGCTAATCTCAGAGACTACTGGTCTGATATGAAAAATTCTTTTAGTGTTAGATAGCCCATTTATCGAGGAAGGCTATAGGCTATAGCCTATCATCCCGATATTCCCACGGGAGCGAAGCCCTGGTGCGCAGCTAGTAATATGATAAATTGTAACTAGCAAAATTTCTACTGATACTGCATAAACGGCAAATAATTGTGCGTAAAATTAGCCCCTTGGAAAAACGTTAAATATTATGAATAAAGTTACTGTTGACGTCTTTATAACATTCAATGGGAGGAAAGCGAGTGGCGTTGACAAATGATGCTGTGTTTTGGCAGTTTTCCATCGCGTAATGTTAAGCGTTTGAACCACATAAATGGTGGCGAAAAATTTATAAAAAATCTTAAATAAAGAATTGATGCGATACTTTGTACTACTTATGTAATACTGGTCAGACTTCGTGGTAATTCCGCGTTTTAAAGTAGCCTGTATGTTATTCCGAACCCTTATATAGGTAAGATATATACGTATAGATGTATACCAAGTTTCGTTGCAGTAGTGAAGAGTAACAAATACACTGACATACACACATCCTTACAAACTTTCGCATTTATAGTATTAGTAGGATTTTACGTGTTTTATTTAGAATAGAATAAAAAGCATAGAAAATCATTATTTGTTATGAGCTAATCAATTTAGATACTTTTATTTCCCAATGTTTTTTAAAGTAAGTATAAAATTGTAATGTATATAACATCAAGATATAAACATAGCGACCTTTTATTCAAATACAAATATAACGTTACACTTCGTTCCTAGCCTAGGCCAAATAGAGATTTGGGCCTTAGACACGGTACCGCTAAGCCCCTTACAGCCCAAGCCTGACCCGTGCCAAATATTTGCTATTTCGTATACAAACAGATAAATCCCATTGATATTTGTATGATTGTCACGCAAAAATAATGGAACAATTGAATAAGAACCTTTTTACGGGGTTTAAATACGATTTTTACATCTTTATTTGCCATCGGTCTATGAAGTTTTTTTATTTTTTATTGAAAATGAAACTAGCCCATGCCTGCGGATTATCTTGCGTTATATTTGGGGTCTGTAGATCAATAAAATGTATTCTGTACCTAATCCAAACAAAATTTCATCAAAATCCATCCAGGAAAACATTTTTTTTATGCTATAGCAGGCGAGAGGAGCATGCGGTTCACTTGATGTTAAGTGACTGACCGTAGCCCATGAACATCTACAACATTAAAGTTTAATAATGGGAAGTTGGGAAAGGAATAGAACAGGATGGAGAAGGAATAGGATGGGAATACAAGCTTTCGCAATTTAATTCAATTTGAATTTAATTCAAGAAATGCAAAAAGTGAGAAAGACATATTACATACGAAACTTATAATTTGCATACCTACTTAATGCTAATTCCTATAAATTGTACAATTTTTAAAACTTAACATACTTAACCATCTCTACATTGAGATTCCCTTAACTATATATTCACAATCACAATAAATATAAATTTACAAAATAAACAAATACCAATTCTTTACTTGTACTTCTTTATTATATGTTTATTACTTATTTATCTTATTTTGTTCCATAAGGCACGAAAGTTTATACCCTCCTAGGTTCATAACAGAATACCAGCGTCATGGTCGAACGACTGTGACATATGCTGAGTTATGAACCTATTCAAGAAATGCAGTACACTGCGCAATTTATCTTCTCCTGTCTATATATATGTCAAATTTTTGTTTTCTATAATGTGTGTGTTTTTCTAAGCTATGTACCTTTACTCTGTGTACCTTCTTCTTGAATAAATAATTTATCTATCTATCTATCTATCAATTCCTGAAATCTACCCTTCGTAAGCCCCGGTCCAGACAGTATAGTCCAATAATGAGCATAGCTCTCCGCAAACCTTGTTAATATCATTCATTTCAGGGACCTAATCTATAGGCTCAAACAAAGCAAATTTTAGATGGATAATTTCTTTATTCACACACATAAATTTCATTACATAGACATACAAATTAACATAAAATAGACATAAGTAAATTTGTAAGAGGGTATCATGTTCTATGAAAAGGTCCTAGCTCAGAAGAATGTTTGGGCAATTGACCAAGGCGCTGGTATTCTGCTTGGATGCTTGAGGGGAAAGCAGGTGCACCAAGTAAAAGAAAAAGATAGGGAATAGTAGAGTAAAGTAAATATGAAATAATAGAAGGAAATTAATAATTAATACTAATAATAAATGACATTCTGATATGAAGTATTTAATTAAACTAGTAGTCGCTCAGTGGTCGAAATTCGACCACAATAAATTATGTCTATGTCAGTATGTGTGTCAAATTTTATGCTCCTGCATCCTCGCAATTTTCGTAAAAAGGGGTCCAAAGTTTTTGCATCACGTATTAATATATAGTCTGATATAACGTATTTTAATAAAATAGTCTAATATATTCAGCACATCGCAACGTATTAATACCTCTAATTAATCCATGCATGTCCACGACCATTGTTGTTGAGTTTAAAGAGCAGCCAGGTGTTTATTTTTAGGGATATACCAAACTAATGAAGGACGTCAAAGGGACACGTCGGCAAATTGAACTGAACTCATATTACAATGCTTTGATAAATTTAATGAACGAGATTGAGGAGTGATTTGCTCTTGTTGTTAAAGCTTGTTTTGACCAGTGATGAACTAGTGAATTGTATTATAGATTCTAGGGTAGGTTTAAATTGAGATGTGTATTGACTATAGATTCTAGTAGATTTAAAGTGAGATTTTTATATTTTAACTCTATTTTTTTTTCGGTAGAGACAGCCTTCCGAATCGGTGGTAAATAAAAAAAATATTAATTATGTAAATGTATATGACGTTCTAAGCGCCTCGAAAGAGGACAATTTGGAAAAAAATAACGTTTTGACTTTGACTTTGACTTTAAGAAAAATTTGCTTGGAGACGTTTTAATTTAGTATGATTCGAGGAGGTAATCTCTTGAATTCAAATTTAATGAGCGTCCTTCCAAGAAATATATAAATGCTCTTCTTCTATATTGTTTTTAAATTAATTTCTGATGGTTTTACAAACATAATTTCTAAAAGACGTAGCTTAATGTAACTACAAGGCTCAATATAATCATGACAGATACCACAAATCGCTCAATTTCATTGAATCGTCATGTGGTGTCAAGGCCGCGTCAGATGCAATGTGTGAAGGGATAATGAAGGCAATTATTACACCTTCACACGAGGCCGATCGTCTAATGAACACCTAGCACGCTAGAGGTGGGCTCGTAGATCCTACATGCTAATTGACGACGCGTTACGGGTTTCGCTAATCGCAGAGAACGATGTTACAATATATTTTTGAAGATCTTAAGGAAAAATATTTTATTTGAATTGAAGTTTAAGGTATTTTAATAAATTCTTAGTATTTAAAAATGTGTAATCTGTAAAAGGTTACATATGATTAGTGGCTCGCTCTGACATTGACTTTTATCAGCTCTGCTGCTTTAAATTGATTCAAATTTTGCAGGTTCAGCTGATGTAATCGACATACTAAATGTTTCAGTAGACGACTAGTTTACGGTAAAATCACTAGCGACTACATAAAAGTTCGTATGTCACTTTCTCATAGTGATACACATACACCCATTTTGTTAGTATGAGTTTCCAAAATAAAAAAAAATCTATTAAATTCTTACCTAGCGCGTAACGTCTCGTAGCATTTTAATAGGAAATTAGAAATCTGTATAGTTTTGGAATTAATTAAAATAAGTATATTATTCATGCATATCTATTTGTGTAAAACAACAACTTTACGGGACTACGTAACTTAAGTATTAACTAAGCGAAAATAATTTATTTACATAGTGACAACTTTGTAATGCCTGGAAATTGTCCGAAACTGCCGGTAAACTATTTATGTTAGAATACAAAATTATAACTAAATTAAGCTGTACTAACGTTTACTTACTTAAAATTTATATATTTTGTGTTTTTCAGCAATTTAACTTTTGAAACATGTATTTTTTAAGCAGTTATGTGGTTGGTTAGGATGTACATACGAGTATAGTTTTTTCCAATCTATTATTGTAATTTTATAAGATAATTTAAAGTACAAATATATTTCATCTATACGGGACTGACTTTGTGAAAAAAATAATACTTTAATAGTTTTTGCTTTGTCGACATTGACGTAAATCGTTAATTTCTATCGATCGATACGAAAAAAGACAAACCATCATTTCTTGTTACATTTAATTTTCTCTTTTCGACTTTTGATGAAAACAAAACAAATAACAATACACACAATTGACTCGCGTAAATCAATCTTGCACCAGAGTTTTCGTACGTTCATTCGTAGATATTCTTCACTACAAACTTCTAATTGCACCTGAACTTCGGAAGTTGGAAATAAAAGATGGATTTAGAGTGCGATCTATTATCATTAACAACGACGGTTGGAAAAGTTTACAGCGTGCTCAGGGATAGACTGAAATGTTGGATGTATTTTTGGGCCCAGTCCCTATAAACAACGGAACGGCATAATATAACAGATACGAATCGTTTTCATTAACGAGCGGTAAGCAACGAAAAGGAACCAGGTATTTTGTTTTTCAATCAGAACCCAGTTTAGGTGGTTATGTTAACGTCACGTTTATCTTAGACTTACGCCTAGCAGGATATTGTACTGTCTGTAAGAAAAACGTGTTGTTTTTATAGGAACCTTTTTTTATTTAAAGGAAAATTGTCTTGTGTTTATTTTAACGCGAGTGCTTTCCATATTAAATAAAATACTTTATAAAGCATTTTAAACGCGGTTTAATATAAATTATTTGACATTATCATTAACCCGATGTTTCGAGCACTTTACAGCGAGCGTGGTCACGGGTGACTGAGATGACGGTTGTTGTTACACACTACACCTCCACTTTATAAGTGACACAATTTTTGAAACACTCATGAAGACTTAGTGGGCAGTAGGCTAGACTAGCCTAGATAGTTTGTTAAGCTTGCCCACCATGGCCCAAACTAGGTCAATGCATTTTCTGGACAGAAAGTTCTCACAATCATTCCCCAATTTCTCCGGTAATATCCCCTATAACTCCCACTTCTGATCTCACAATCGAGTTACGACACTGCCCTCGCCGTTCCTAGATTACTCATAGTTTAATTAAAAAGCAATTTCAGCTTCTATTTGTTTTACTTGAATCGGACTGCAAGAGAATTGTTGGGAACTACTGAAAAATTGTACGCTGAAGTTTTTCGAAAATAACCTCGAAGTTGTGTTGAATTCTGAAATAGATTTCGAATTCAATTTGTTGTGTATTATTGATGACTTGAAGCAGCAGCATTAACAGGCTAGAATACTTTTTGTACGTGTTTAACTATAGGTTATATACAGGTTGTATTTTATTGTTTTCGTTTTGACGCGAGTACTTTCCATATTAAATAGAATGCTTTTAAAGGATTTTAAATGCATTACCAGGAATTGTGAAAAACGTATAATATACCGGGTTATAATCCTTTAAAAAGTGTTTTTTTAATAATAGGCATCATTGAAAGCAATAACAGTAGTTCCAATGTTTGCTTCTCTGTGATTACAAACGGCTGGACGAATTTTGAAGAACAAGAAAATTGTTTTGAAAATTTTAACCTCTTACCTTAACCTACAAATCATGTTATTAATCATTAATATTTCTCTGTAAGTATATAAATGCGATCTGTACGATGCGGATTATCAGACGTACTACGACTTATCAGTGTTTTTATAAGACCGTTAGTATTTTATCGAAACTATTCATATATATTAAAGTAATTGATGAAAATAATTAAAACTGATTGTTATAAAATATATGTACATAGTAAATTTAGAAAAAAATGATTGGATAATGCTTTCCTACTATTTATTCTAAGAAAATAACACAAAGCTAATCCAAAAGGTAATCTATGAGCAATATCATGATAAGGAAATGAATTCAAAGAGTTTTAGGTCGAATAAAATTCGGTATCAAATCTCATTAGATTCCTCTCAGGCCATCGGAGATGGAGGCGGCCTCTGCACTGAGAACGGGGCCAAAATGTATAAGAACACAAAGCTATCTATTTTATGTGACAAAAAGTGTAACGTTTGATATTGTTTGTTAGGATAAAAAACATAAAAACTTTGCAAACTACTAAATACAATTTTATTTGATAAAATGTATAACGTTTTAAAGTATTTATAAGGATAAAAAGCATTAAAACTTAGCAAACTACTAAATACAATTTTATTTGACAAAATGTATAACGTTTTAAAGTGTTTATAAGGATAAAAAGCATAAAAACTTAGCAAACTACTAAATACAATTTCAAATTGACAAAATGTATAACGTTTTAAAGTGTTTATAAGGATAAAAAGCATAAAAACTTAGCAAACTACTAAATACAATTTTAATTGACAAAATGTATAACGTTTTAAAGTGTTTATAAGGATAAAAAGCATAAAAACTTAGCAAACTACTAAATACAATTTTATTTGATAAGAAGTATAACGTTTCAAAGATTTAATAAGGATAAAAGGCATAAAAAATTAGCAAACTACTAAATACTTGAAACTATTTTTATGTACTGTTTCATAATTTTTCAATACTAGCTGTGCTACGCGGTTTCACTCGCGTGTATTTGCCTTTCCTGTGGAATTTTGGGGATAAAAATTATTTTGCCCTTTCTAGGGTTTCAAACAATCTTTGAACAAAATATCATTAAAATCGCGTCATTGGTTAAATTGAAAATGAGTATAAATCGAGACCTTTCATTTAATACCACACTCAGTTATATTCATATGAAAATTGCCTATTTCACTCCCCTCCTCTATCTTCATTACCCCCCACAAAATTGGTGTAACATAACTTTCATTTTGGAATTAAATAATATTCTCGCTTTATATAAATAGCTCTCTGTCTGACAATAGCATTAATGTCCTCAAAGGGAAATGTATTTTAGAATGACGAAAATCTCGAATGTTTTTATTTCCCTTGATTTCTATTTTCTGATATTTTATTGCAAATTTAGTGTAATTTAATGTTAGTGTAAGGAACATATTGTGCCTCATGGCTTTACCCGCGTATATCTGTTTTCCCCGTTACCGTATAATTTGATCAAAATCCTTTCTTACGTCATAACATCTACCTGCACGCCAAATTTCAGCCCGATCCGTCCAGCGGTTTGGGCTGTGCCTTAATAGATCACTACTTCAGTGAGTCACCTTTAAGTTTTATATATATTAGTACAGAGATTAGTATTACGTATTTTATTATTTTCTAGAAATGATGTTATATAGCAAAATTATAAGCTAGATTAAGTATTGAATCAAAGACTTTTTACGCTATAATTCATTATCAGATTCGTTCGAAACTAGTAATTAAATAAAGTTTACTAATAAATAGTGTAAAGAAATAAAATAGTGTAATTCAATGCCTAAAATGCATTTCCATCAAGAAATCGCAATACAATCTATCAAGTATAAGCTAGATTCTTTAAAAAGGTTTTACTTTAAATGACCTAAAAGAGGGAACCATTTTCCATCTCTGTCGTTTGTTTTTTTTTATTTCTATATTTATTAAAAACAGAAACGGTAAAGAGAGGGCATGCAACAATTACCAATATGCATAACCTTTGACTACAGAAGGATCTGCAAAAAATATTCAAGCAAACATTACATTTTATTTAAACTCCCTTGTCGGCGATTCTCTTTCATCTTGAAACAAACGTCAACAAAACAAGTGTAATTAAAAGCATACAGTATATCTATATAAAAGTATTTGTTTACAAGAGATTTTTCCAATGAATGATTTCATAATCCAGTGATGACGTTTTTATTTTTTTCATTAAATTTACAAATCGACTTCGAGACGCCTCAAAACTTTTGATATTCTTTAAAGTTAAGATTTTGGCTCTGAGAGTCCACTTGGAAGCCCACTTCATATGTCAACATAAAGTTCGAACGTACTTATAATTATTTGTAATTATTATTATCGATTTGTATTGTAATACATTGCATTTTAAATGTTTCCTTTCATAAAATAAAGGTTATTTCTTATAACATATAAAATATAAAATGAAATATGAACACACTTATAAAATCCATGATTTTTATTTCCATCTGTGAAAGAATACTTTTTGAAAGGCTTTTTGCGAACGTCAAAAATCGTGTTATTATTGTATTAATGATTTTAACATCGTGAATAAGTTCTAATAAGTATTTAATGACACTGATAACCTGCGTCAAAATCCGTTGTAACCTTGTGAGCGTACACTTACTCGTTCATAACTCACACACATCCGCGCTACTAATAAAATCTTTAATATCGCATATTTGCGCCAAAGGAAATCTTAAAGATGTCTCCTTTAATATATATTAGCGATATTTACTACTAAATTGATCTCGAGCGCTGAACACGTATTAAACGCAGTCAGGTTGAAGCAATTGTGAAATTGAACGGGTAATCCGATATATGACATTATGACTTAGACGCACCTAAAATGTTATACTAAGTCTGTACACTAAATATTTTCAAGAAAGAATAGTGTTTCGTGTTTCATTTATGTTTCCAAATTGAAAACAATGATTAATTTTTGTCTGTTTGTTGTGCGCACTTAACTCCGAAACGGCTGAGCAGATTTAAATGCGGTTTTCGATGATATATTACAACAAGTCCGTGACGATTTAGTGTTTGTTTCACTCATCTCTTTCATACAATATTTCTTTTGTATTGACACGGTGTGTGTTTGGTGGAGTTAAATTAATTATTTTTGTCTTGTCTTGTCTTGAAATCGGTTAACAAACAAAAAAGATATGAGGGTTCAAAGCGGCTCATCAAAAAATATCATGCGCGTAGGTAGATTAAGTTGAACCTTTGAATTTGATGTGAATGAATGATACACATAGCCTTCTCTTGATCTTAGGATGTTGTTTTACTAAATTTTCCAAGGGCACAAAAACACTCAGGAAATAATATATAACAATAGTAATTATTTGTCGCCTCAATTGGCGCAGAATAAATAAATATATCAAGTTGTTCTCATAACAAGCAGTGTCATAAAGTATTTACGACGCGAAGTTACAGCCCCGTATTGAAAAAACTTTTCTTATCAATACACGATATTAGATGCTGCGTTGTGTAGTGGTAAGTAACTGGGGTTCCGGGTTCGAAACTCATTTTGGGAAAAAAGTATTTCATTTTTTTCGAGTCTCATGGAAACGGAATTACATACTCCCTACATATTTCAGATATAAAAACTATCCGTTGTCCTTTCTCGGGTTTCAAACGTACTCAATTCAAACAAACAAACAAAAAATCAAATCTTTTCTCATTATAATATAAGATAAAACTTTTTGAGTGTAGTTTATTAAGTTCGATGTAAATTTTAATGAATGTCTAGTTACTAACTAGATGTGCTCCTTGAACTTAGCTATCAATATCAAAAAATGGTTTTAAATGCATCCGTTTGTTTTGGAGATTAGTGCGATTATACAAATAAATAAACAGTTTTATGGTATACTAATTTCTGATCCCGTGGCAATTCCAGGTTTAAAAGCCTATATGTTACTCTGCACCCTTACATAGTTAATACTTGGGATACATATAGTGTATCCCAAGTTTCATCATAATGGGTTCAGTACTTTTTGCGTGAAAGAGTTACACACATACATACATCTTTATAAATGTACTGAAAATCAGCGCTGCAAAAGCCCCTGGGTATTGCAGCACATGCTGAGTGACGACCTAGTTTGGGCCCGTGACAATACCGTACAGCGCCAATTTTTAAAGTCTTAGTAATCATTATTATTCTATAAGGTAGGGTGTGTTATATGGGACAAATAAACTTTTTTCTTTCTTTCTTTCTTTCGCATTAATAATATTAGTAGCATAAGAGACAACAAAAAGTCTATGATTAACCTTACATTTGGAAGTTGAAAACGTCTAATCAAGCGTGATACAGTCCTCAAAACATTCCGACCATGATAACACGGTATTTATATACCAAAACAGTCCTAAAATACTGGGCACTTTGGTTCATTATCGCGTGTTGTTTGTGCTGTAAGTCCTGCACTTGAGGGCGCGCCAAATATCATATTTCAGGCCTCATATTACGTAAGTGGCGTTTAATATGACATTTGTGGCGAATTATTTTTACATGTATTGCTGTAAGGCTTTACAATTAATGTTTTGTTTGTTAAGTGCAATTTTTCTTTTAATGAGTTTATTAAAACTGGCTCTGTCTTGCAGTTTCATTTGGATTTGTAGCCTGTTCACGCTTGCACAATGCATATCTATGCGGTAGATTCGAGGGTAAGTGTATTTATAAAAAAAATAGTCTTTTTGCTTTATCTCCTATACAATTAATAAAATAGGAACTAAAGCATTTCTGTACATTGAATATTTTTAAAAAAGAGTAAACGCGATACAATTTGTATGTTCTATAGAACTCAAAATAATGGCTAGATTTTTTTCAGTCACATTTTATGCAACTTTCATTAATTAAAACTTACAACTTTCATTCAACTTACTTTAAAATATTTATTAACTAATTTAATAAGCGATATAACGGTATCCATCACATAAATATTACATTAGTATTTTCCACAAACGATTCGTACCTCTAAATTACGCAGTCAAAAATTACAGCTAGGTACGTTAAAAAAATTCAGCCGTGTTAGCGAAGGTATATTTAGCTAAATCGAAAATTCATTTAGTCCAAGGGATCTCCCAATTCGGAAAAAAGGTAAGTAAAAAGGACTTTTAGCTCATTTCCTTAAACGATTTAAGACGATTTCATTTTCCTTACATCGGAGTGATTCCGAAGTATATTCGAGTGATTTATTTGTATGTTTCGTGGAGTTCACGGGAATAAACACGATTGTTTGCACAAATATTACTTATCTGTAAAAATACAATATAAAAAACTTTTTAATAAACGCCGTACTAATCCGTCTTAATAATACTTACTTTTAAATAAATAAATAAATAAAAAATAAAAATACTTTTATTGCCATAAAACAATTACAATTAAATTACTTTACTTTCTAATAAATGTCCGGTTTCTGAGTATTTTAGTTAAACTGTAGCGAAAATATTCAAGATCTTTGGTTGAATTGTCAATAGTTATTTCATTAAAGTTAACTGTCGGACAAATTTCAGACGAAATTTTACTGTAGCCTTGTTCAAAGACGCAAATGTCGCAGTTACTAGACGTATAGCTCTATCGAATTGATAAACTACCGTTAAAGTGAATCAGAAACCGGGTATAAGTGAATTATGAGAAATCTATAACGTTAGACACACAGGAAGTACAACTGATAGTTAAAATAATACGGAATGTTTTTTTTTGGTTCGAGGCCTAACCTAAGCTTTTTTCAAAAATTGACCCAATTTTCATTTTCGACAAAATCGTTTTTCTGACTCTTTTTAACATTTTTTTATAGTCCCCATAGTTTAAAATTTGACTTTTGTCCACTTCAAAAATTTACCCTTTATATCGATATATATAATTTTAAAGTATCCTTTCATATAGCATAGAACAAAAGTGGCATATAACATAAGTCCAGTGGGTTATTACCGTTTTACAAATAGCCCCGTATGAATGGAGGCCCGAGGTTAGTTTCTACGTTTATGTACGTTCTAATTAAGTATTGACTATGGGATTAATTGCTTAGGGCTTATGTTATGTGAATATTATAGCTTTTTTACTCTCTTACAGACAAAGGATAGTACACGAATAAATGAAGCTAACGCATACTAGCATAATTATAGTAAGAATTAGTTTAATTTTTGTTTAATATTACATACCTTTTTGGTTTCATTTTAGTTGAAAGAGACCACTTTACTTATCATAAGTAGAGATGTATATTTTTTAATTGTGTTGGTAGCAATACACTTTTATGCATAGATAATAGATAATAGTACAATTAGTGAGTAGTAAGGTATAATAATTTAAAAATTCTTCAAATTTTAGTTAAAATTGAAGATAGAAATAAATGAATTTGGCAGTAAATTGATATTAAACTTTTATAAAATGTTATTCATTCCTGCACCCTTGAAAGACTGAAAAGTATAAAACAGTAATTATAATGTAAAAGTATGTATAATATGAATGTTCCCTATATGTTGCAATAAAATTAAATAAAAAAATTACTACATATACATATCATTGGTTTGTTATCATTAATACGAAAAAAACACTTTAGTTCCTTAGAAAATGTCTCAGTCTTCGAAGACAGAAGCAACTGTACACTACAAATAGCGTATTGATTGGCCGAGGGTCCTGTGTATGACAACTTTAGACCCCATAAAGTAGAGATTTTATCTTTTATTTGCGCACAAGTGTCGGATCGGAATTCGCAGCATTGAAACTTGACTCCGAACTAATGAGATTTGCTCTCCGAGGATTTCGTTACATCCAAGCGAATTTAAATCAAAGTGTAGCTAATAAGGATTTTTTTAATTGATCTTATGTATTTTCCCTGTTTTATACAGCGTGGGGAAGACGGTATCTCTTTAATTCCAGTTAAAATAAAACGTATTCGTTGAATCTGTATTTACATATTGCGATATTGTATAATATATGCTTTCATCTTTAAGGTTTGTAAAATTTTTATGTTATGACCCTAATCTAATGTTACGAAGTTTATATGTACCGTTTGGATGTGTGTTACCCAATTACGCGACAAAAGCAAAATAGATTGACATGTAACTTGGTATAGATACTATAAAAGCTCGATAATGAGATGTTCCATCGTACCCCAACGAGCAAAAACTGTTGAATAATCTTACCCCTCTTTAACTTATTAAAATTCAGCCATATTGTATGAAGTTTCTTCATTTCATGAAACTTGAGTAAATAGTTGGTTAGGAAACTTGTAATCCTTGCTAGATATCATAATTAATGTCACTAGTCTATTTTATCTTATCTACAGGCTGGTTATTTTTTATCATAATAATGTGGTTGGTTTTAACATTTACGTTATGTAGATTTCACTCTGTACAATTGTATAACTGAGTGTTGTGGGTTTTCCAAGTTTCGTTTGTAGATGAATTAAAAGAAGTGTAAATGTCTTAAATGTTTTTTGTTTTAATTTATAGAACCTAATTGCTATAAATTTCAAAATTTGGTTCACATTCAATGCATAATTGTAAAATTTGCTAAATATATCCAAAGACAAAAAAAATATATCATTAGATAAACATTGAAATAAAAAGCCACATAATGAAATCAGTTCAATGCATAGGTCACTTCTAGAACAATCTCTCAATTACGACCACCGCTGATTGCGAACGATTATATAATTTAGATTGCATTCAACGCGCACTCGATTGCATATTTAACCCCAAGTCTGAATGGACGATTATACCGTTTCTAGTAATCGTTAATAGATTGAGTTATTACACAAATTTAGTGCACTTGGCTATTGTTTGGATACCAATTGGGTCAAGCTCGATCCAGTGATATTACTCATAGGATATAGAAGTAAAATAGTGGAATATTGACAATATTTTGTACAGCCCAATGATACAATCAGTAGTAACGAGAGAATTATAGCATTTGCAAATCATTGTAAATAAAATTACAAAATTAGACACATCACTAAAATAGAAAGGATTGTTAATGACGTTCTCTTCTAGAACAATCTCTCAATTACGAGCACCACTGATTGCGAACGATTATATAATTTAGATTGCATTCAACGCGCACTCGATTGCATATTTAGCCCCGACTCTGAATGGACGATTATACCATTTCTAGTAATCGTTGATACATTGAGTTATTAAACAAATATCACTGAATTAATACCACTATACTTGAGCATTGTTTTCAAATTGGACGATAGATATTTTGCTGTGTTCTTAGGAATGTTTTGGGTGGAATTGGGCCACCATTTTAGCATCGTTTTGGCCCGAATGGGACTGAAGATCACACTGGGGAACTGCAGATACTAGAAAAGATCTGTGTTTGTTACTTCCTAGCTGGCGTGATGACTCTAAAGTTGGTTTTGGCTTCGACAAAAGACAACATATACTTAAAACCATTCCTAACAAGATATCTAGCGGCCCTTCCAGAATAAGTATAATTGTGTGCAGTTCATTATAATTTTTTTCCTCCTTTATATATATATTCTCAATTTGTAGAGATATTTTAATAGAAGATGACCTTTGTATTCCATTCCTTGTTGTAGGGACACACATATACAAATACGCTGAACAAGCTGTTTGTATGTTTCCACACTTGTAAAAGCACTACATGTACAAAGATAAGTTCCAATTGGATTTTAAAGATCCTTAACTATTAGAAGCACTGCACTTAGTTTCAAATCGTATATCACGACAGTCTGTACAACACTTAATGATACATTTCCACCACAAATGAGCGAGTGAGTTCCGTTCCTGCAGTTCCATTCTACGAAGATTCTCCGAGGATACCGAGTTACAAGTTAATAATTCAGTTAAGTTAAGTTTGAATAAGATATTCCGGGTAAGTAGCGTGATTGCCGTTGTAAGAGCGCGAATCGTTTGCGAATTTATTTGCGATATGATTTACACAACAATACATTACAGATTTTATAAGTCTTGCCTCTATTGGGGTATATTTAATGCCATTTTCAATAATGTATCAATGATTATGGATAGATTGTTATCTCAAACTATATGACAATAGATAGACAGAAGTCATAGCAAATGTATCCGTCGTAAGGATATTGAAATCAAAGTAAGTGCAAATAGATAGATTTGTCTAAATTTAGTAAGCAAAACAAGGGATAGATGAGAAATTAATAATAGACTTCTGCTTCATGATATATTTGTTTGTATCGGTACATTTTATAATATGTCCAATTGATTTGCGACTTTACATGGTGATGGTATGGAGACGACTGAGCGTGCTATACGTGACCTAAACTTGTATGTCAGCAATTTCACAAAGATGTAGACGCATATTGTGTCGCTACACGTAATATAAGTTAATCTGTTAATAAATACTATCTATGTAATACATTGCTTATATAATATATGATCATATATTTGAATGGCTATTTTTGTGCATATTTTTTTAAAAAGCAGGCCCCTGAAGTACGACTAATGCTACACTAGACGCTTGGGTTACATATATACTTATTATTCTAATTGGTGACAATAAATGAATTTGAATTTGATTTCAATAGGGAAAAGCTGATCGATTTTTTAAAGAAAAGTAAGTGATAAGCTTTCCGTGCCCTGTATTGCGCAACCACTGGGCCAAACAGTCGGACAATCACAAATTTTATAGTTAAAGTCAAAGTCAAAGCCAAAGTCAAAGTTAAAGTCAAAGTGAAAACGTTGATTTTTTCGAGGCTTCTTTCGAGGCGCTTTTAGAAAGTCATATACATATATATAAAGAATATTTTTTTATTTATCACCGGAAGGTTTTTCTTAACACATGCATTACCTAGCAAGAGGGTCAGGGATATATAAAACTGTATCAAATACGCTAAATTAATGGTCTAAAACATTTTAAGCGTAAGCAAACAATCTCTCCAGTTTTATAATATTAGTGTACTATTTCCATTTTATGGAACTTAACTTTCATAAAAATGTATTTGAAGACTAGAAAAAGCTTCGCCGTTTCAATAAGAAATACTTATTTTTCCTTTACATAAATAAAGTTGAAAAAAGATTTATCTGCTAAACCACAAATAAGAAAAATGTAGTTTACGACCGAGGAGTGACATCGGCTACTTTTTCCGGATAATGTGTTATACTAGCCATAATATGTTATACTAGCCGCGCCCCGCGGTTTCACCCGCGTAATGTCTGATCCCGTGGCAACTCCGGGATTAAAAGTAACCTATATGTTATTCTGAACCCTTTCCTGTATGTATACCAAGTTTCATCATAATCGGTGCAGTAGTTTTTGCGTGAAAGAGTAACAAACATCCATACATCCATACTTACAAACTTTCGCCTTTATAATAGTAGTAGGATATATAGCCTATAAAATATAGTCCATGTTACTCGTGGATAATGTAGCTTTCCAGTGGTGAAAGAATTTTTAACATCGGTCCAATAGTTTTGAGCCTATTCGTTACAACCAAACAAACAAAAAGTTTCCCTCTTTATAATATTAGTGTAGATATGTAGCTTTGTAAAAAGAGAGCAAAATAGTTTTTATCTAGTGATTTTTATGCTTCATAGTTTAAAGACTTCAATATAACTAGAAGTAAATCTTTAAGATTGAAGCATTTTTGTCATATATTTAACATCCGTAGTATTATATCTACGCTTAACTCTACAGAGTCGCGTAACACCAAAACTACGGAGGTCACGGGAGGGCCGCGCGGTAACCCGATATGTAGCTAAGTGCAGCTTCGTCTCGTGTCTATGGACCTAAGTGCACTTCCAAGGCCGAGGATCCCACTTCTTGTGATTGTAATTAAGCGTATGCATAGGTCAACCTACAGCTTATCTAGGTCATAGGAGGGCACAATGAAACAAAACGCAGGTTGTATACTAAAGAAATGGGCATCCTATTTCTACCAATGTTATCATGTAGAATTGAAGTGTTAATTGACGTCCACAGGTTGGTATCATACGAGGATTGTTTATTTTCAATAGAAAATGTGATAGGTAATATTATAGATATCTACTCCCAACTCTACAGAGTCGCGTAACACCAAAACTACGGAGGTCATGGGAGGGCCGCGCGGCAACCCGATATGTAGCTAAGTGCAGCTTCGTCTCGTGTCTATGGACCTAAGTGCACTTCCAAGGCCGAGGATCCTACTTCTCGTGATTGTAATTAAGCGTGTTGTGCATAGGGCAACCTACAGGTTATCTAGGTCCCTGACGGGGAGCACAATGAAACAAAAACACAGTTTGTATACTAAAGGAATGGGCATTCCATTTCTACCAATGTTATCATGTAGAATTGAAGTGTTAATTGACGTCCACAGGTTGGTATCATACGAGGATTGTTTATTTTCAATAGAAAAAGCGATATGTCATATCATAGATATTCACTCCTAACTCTACAGAGTCGCGTAACACCAAAACTACGGAGGTCACGGGAGGGCCGCGCGGCAACCCGATACGTAGCTAAGTGCAGCTTCGTCTCGTGTCTATGGACCTAAGTGCGCTTCCAAGGCCGAGGATCCTACTTCTTGTGATTGTAATTAAGCGTGTTATGCATAGATAGACCTATAGGTTATCTAGGTCCCTGACGAACAATAATGAAACAAAAACACAGGTTGTATACTAAAGGAATGGGCATCCCATTTCTACCAATGTTATCACCTAGAATTGAAGTGTTAATAGACGTCCACAGGTTGGTATCATACGAGAATTCTTTATTGTCAATAGAAAATGCGATCGGTAATATTATAGATATCTACTCCCAACTCTACAGAGTCGGATAACACCAAAACTACGGAGGTCACGGGAGGGCCGCGCGGCAACCCGATATGTAGCTAAGTGCAGCTTCGTCTCGTGTCTATGGACCTAAGTGCACTTCCAAGGCCGAGGATCCTACTTCTTGTGATTGTAATTAAGCGTATGCATAGGGCAACCTACAAGTTATCTAGGTCCCTGACGAACAATAATGAAACAAAAACACAGGTTGTATACTAAAGGAATGGGCATCCCATTTCTACCAATGTTATCACCTAGAATTGAAGTGTTAATAGACGTCCACAGGTTGGTATCATACGAGAATTCTTTATTGTCAATAGAAAATGCGATCGGTAATATTATAGATATCTACTCCCAACTCTACAGAGTCGGATAACACCAAAACTACGGAGGTCACGGGAGGGCCGCGCGGCAACCCGATCCGTAGCTAAGTGCAGCTTCGTCTCGTGTCTATGGACCTAAGTGCACTTCCAAGGCCGAGGATCCTACTTCTCGTGATTGTAATTAAGCGTGTTATGCATAGGGAGACCTACAGGTTATCTAAGTTGCCTACAGGTTGTCTATTGCCTTCTAGAACTGAAGTGTTAATATGGGCGTCCAAAGGTTAGATTCTTTATTTGTATAGAAAATGCGATCGGTAATGTAACAGATATCTACTCCTAACTTTACAGAGTCTCTACAGTTGTATTTCTGGCTAGCGTGTTATGCACCGGTCCCTAATGGTAAGCACTATGAAACAAAAACACATGATGTATAATAAATGAATGGACATCCCCCAAAGAAAGAGGTCTTAAATACTCGTATCGTACTTTACTGATAGTGCATTTATAAATAAAAAAATCGATCGTACCAACGCGAACGTCACAACTTACAGACGTTCAGAATGTGCCCATACTGATCACTATGGTAAATCTACGCTTGCCATTCTAAGACGAATCACCTAATGAGAGATTATTATTTTTCCATCGAAGCACACACATTTTTTAAAATTAAAAAGATTTTGTTTTGTCAATTAAAAACATGGTTAGCTAATGCATGTTTTTATGATTTAAAAGAGTTTTTCGCATGCAAACAATAATAATTATTATTATTCTCTATAAATTTAACGGACATCAAATGCTTATTCAATAATGTAATATTAATTAATGATGTAAATTGTGTATGTTGACTAAATTGTAAAATCTAATTAAATAATATTATTTGTATGCCATTTCATTGGCGAATTGTGCGAATATGATCTTGAACAACATCTATGTAACCACAAGTCTTACAAGTAAATTTCATTTCATTTCATTTTTTAAATAGCTACAGTAAAATAGTATTTGTTAATAAGCATATTGTCTCATATGCTTACCGACTTTAACTTGAAAAATAACCTTCATAAATAGATAATAAAATTCAATTTGAAAATTCATTATTCCTAAGAGTCTTATTTATTTCCAGTGCTTTCACAATTTATTTATAGTATAAGCCTTTATGACTTCAAAAACACGGGATTTACGGGAAAGGACTTAATCGTTTTCCACATAATAAAATGCATAAAGTTTTCGTTCGAAGAAATACGCCTCAAAGGCTGACTTTATAGTCTGAGAGCTGGTAATAATTTCTGGGTAGATATTTGAGGCAAACTGATAAACCAGTTTCGTAACTCTCCTATACCCCAACATCGAATTGAAGACCTGACAGGTGAATAGTGGGGAATAATATTTTGTAAAAACCTAAATATAAATGTATTTGAACCAACTTGAAATTTTTATAGGGAATCGCTAAAATAATATATTCTCAAAAGATTTTAATTTTTATGGCACCTGCCAGGTGATCTTACAAAAATCAGACGCTACTCACCAGTCAGGGCTACAGTTGCAAGTCAGAGTATAATAGGACCTCTCCTATTCTCATACCTCTATGGCACAAGTTAGTGCCAGCTCTCATAATATTACACGTGTAGGTTCTATGAAATTCTATTTCCATCTGTGACTTCTTTCGAAGATGATATTCTTCGTTATTTTAATCTTTTAAGTACATCTTTTTAAAAAGGTTGAATGGATCTAATATTTGTTTTTTTTCCAGCTATTTAGTTGCTAGTCTGGGTTTTCTCAATGGGCTAAGTCATCTGAAATAAACTGATTTTATTTATTTATGATTGACCTATTAAGCTCTCTACTTTTAAGCGTTGCTTTTGTAAATTTTAAATTATCTGTCATTGACTTTAAGAGATATTGTTGTTGTTAGGCGCACTACCAACAATTTTACAGTTAAAGTTTACTCACGGCTTGCTTCCCCACAGGTCGTAAAATAATGCCTCTCCGACCGACAGCGGTCATGGTGGCCAATCTCAACAGAGATCAGCCAGGTACGCAGGAGATATTATAGTGCACAAGTGTATGCGCAAACACAGGTGCACTCTCTATTCCTTCACTCTCATAATCCGATGCTCCGTGCTCCAACACCACCAACTTCCAGACTTGGGGCTGCTATTGAAACTTTTTAAGAAAATCTCAATAACATTTTTTATTTTTTGGCCCCACCCGGGAATCGAACCCGAGACCTCTCGATCTGTAGTCAAAGATGCAACCACTAGACCACAGGTCGTACCGTGCTACGCCAGACCCGTGAAAAGGCCGTGGGTACCGTTGTATCTGAGTAGGCCTGTAGTAGAAATAAGCCGCAGCTGGCTTACTCAGGACGGGCAACTCCTAGCGTGGTCTGTCTTGCGTGGGATCCCAGCTTAAAACACGGGTGTAACACTACAAACTTCTTGGCTTAGAGCTGCTCCTGATATTTTCTATGGACAAAATTGAACTCCTCGACCGATGTTAATAATTCAATATTACAATGCTAAATATTCACTGAATAACATTGGCTAAATAACATTATGTTACGGGAGCGAAGATTCAAGGAGTAGCTAGTAATGCATTATAACCTTTTCTTTTAATGTATTCTGAAGGCACCGATCAATCCACACAGATTATATTTATACAAAACTGAAATTATGTAATCTACACTAATATTATAAAGAGGAAAACTTTGTGTTTGGTTGTTATGAATAGACTCAAAAACTACTGGACTGATTTTAAAAAATTATGTCACCATTCGAAAGCTACATTATCCACGAGTAACATAGCCTATATTTAATAGGATATATTAGCTAGTGCCATAATAAAATCATAATGTATTGTAAATAGCACGAAATACACACCATGAGGCAGATTTAAATACAATTGCACTCAACAGCGATCCTGGAACCTTTAATTACTATCTGGGGACCAAAACGCGAACTTAAAAGGAAAAAAACCTCTTTCATTATGTCTCTCTTTTTGCGATGCAACTGTCTTTAGACGGGGATATTTGAAAGGGCCTCAAGTGCATGCAAGGTCCAAGTGATGGCTTTTTCAAAGGATTTTTCACGTAAATAAAAGTTCATAATACGCTGCGGGGTATTTTCAAATGAAAACTGGTTATTTATTAATGTAGTATGGGTAGAGTTTATATAGAGGGAACATATCTAATATTATAAAGAGGAAATTTTGTTTGTTTGTTTGTAATTAATGGGCTCAAAATCTACTCAACCGAATTTAAAAATACTTTAACAATTCGAAAGCTAAATTATCCACGAGTAACATAAGCTATATTTTATAAAATTAAATATCCTAAGTTGAAGTTTACCTTAGGTAATGGGACTTTCCGTGGAATACACACACGAAATTCAGCACATGTGCTTGGAAGTTGGACCATCACACTCAAATTTTATACAAAACCTACAATATTCCATATAAAATGCATAAATGCGTCAGTTTTTAAGAAAAAAAAAACTTTGATGGAAAAACAGCATACTACACGGACTTATTGCAATTATAGAGACAACTATAACATACTAATTATCAAATTAATTTATAAATATTTTTACATGACCTTTCGCAAATGATAGATATTATTTAAAATTTTTAAGGCTCGTAAAAATGTATTTGTAATAACACAAACTATACTTGAGTAATGCCCATAAAATATTAAGACCTTTAAAAATATGTCTCGTGAATAAGCACTACAGAATAAAATAAAAGTCGTTCTGTGTGATTATAATAAAAAATAAGTGCCATTTTTATTCTGCAATAAAAGAACAGCAACAATGGGCAAATATTTGCGTTTTCTCGTGAAAATAAATATAATAAATTAAAGAAAACAACGCGATATTTTTATGCGGCGTCCTTTTGTAGTGCACGTTATTTTAATGGCTTTTGTGAAATTGTTTTAATCATGGAAAAACAACGAGCTCTTTTGGAGTTAACATTGCGGCGATGATATTGACTGAGATTCGGTCAAGTTCAAGTTCCCTATAGAGCGGTAATGGCTCGAGTTTCGTGCTTATACAAAAAGCAGCGTATATGTCATACAATTAGTTACCCCCTAACATCAACAGCCCCTGCCTGCGGGGGAAGCGCGCGGGGAGTTGAGCGCAGGGTTAGTTCCCCTTTCGAGTCGGTGTGACAGTCGCGTGTCGGCAGTCATCCCGAATACACGTCTCGACGAATGACCTGCCATGGTTACGGACAAAGTTTGCGCGCGATTTAAATAAGTCCTCCCGCGATGTACCCAGACTTTCTACGTAAAAGGTGAGTCCTATACATTTTTAGCTCCTGCGAATTCGCTAATGCGAAGTAAGATATGCTCGGCTCGCCGTGAAAAACTTTTTATACCGTGTATATCATTTTCCCTTTAGGTAGAACGAGAAAATGTTGCGGTTCACTTGGAAATTGTTGTGTTTTATTAATATTTTTTAAGTTCGATGTTCGTTACTTTTCTTTGAAACATTTTTTCTTTGGTACTCGGAATGTCTGAATTACACGGTTCTCTCGTTTTTGGTGTGTTATTTTCCGTATAAACTTTTAGTGAGGATATTACTTTGTTTTTTTTTGTGTAAATAATTTGGTTCGAGTTTTGTGTGTGTATGTGCGGTTGTTTTTTTTAACGTTTAAATTAAAATATTATTTGATTAAATTATGATTAATATTTGAGATGAAAATTTTTGGTAATTTTTTCTAAAATCTAATATGAATCGGAAAAAATAATAATCAAAAACTGAGTTCGTAATTTAAATCTAATAAAAGATTTTTCTGTGTTTTGTTTTCACATTGATAAATATTAGTTTTGAGTGAAAGGTGAAATCTCAGATAAAATTAAATAAAATCAAGTGTTTAGGCCGTCTATTTTTTGTTATTTTAAACATAAAAACCGGGGATTTTTTATAAATTTGGGAAAATTGTTTTAAGTTTTTAACAATCACTTCTAATATTGAAGTTAAATTAGACAATATAAACTTAAGTGGTTTGTAAGACAGCGGAAAGAATTGAAACTGCGCTAAGTTTTAAAATGGGAAAACTTTTCTAGTTCAATAATTACGATTTCATTCCCTTTAAAACTAAAGTAAAAACTAAACTTATAAAATTTACGGATTCTAGAAGTGTAGGCGCGTTCTTGGAAGCTGATCTTTGCAAAATGTTCATGTCAATAATATGCTTGTCAATACACATTAGTAAAAAAGTTATGATTTTTAAAATTAAATTTTTTGTGAAATATTATTAAGATATAAGGTTTCGTTTTCGTGGAACAGTTTAATTGTCGTGTTATTTTATGTTAAATTGTTATTTTTTAATTTTCTAATTTAATTATGTTTGGTTGGGTGTTTTGTTCGCAATTTATCTTAAGTAATGTGGTCGGGAAAAAGTGGATTTATTTGAAGTTTAGATGAACACAGAGAAAAACAATAATTTAAACACATAACACATTATTATGAAATAAATACATAACACATTATTATGAAATACGAAGTTTAGATAAGTCATAGGCTAAGAAAGGATTTAGAATACTTCACTTTATAATAATTACACATTAAAAGTCTCTCAAGACCTCTGCGTGTTGAATCTATATCTCCACGTAAGCCTTCTAAAGGACCGGGCACTTTCAATTATGAATGAAGAATGATAATAATTCGTTTATTTCATGCATCAACCATATAACAACCATTATAAACAATAATTATTTAAAATGTTGTCAAAAATAGGTTTAAAAGCTATAAGTTATATAGAAAGAATTTTTGTAGGCGTGGGAAGTAAAGATGGGTCACGAATATTATAATTCCCTCTAATAATATAATTTATATGGATATTTATTCGCAACTTCGGGTGAAATTTCATGATTTAAAACATGGTGTTATTTTCCGTATAATATAAAATTCAATCTGAAAGTTCGTATTTCCGATAATTGTTTTCACGCAGAAACTGATAAACGGATTTGGATGAAATTTGGCATAAAACAGTTTTTAACTTAGATTCATAACTTGGCACGTAGTTTTTTATCGCAGTTCGCGTATACTAGGCAGAAGTAATCAACTTATTTCGCATTTATAATCTACTAAGATTTGATATTTATATGTTTGGGTGTTGCTGTGTAAATCACGGGGCAACAACTAAATAGATTTAGATGAAATTCCGTAAACAGACACCTTAGTGTTTTGTTGAATGCTGTCCTTTACCTCTCATCTTTTTGTTCTTTTTAATAATATGGATTTAAAAAAAAAAACAACAGATTAATGCCTGTAGGTGATAGTGTTCATTATCGATCTAATGTTTCTACGAGGATGGCGCGTTACTATTTAACAAGTCGCGAAAGCAGAAGAAAAAAGAATATAAAAGACATTCTCAATAGTTCACAATAAAATTTTACACTATAGACCATAATTATACATTTTTTGTTAAATAAAACACATAAAGAAACGAAACGGAAAGTAACAATGAAACGAAAACATGGTAAAATAATTTCACATTTTAAACTGGAGAGCGCCTTGCTGTATAAATTCACGAAGATAATTATATTCTTTGTTGCTTTCAAATTGTTAATTAAGTTTAAAAAATACAATGTAAAATATTCATTAAATATTGTAGTTTTTAATATGTTATTTAAAATTAAATTTGTTTGTTTTAATGCGCCTATCTTCGGTAGTTCGGATGGATTTGAATATCTAATACTAAAAAAGTATGTTTAAGTATGTCTATCAGAAATCTAGTTTCCATAGTACAAGCTTTGCTTACTTTGGGACTAGATGCGTTGTGTTAAATGAACGGGTATATTTATCTTATCTATATCTAATTATTAGCTGCGATCCAGGGTTTCGCTGGAATATCGGGATGATATATAGCCTATAGCCTCCCTCAATAAATGGGCTTTCTAACACTAAAACAATTTTTCAAATAGGACCAGTAGTTTCTAACATTAGCGTTCAAACAAACAAACTCTTCAGCTTTATAATATTAGTATAGATTTCGCTACTTTATGAAACCGCGAAGCAAACCTACTTTTTAATAATATTCAAGGGTTTTGAGATGGTATGGATCTTTAAAAAAATCTAATAAAAGCAATATTTAAATGTCTCGTAAATAAGTTGAAAACTATTCAAGAATAAATTTATCATTAGATTTCCTTTCAAAGCTCCATAATGCATAATTTACGATTTTCGGCCGGGATCGAGTATTTTTCCGTTCCTTGAAGAATCGATGCATAATAGATGCAATTTAAATATACTATTATTTTGTATGGATTGAATAAATGTTTTAAGATCAATTTGAAAAAAATATGCGCAACGTAAAATATAAGTGCATACAAAAATGTGTCCATTTATGTGTCAACATTTATGTGTCCTTAACGTATATTAAAAATAACACTATAAAAACAACAACAAACAACAAAATTGATGAGATGTGACAATTATTATATGTATTGGCATTTTAATTTTTGTAATGGAAAATTTATTTTTTTTTTAGTCATTACAATTGCATTCCTCATGTTATAAAAATGGTTTTAAAAGGATTTTGAACACATTATTTTACATTATATTTCACGAAACATTAGCTTAAACCTATCTTCAAATAATAAATTATAATTACTCTATGTATTAATCTGGCAAACATTTCAGCTTATCTTCAGCGTCAGTATGTATGTAATACATAGCGTATTACATACATACTGACGTAACGTGTTCATTTAGTTACCACAGTTTCACAAATACAGAGATCTTGGGAATAATACATTTTAATCTTAAAATATTTTGAGTGTTATTAATGAATTAATTCTTGGCCCATTATAGCAAATTAATTTTCCGATGACTATAACATTTCAGGCTATTTACATTTACAAAGTAATACTTTTGCTTTTATTAAGACGAACCTACATTTTGAAATTCTAAATTTAATTGATGCTAATTGACGACGGATCAGTCCATTAAAATATGTCTTATTATTAATCTTAATATTCGGTAACTTCGGTAAAGTTTGTGAATATGTATTGTATGTTTGTTACTCATTGACGCAAAAAAATACTGAACCGATTATGATGAAACTTGGTACACATATAGGTAAGGGTTTAGAATAACATACATGCATCCATCAGAAGTTACAAGTAATACCGCAGAGCGCGGCTAGTCTTGTAATAAATAAATCAAAGCTTCAACAAAGAGATATCGATTTTTATAAACGGTCAATTTTGCATCGATACAGCCCACCCCACAGAAGGGTGCAACCCCTCGTAACAATCGAAATCAAACATGGCGCATTTCAAATACTGCATTTTCAAATTGTGGTTTTATATTTTTATTATGAAGATAAAATTGTACCTATATTATAATTAATCAGATTTTTTTTTTCATTTAAGAATGTTATAACATTCTTAAATATGTGGAATGTTGTGTGTACATTAAAAAAAAATGTTCTAGTTTTGTAAAAAAATACTGTCAAATCCTACGTACATAAACAACACATTATATGCAATACAGAATTAACTTTAAAAAAGATATTTCAAGTTTTTACAAATACGATATATAGTTCACGTCTATCGGTACAAAGTTTTTGTCGTACTCTACACAGAGTAGTGAATCCCAGACAATCTTATGAATAAGTGCAGTTTTGAAACTTCGAAATCTTCTCAACAATACACCGTCATTATAAATTTAAAACTGGAAATCGTAGATGTAGAACCGTGTGGCGTAGGTAGATTTTTAACCGTGTGACGGATAGTATACATGTGTCGCCACCCCATTTCTATGTGGGTGTCATAAGAGGCGACAGAGGGTAATTCTGCTGCATAACATCTTCAGCCATAAAAGAGTGGTAGCCGAGTATTGCACGATTGGGCCAAGCTCGCACTGGTGTAATTACATTCCAGCAGAAGATCGGCGTGAAGCAGTATTGCGCCGTGTTTCGTACAGTCAGCTGGTGTCCGGAGGCCTGTATTCCCATCCCATTCCTCTTCCATCCTGTTCTACTCCCAACTTACCATCGTTAATCCTCTCCTTAGCCCTCCAATTCAAGGCATCAGCGACACTTTGATGTTGTAGATGTGCATGGGCTTCGTTTAGTCACTTAGCATCAGGTGAACCGTACGCTCCGCTTGCCTACTCTTTGGTTATTTGTATAAAATAGACAAACCTAAAAGCTATTAATAATATAAGAATAAAACTTAAATTGAATGTGATATTTATGCTTTCTGTATTCGAAGATTTCTAAATGAAAAACATGATATAGGATAAACAATGAAGATAAAAAATAGTTATGAAAGTTTTATAAAAAATACAAATATAGTACCTAGTACACACATTCGTTCCTACACTCTATATCGAGTACATAGAGTAGTGAATACTAGATACAATCTTATGAATAAGTGCAGATTCGAAACTTATTCGAGATCTTCGCAACAAAGCGCCGTCATTATAAATTTAAAACGGATCGTAGTAAAGTTTTTTCAATCTGGTTGATGGATATTTTTATGTACGAAAATAAATATTTAAATCTCATTGCATGTATTCGATAGATTTGTATGCGGTCTTTTTGAATTAAATTGGGAAAAAGAATACTAGATTTTATGTTATGTTTATACATACGCATATAATTTTAAAAAATCTTCTAGATTTGTAAAAAATTACTTTTAGGTCTCACTTATATAAACAATTCACAAACAAAAGTTTTCTTTTTAGGGTCATTTTGAATTGAATTGGGGTCCTAAAAGATTATTCGACTTTAAGTTGTTTATATGTTGAGTTTCGAAAGATTTTTGTTTTAGATTTTCATAGTAAAACACGGTATTTTAGAAAACCGCCGGTTTCAGATAATAATGATGTATAAATGACTCATATTTTAGTTTACAAAGGAATAGTTAGAAATTATAGAAAATTCATTGGTATAAATGAAATTGAGGTTTCTAAGTAAATAACCATATTTAGCGCACATAAGAAAATTAATCGCGTTTAAATTTCAAATTCAGATCAACTTAAGAGAGTTTTTATCTGCATTAATACGTGTTTAAGCGCTGAAAAATGCGTACAAAAGATCAATTTTCCGAGAAAAACAAGCTTTGTGATTTAAAATTTCAATTTAACCAAGAAAAATAGTGTTAAAAGTTTATAAGAATGTAGATATATTAAGGTGCTTTAAAAAGGCTTGTAACCCCCACGGCGAGGCTCATTTGTTATTGTTAAGTGGCCTCCTAGCCTCTGTTCATTTATATTTGTGCAATTTAAGAAGTTAACATTTATTATCAGGGTTAACTTCTATACTGAAGTGATACGAACAATACAATAATTATAATTGTTGATTAAAAATGTTTGGGATCCAAATATCATAAAGTTTCTTATCAAGCAATGAAATATTATAAGTAATTCTTTTTCTTAATGGCAGTGCTGTGTTGCCACAATTTTGCCAAAATATTATAAGTATAGATACGTTATATGCATACAAAACACCGTCAAAAAATGCGACCTGTCATCTATTGACAATCACAATTATAGTTGACAAATATTGAAATCATGACATTTAAAATTATATTAAACTTATTTAAAAATATTAAAAATGTCTGTATTTTACTTATGACTTAATATATGTTATGCTTTTATTTTTATTTTCCTAATAGTTCATCTATTTTCTAAATACACACGAAGTCATTTTATTCGCGATAAAATGACTTCGTGTGTATTATACTATTGCTATGTAAAGTTCTGTCAACAATCGTTACGTAACCAAGGGAGTGTGGATATACATGTATCCGTTTGAAATCTCAAAATTAGCATGCTAGTAACTTATCTATAGTTATATTATATCATAGTTATCAAATTATTCCTAAAAGAGCAAGAACTATCTATCAAGTTCTTGGCTTGGACCAGTTTAATTGACCTAAAAGTACCAAAATAGATATAGTATTTTGGTACTTTTGGTTCCTAAGAGCTTTGTTCACTAAAACATTCATAGATGTTTGGGTCATCGGTGTGCTAATTTTAAAAGCTAAGAGTAAATAAGTGTTATAAATTTAATAATATTTACACAACCGGTGTATGAGTGCTATTACGTTCATTAAATAGTGAATTATCTTAAGTTAAAAATATTTGACACTTTTACAGGCTAACGTTAATAGTATAGTATAACAAGATATTAATTTTTTTATCTTCTGGCTATCTTTAATTTAGTGGACTAGTGATTCTTTCGCATGGAACCTTTTTCAAAGTCAAAAGTCAAAATGTTTATTTAATCGGCCTTCTTCGAGGTGCTTTTAGAACGCCATTTCTATATTGGTTGACACTGATATCCCTATATTATATTTATAATGTAAAAGCTTATACTCGAATTAAAATGTTTGTCACTTACAATTAAAGGAATTGGTAAGAAAATTTTTTAACGTATATACATTCATGCAATGCACACAGAAGAATTTGCGTTCGGGAGTGTTTGATATATCCGCGCTGTTTGCTTTCCGTCTCTCCAAGTGCCATTTTGCTCCTTTCCAATCCCACTAAGTTATATTTGTAGGTTAAAATCTCGAAGCACACGAAGGCGCTAAACCAGTATTTACTGTCTGGATAATAATACTATATTTTATGGAGGGTACTACAAATCTATTTTATTTCAGAATTTGTCGCTTGCTCATACGTTTCTCGAACGGTTTATTACTGTATTTTTGTTGAGCACAATGTGTGGAATATTACAAACATACAGCATTATTACGTTGAAAAGAAAAGATGTGATAAAATAATAAATATGTATGGAAGACAGGACGTTGAAATGTATGACATTACACATTTTAACGATTAGGATTGCGTGAACAGAATTAAAATGCATTAAAACAATCGCTTTAATCATAGATTTATTGGGTGAATGGATAACAAACAGGTACTTTAAAGTTAAAAATATCCTCACACAACAATATTCAATCAAAACTGTCATTTTAAAAAATAAAGAAATAAAAATAAAAAAAAAAATTGTTGAAAACTCGAAACATGCCTAAAAAGTATTGTCGACATCAGCTACCAAATTAAAAAATATAACTATCACAGGGCCTAAGTCTTTGTCACAAGTACGTCCCCACGTCACAAGTACAAAACGCAGTCGCACCGTCGGATTGTTAAAATTGCTGCAAAACTGTTGATTTAAATTTAATGTAATCCGGTAAGACGATGTTTCAGAAAGTGGTGCGGGCAGTTATAAAAATTCAAAACAGGCTTAAGATTAAAGTGTCACTTTACTATTATCACTGAAACTATCAAATTTAAACATCAGAAATTATTGGTAATCCTGGAAACAATACACGTAAAGGCACATTCATGTTACAGAATAGGTAATAATAAAACATTCAATGGTAAAACGGGGGTTTGAAACCTGGGATTTCTTTATGTCTAGTCCGTCCCCACTAAGTGCAGTCATACCTCTGGAGTATTCCCAGCTCTCCGCATAGGTAACTAGGGAATGTTGAAATGGCAACACTGTTGATTTAAATTCAATGTAACTCGACACTTGCGAGTGAAATTGGGACTTTAAACCTGGGCTTTCTTTATGACAGGTCCGTCCTTATTACAAAGTAAAGTCGTATCTCTGGAGTATTCCCAGCTCTCCGCATAGGTAACTACGGAATGTTGAAATGGCAACACTGTTGATTTAAATTCAATGTAACTCGACACTTGCAAGCGAAATTGGGACTTTAAACCTGGGCTTTCTTTATGACAGGTCCATCCTTATTACAAAGTAAAGTCGTATCTCTTAAGTATTTCCAGCTCTCCGCATAGGTAACTAAGGACTGTTGAAATGGCCGCAACAGTGTTGATTTAAATTCAATGTAACCCGGTGAGCTTGAGGAATTAACGCTGAAAAATACTCTCAATGTAGTTGAGTACATGAATAATTTTAACAAGACGGAATGTTACATCGTTGTTTAATCTTAAAAGCTTCGTGCTTTATTAGATTTCTTTGTTCATTGTTGTAGAATTAAACAAGGTTTAAATATCCGTGATCATTTATATCATGTACCTTTGCTCGTTTTGAAATAACAAAAGCGTTACTCTAGTTAACATGACATAAAGCGATTGATTATCTATGCATCTTTTCACGCACAATCATTGCAAAGATTATTCATTTTAAACAGGGGTTTACGGTTAAAAACAACCAAATATTTAACACAGCGCCGTTTAGTCTCGAAAGAGTATATGGAATCTAGATAAGAATAAACATACTTAAACATATTTTTAAAGTAATTACATGCATACTATAAATAAATGGACAACCAGACAGCACAATTACAATGTTAATCTCATCACAATTCTACCCGTAGGGATTGAGAGCATACGCTCTGACGCAACATCCATTGTTATATCCTGCACGCCAATCGACTCATTCGTCGAATTATTACAAAAATACAGCGACATACTTATAACAAATTTATTAAGCCAAAAATGAATATACAAAAAACATTCCAACAGCTCCAAACTTTAAAATAATGTGCCGAAAACATGAAAATGTACGCTAATATTTGAGCAATTTTACACTTGGATATCTGAGTCGCTTCTGAAATGCAGTATAATTTTGTATAACTATATTCAGGAAGGTGTCCAAATTGGAGGTGCTTCCAAATTTCTGCATATAGCATAATTTTATCAAATAATATATTTCACGTGAGACTAGATAGCATACAAAATATTCGACTTTAAAAGATTTTCACGTTTTATTTTAACTAAAGAAATGAAATTTATCGTTTTTGTCACTTATTAATTCATTGGTTTTTAAAAAAGTTTTTAAAATTGATTTAATGTCTTCTTGACTATCAAAAAATTTTGTAATGAGCACTTTGGGCTTATTTTTGTCAACTTACTCGTGTTACTTCTGATCCCGTAGCAACTCCGGGATGAAAAGCCTATAATACATAATACATAATACATAATACTTTATTGCTCAAATATATACATCTGAGTCTTCTATATTCTGAGTCCTTAGCTACATGTATACCGAGTTTCAACATAATCGGTTCAGTAGTTTTTGCGTGAAAGGGTAACAAAGACATACATACATCGTTACCAATTTTCGCATTTCAAATACTAGCCTCGCCCCGCGGTTTCACCCACGTAACTTCGAATCCCCTATTCCTCTATTAAAAGTAGCCTATATGTTATTCTGAACCCTTACCTATATATATATACTAAATTTCATCATAATCGGTTCAGGGTTTCAAATAATTATACATTTGATTTAATTTTCAATCTTCCTACAAGTCTCCTAACACTAAACACACACGGCGAGGGTAAACAGAACCCGAAGGTAAGCCTTACGTGCGGTTTCATACATATATTATATATTATATGTACCAGAATACCTGCCGTCTTATGATATACTAGTTGTTGTTCTTCGCTCCCGTAGCATAACGCTATAGCAAATATCAAATTAAAATCTGTAGCAAATGAACTTATAATTAGCTTTTTTGAATCTACCCACTATTAATTCGGAAAGCTTTTTTCACCGATAATAATAGTATAGTCATCCTATTGATGGTAATAGCATGAAATAATTTTTCAGGACGAGTAGTTCCCCAGTTTAGCGCGTTCAAACAAAGAAATAAACTCTTTAGCTCTATTTTATTAGTATAGATCATCTGAGTACTGCTTGTCACGATCTTCCGATTTGGACATACATGGGAAAAAATACGTAGCATTTTTGAGTACACTTGTAGACAAGGTCAAATAATTACTGGTAAATGTTGATTTTTCAGAAACGGTAAAACCGTATTAAAGAATTTTACTAATTAATAGTGTTTAAAGAAATAGTGCGAAAGCTATAGTATTTAATTCATCAAGAAGCGACAATACACTTTGTTTGCATAAATTGGAAACGCATGAAATAACTGTAAACAAATACGTCAAAATCAGTCGCGCCAAAGGATTCACAAATTAATACTTAATACAATTACTTTCAGATCAAAGTCCACGAACTTTCACCACAAATTTACAATAAAATTTGCACCTTATGCTATTGAGCATAAAATTGAATATCACCTGCATGTCATTATCTAACCATTCGCGAATTATTTCCCCCAGGAAGCGGCGGGAAATCCCGTCGTCTCGAAAGTGTTTATTTGTAATTCAGTTTGTTTTGTAAGGGATAAACTTGAGAATATATTATGGGAAAGTTCTGAATATGCTGCAGTTTTGAATCTGCAAGAGGGATTTGCAGAATATAGCCTATAATGCTAGGCGTACACCTATCGTACTCCATCTGCTGTTGTTTTACGGCCGTTTTCAATAATGTATCAAAGATTATGGATTGATTGTTAAGTCAGATTATATGACGTTAGATCAATAAAAGTCATAACAAAGGCTATCCATCGACAGCATATTGAAATCAAAGTAAGTGCAAATAGATAGATTTTTCTGACTTTAGTAAGCAAAACAAGAGATAGATAGAATATTTCGTGTCGTAGCTTTTTTTCAATGTGAAAAAGACGCACATGCCTGGTGCGCTGTTTGCGGGCCAGCCCTAATAAAATATTGCGCTATATAGGTTGAATGCTGGTATGTGAACCACTGCTGCAAACTGGCCGCTTCTGCGACCCATTTGGTACAGTGGATGTGGCAATGGGCTATTATGCCGGAGGGTGTGGGTTCGATCCCCACGAGTAGAAAGTTATGATGTGATGAACATTGTAATTTTCTACTATCTGGGTGTACATTTTTTGTATAGTATGTATGTATTTACAAAAAAAGTTTAGGTATGTCTATCAGTTATCTAGATCCTATAGTACAAGCTTTGCTAAGTTTGGGAATAGATGGCGTTTAGCAAATGTCGAGGAATATTTAAGAAATATTTATTTACTGTATTTAATTTTAAGATATACTAATATAGATTGTAAGAATTCATTGTTACTAACAATAATTGAGTCAAAGTTACTAGAATAAAAGAATTTATTATTGTTATTTTTCTGTTCCTCCTGTTAAATCTAAATAGCCAATAACCTTACTCCTTTTCGTTCTTATTGTTTCAAAAATAAGCGTGTTTTGATCTAGTTTTCCCTTTATAATATAAATATAGATAATAAAGTGAGATGTTATGATCAAAGTCAAATAATAGGTACAAGAAATATCAATAGAAAATACTGCGTTACATTTTTCTTTCAACATTGTCAATACAGACATTTCTAGAGAACTTACAAAAATAACGTTTAAGCATGTTTTCGCAATATTTTTATTTGTCAAATATTTTCAAATAATCCCCAATTAGCGTAGGTTTGTCGCCAATAAAAGGAAAATATAACAATAAATCGAAGAAACGGTTTCTCAAAGTAAATATCGATTCTAGAATCTAAAGTCGTCGTAATTGTCAGTGGAACAGAGTGGGAACAATTATTTCTCTAAACAACGTCTAAGTACAGTTCGTGACGTTTCCGTAGTATTGTAGCAGTTATTTTATTGTTAAACTAGCTGTTTACTCTGATTTGCGCATTGTATATAATAATCATAAGAACACAACTTTTTAAATGGGTGTCCAAATACTTCACTCTTACAGAAATTTCTCGAAGATTATCTTTCATACCAAATTCATTAAAGTTGTGCACCGATTCGTGGTTTGACCGAATAACACTTACCGAATTTTAAACTTAACTGAATCGGATATTCGGTCAAATTATTACGTGTTTTGCCGCGTAAACAAGTTCAAACAAACGCTTGGACCTTTTCAATAATTTAAGAGAATAGAAATACTTGAACCGAATGTATTCGGGCGATTACAAAGATGCCGAATCAACCAAATACCCAATAAATATTCTATATTAAAAACCATAAGCAAAATTAAATTAGCTGTTCCATATTAAATCATTAAAGATGTATGTATTTTGATTTCATATTTTATGTGTATGACAACCTGCAACATGACTTCTTTTTATCCTTAACCTAAGGTAGCATGGAAGCAATTGCTTGATAGCAATAAGGCATTAGCATTATTAGCATTGAATTGTAATTACAACTCTTAAATTAATGTATGTGGTGTACAATAAAGGATTAAATAAATAAATAAATCTTGAACATACAAATATTTTAATTCTATATTTTTACGTTATACAGATCGAATCCGAATTGCTAATTCTACCTTTATAGTAAAATCCAATAGTCTATTACCCGTACAAAGTCAACATTGGCCTTCACGACGGTCAGAATCATCAAACCCTAACAAATCATATTTTAACAGGCCTGTTGACTCAGTAGCAAGGATTCCATGTTTTCTGTCCGAGGAGTTTGCTTTTTGATTATAATAGGTAAGGTTTATAGGAAAGGACTATCTTATATTACGCTACGATACGGGTAAAACGGTGGAGCATAGATACATTTTGCAATTTTTACCCGATTGCGATAGAATGTTATATTTTGTGGTAGTGACATGAGAGGTGTTTTTGAATTTGGGTAGTGGTGTGTGCTAGATAAATTTACAAAAAATGCTTGCAAAAAAGGAGGGGGATGGATTCATTCTTTTCCTAAATAATTCAGTGATGTTTTTTATATGTAATATTTTTTCATACACAATTTGTAATTAAGGCTGTTTATTGTTATAGATGCGTCGTATGTAACAATAGCTGCTATGTTAGCAATCCTGCTGAGGTTGGATAAAACGGGAATTTAAATCTATTAATTTTATGTACATATTAATAAAATCCAGAATTGTCTGTCAGTCCAAAGTCAACATTGCCCGAAGGTCAGAATCATCAAACCCTAACAAATCATATTTTAACAGGCTGTTGACTCAGTATCGAGGATTTAGGTAATGTTTTCTGTCCGAGGGAATCGCTCAAATGGCGCGGGAAAGTTTGTGTAAAATAAATATTTTGCGATTTTTATTGTAATGTTGCTTTGTTTTGACTGTTGCCTTACAGCTATTTATTCTGAAAAACTTCTATATAAATAAATAATAAAATAAATCGTTTATTTTCAAGAAGTTTTTACATAATTATGTCCAGGTTCCTGAGATAGTGTAAACTGTTTTTCAGGAACCAATTTTTATTACTATTTATACTTTGAAAATAACATACAAATTACAATTATACAAAGAAGAAAACAGATAGTAAATAAACAGAAATAGTGAATTTATGATAATTTAATTTTAAATATATAGCATATATATGACTTAAGTGTATTTGTTAATTTGGAAAACGGTAAATTAAAAGTAGATTTAATGTAAGTCATCAAAAGAGTTAAGTTCGTAGAATTTTAATATTATTGCTGTAAACACTTATTTTCAATGCAAAAGTTTATGGAAAAAATAAAGGCAGAGAATCCGATCGCTAACATACATAACATGAAGTGAAATTGGGAGAGAAATAGAACAGGATCGGAGAGGAATGAGGTGGGAGTACAATTATATGTATAAATCAAAACCTTTCAATTCATACCACTCTCTGGTATTGTATTAAAAACTATTTTACTCTGCGTCTATTTAATCTTCGTAACCTACTGGTCTCCCTCCTCTTCAAACCTAAAATTTTCTTTTTTCTAAACTAATTGCCTGCGCTAACGTTTATTATCTATACTAATATACTAATATTATAAAGAGGAAACATTGGTTTGTTTGAAACCACACCACCCGATGAAATTTTGTACAGAGATTCTTTGTAACCTCAGGCCATAGGATAGTTTTTATTGCCTGCAAAATTGAATCTCATGGATACTCCTGATATCTTCGAACAAAGACTTGTACATAAATAAGCCGGGCCATCTCGATTTGATAGATAGATAAATTATTTATTCAAGAAGGTACAAAGCACAGAGTAATTAATAGTTTAGAAATTTGGTGACCTCACTACGTCAATAATATGAAATAATGCATGTAACTGTTTATAATTCTAGCATGGTCTCCAGTAAAACCGTACCGAAATCCGAAAAGCCCGAAGCACCTGCGTGTTTTCCGCTTTGCATTTCCGCCGTGCTTCAAATATGGCTGGATCAGGCGCCATTTTTTTGTTTCCCTCCATAAAGACCTGTTCAGACGTGTCAAGATGCGACGAAAGATAAAACTTGCAACGCTCAGTAATATAAACAAACAAATATAAAATTTTTGTATTAAATATGATATGTATTTATGCAAATTATAAAAACGTACATTATTCATACTTTAACATGCATTGTTAAGATTTTATATATATGTTAATGATCAATTATCGAATTTAAAATGAGCTTATATAAATAGTTTTAAAAAATTGAATTTGATAGCAAATTAACAAGGGTTTTAATTTTTTTTATTATTTTAAGCTATGTTGACGTTTATTCAAAAAGCTTTATTCAAAATGGTATCCCAAGAAGTCAATGTAGTACGATGACTTATAAAGTCATGAAGGTAAATTCTTCTTCTTTTTTTATGTATGGCATTCCTGATCAAGGTAAATTGATGAATGCGTTTCAAGATTTGACGGAGTCAAGTAAAAAGTTGAGCATTAAAACTGTCTTGTTGCGCCGTGTCGCCTCTTAGTGTGGCTTAGCCCTAATCTGACGTACGTGCTATGAGACTGTACAAACATGTCCTGAAAGGGTGTATAATAATCACCCTTCACTTGTATTGCGCTCCTTATTATAGCGAAGTAAGGGGCGACGCACACTCGTCTTCTTTTTGTTTGATACTACAGAGTAATAAAGAAAGGAACTGCTAAGATCGCTTTAAAGAACGGATACATAACTATTGTTCTATATTAACGTATATTTTTTAAAGATGATTCAATGTTTTACTAGCTGTAACTGTAATAGGATACGAAATATAAAATCCGAGTTGTAGTTGCGGTTTGATTTACTAATTAACATTGAATAATCCAAACATTAACGTTTATTATCTATACTAATATTATAAAGAGGAAAGATTTGTTTGTTTATAACAACACCGATTTGGATGAAATTTTGTATAGAGATTCTTTGAAACCCCAGAAATGACATAGGATAGTTTTATCCCAAAAATCCTACGGAAACGGGATATACAATAAGCGGGTAAAACGTAGCTCACCTTGTTGTATAAGTAGGAGGTAGGATGTGCAGTTTTTAAACACCTATTATACCAGTTTGTTTGCAGTATTTATAGGTTTATAAGGGTCTCGATAAAATGATGGTCCAAGACGTGAACTTTTCTGTTAAACAATGCAGAGAAATGTAATTTCCCTAAAGAAAAAAGTCTCAGAAATATTGGCGTAAAATTTCCCCTTTATCAAACCACGCTGTATTGTAGGATACATCAACAGGACTTAAAGGGTTCTGTATACAGGGGCTATTTCGTTCACTGCCATACGTCAGAATAGTGCGAAAATACAAAAAGAGATTCTTAACAAAACTTATAGGTTTACAGTGACATGCAAGCTGCATTGAACTTTATTAGTATATATTCAGAGTCGTAATTCATTTGTACGTTAAATACGTACAAATGAATTACGTTTTAATAGTAGTATCTATTACTAAGCCGTATTTAAAAACGATCGAAGCCTAATCTTCCTTCAAATTATTAGAGAGGCGCTGGATGGAGTTAAACACTTAAACCAAGTGGTCTAGACAGAGTTGAGAAGTCTGCTCATAACCATGCTTTGAACGAAAGCGATCTGTGCTTAATTACAAAGAGTGCCAATTTTCATGTAATATTTTGCAAATTTATACACGCTTATTATTAGGCAATATTTGATGAGAATATCTTGAATATATGTAAAATGTATTTCTAAATGAAAATTCTTATTTCAATGCATAATTGCATCATTTTGGATCATAAAATATTTTTATATGACTAAAATTATAATTTAAGTTGTTTTTATGATAAGTTAATGATTACAAAGAAGTTATTCCTCAATATAGGGTTCCATAGTTTGGAGACCAAATCCATATATATTGCTTATAAATATATATAAAAGGTACAGCATATGATAATTATATTACTTACTAGCTTTCCGCCCGCGGCTTCGCACGCGTGGGCTACTAATTTCTGTATTTTTAGAGGATCACATCAAAAGTTTAAAAAAATTACGATCGCAGGACCAGTGATATATGCGCGTGTCTATAGTTTTTTTAATAATTTTCTATGGAAATAGGTTTGACCAAAATCTCACAGAGCGCGCGCCTCTTTAAAAATACAGAAAATAAAAGGCCACGCGAGCGAAGCCGCGGGCAGAGAGTTAGTTATTTTTTGAAGTTTTTTGAGGATTCGTTGAGTGTTTTAACGTCTAATAAGTTAAGAGTATAAAAAAGCATGTCCGCAACTCAACCAAAATCTCACAATCACGTGGTATGACATTTTCACGACTTTAGGAGCGTATATCTCAAAAAATATTTACTTAAGCAAAAAACGCATTTAGAAACCTCTATTTAATTTTCAAAGACCTATCCAATGACCCCTCATTTAATGATGTACTCGTATATTTATTTCTTTACCCTCCATTTACATGTATGGGAAGCCACCCCTAAATATATTTTTTTCAAATAAAATGTAGCCTATAATTTTCACCTAATCATGATCTATCAACATGTGAAAATTTATCAAAATCTGCCTGGTGGTTATTGCGTGATTGACGAACATACAAACAGATAAACAGACAAACAGACAAACAGAAAAAAAATTTTTTAACCATAGTTTTGGTATCTATAGAACATACATATTGCATACCAATTACTCTTTTTGAAAAATATTCAATGTACAGAAATGGTTCGGTTACTGCTTTATTATATGTATAGATATTTGCACCCCGCTTCCCCGATTTGTTTGATTCATTAAACTCCTTACAAGTCCATGATCACTTCATATGTACAATAAGTAATAACATACAAATCAATACATAGAAGATAAAAAACTCACAAAATAGTTCAGTTTTATTACCAGTTAAATTTCGTGAAAGTTTATGTCCATCCCTTTTGACGCATGATATCCTGGGGCGGTCAAGTTTATTGTACAATTTGCATGATGATCTCGGTTTGATTTAATTTGGGAGTTACCTTTGTGGAGTTTATTCGTCTTGGGTATAGAATGACCCATGTAATATGTTGTGCTTCGTAGAAAATGTATGCCTTTCTTACATATTATTATGGGATTTTCGTAATGGTTAAGGATAGAATTTTTTAAAAGTAAAAAATAACCTATCCTAGTGGTTCTCATTTGTTTTGGCTAAAGTTGATTAAAATTATAAAAAAAGTATTTTAATATTGTCAGACATTTTATATTTTTAAATTTGATCGGCAACAGCGTCCTCAGAGACTATTAAATTTTCAAACATTTAAATGTAAAAGTGACAAAAACAGTAACATATTAAATACGTGGAAACAATAGACAAGTTAGACAATCGCGTATCAGTTGCTCACTCAGTCGGTCAAGCATTTGATCATGCATGCATGAAGATATAAAACATGTGTCATAAATGCAGCCTTTGAAATCAACATGCCCTCAGAGTTCTGACTCAAAAACTGATTTGATTTTTACAATTTGCTACCAGCTTTATTAAATCGCTTCCGAGTTTGAAGCGTTACGGAATTTATTTTATTACACTGACTGAAAAGTTTTACTTTTGCGTAACTCGGAGAAACAAAAAGGCCATGCGTTTTAGACGTTCATATTTATAAAGCCCTCTGATATTTCAATATGTAAAACATAAAGGAAACAACAGAAAAGTTAGACAATCGTATATTACTCGCTCCCTCAAACAGTCAAGCAAATTTGATCATGCATGCATGAAGATATGTAGCGTATATGGTGAATGCAGCCTTTGAAGTCACAATCCGATTTCAGAGTTTAAACTGGATGCTTATGATTTGATTTTTGCAATTTTCTGTGAACCAACCGGCTTTATTAAATCGCTTCCGAGTTGAGGCGTCACGGAATTTATTTTATTACACTGACTGAAAAGTTTTACTTTTGTGTAACTCGGACAATTAAAAAGGACATGCATCATTTCAAGCATATTTGATCATGCATGCATGAAGATATTTAGCGTATATAATGAATGCAGCCTTTGAGTCACATTCCGATTTTAGATTGTAGATTCAAAGGCTTATGTAAAAGTATTACTTTTGTATAACCCGGACAATATATTCTAATATTAATGTTGGATAAGAATAAGGACATTAGTTATTACACACATATTAAACACATATCTAGTTTTTATAATATGTTTACCGTTGAATATAAGTGAATTATTGTGCATATTAGGCCCAAGCGATTTCATTTGCACAACTGATTTAATAGTTTTTCTTTTTGATAATCATTTCACCCATAATCTATAAGTTTTCCAAATATCATCTATCCACTATTTTTCTAATCTATACTAATATTATACAGCTGAAGAGTTTGTTTGTTTGAACGCGCTAATCTCAGGAACTACTGGTCCGATTCAAATTTTTTTTTAGTGTTAGATAGTCCATTTATCGAGGAAGGCTATAGTCTATAATATTATCCCGATAATCCCACAGGAGCAAAGCCCTGGGGCGCAGTTAGAAACAAAATGAAGTGGCTATATTAGTTGATAATATGGTACATTGTATAAGTAAATACGCATCAGTTTTAATGATACTTCTAAATATTACGTATATATAGCATCAATAGTTATGTGACCAGCGGGGGCAAAGTTTGGTTATCGCCTATTTGTGTAATATTTTGTTTATAATAGTGTTTGCCTCCCAGATATAGTTAACATAATTTTGAATATGATTCGCTATTAAAGCTAGCTATACCGTATTTTATCGAAACAAATATTTGTTAAACATACCGATATCTATACTAATATTAAACATGCTATATATTAGTGATACGAGTAATAGTAGAAAATATAATGGGTAGTTGAAATACATACAAATACTTAGGTATGCATAGTTGAATCTGTCCAGCGCTTTTTACCTATCTACATTCTGCACTGTAGTGTACCAACAACACTTAATAATTTAATAATAATTATTTGTTATTAAAAAGTAATCAGATGAAGCTTCGTCAAAAGATCCGATCATAAGTTGTATCAAGCCAAGAAGTATTAACGAAGGAACAAATGCTTTGAAATGCTTTCAAAGATCGCGTGAATACAGAGTGAAGGGGAACTAGTGCCCGATACGAATTCACAGCCGAGTTAGTGAAGTTCGTGATAAAGTTATTCCTGATAGTTTCCTAAGAAGTGCAACCTCGGGTTATCGAGTAATTGAGTTACATACAAACAAACAAGTTGGTATCGCACATCGCACTATATGTAATGATTGTAATTGAAACATTTGAAAGTAATGAAGATGTTGGCGCAGAAGATATCTGAATGAATATTGAAGATACATATCAATATTTTAAAAGAAAAAGTGTAAGAAAATTATGTTTGACTAAAAAATGTTCAGTGATCAGACTTATGATAGAATTGGAAGGAGGGATGCCAACGAATTTATTATCTTTAAGCACAAATATAAAACTTATATTAACTTCATATGAAGCAGAATAAGAAGAATTAACAAGGTCTTTGGAATAAGTAACAAATGCTTTGAAATGCTTTCAGCGATCGCGTGAAAGCAGGGCGAAGGGGAACTAGTGCCCGATACGAATTCACGGCCGAGTTTGTGAAGTTCGTGATAAAGTTATTCCTGATAGTTCGTGAAGTGCAGCCCCGGGTTTTCGAGTAATTGAGTAACAAACAAACTATAAGGACGAATTGAGACACAAACTAATGAAGATGGTAGAACTGATAAGAAAGGGGAAGATGGGGCTAAATATTCCGTTTTTAAAATACTTATAAATATTTATAACGCAATTTGTATTATAAGGAAATTCATCAATGTGTTAGAATTAACATGTAGGTTAGGCTATTGCATGAAATAAGCATAGAGTTTAAATAGTTATAGTTATAGAAGTATTCACGTCCCCCCGACTTCGCAACCTGCGCCCACCGGTAGCGCTCATCGTCGAACTCGACATTTTATTTTGACTGAACTATTCGCCTATGACATTTCATTAAAATCGGATAAAATATACTCAAGTTATCGTCGGACAAAGTTTCTCATACTGACATACAGACATACTAATATACAATCGCCCGGCCACCTCTACTCTGAGACCAAGCTTCGCTCAATCATTTACATTCAGAAATAGTTGTTTTAACAACACATCGAACGACATCTAGCATAATTTAAAAAACAATCACTTTATTCCCGTGTTTTACTATTCATAAAAAATAACATTTTACATAAAACACTCGATCATGTTTGCATTCAAAATCGACAAACTAAAAAGAAGCGGATTTTTCTTTGAAAGCCCTCACAATGAAATAGTAGAGTCCTCATCAATTATGTGGACAATCAGCGAATGACAATTGACATATCTATCTCTTTTATTTACACGAATGGCACCGTGGGAGAGAAATTGATAGAGAATGTGTCAGCACTTGACGTGGACCCCGGTGAGACAAGCACCTAATTTAGCACCTGCGTTTTAAGATTGTACCCGTAATTGGTTTCTTCCTCCTTTTGGTAAGATTTCATTTGATTTTGTACGTCGGCAGTCTCAAGTTTGTGATTCAATTTGAGACATATTTGATAGGTATATCTATCTATTTATAAATATGTGGACAATTCTGGTGACATTGTGTAGCATCTAGTAAACATATAGTATTGCTTGTTATTAATTTAGGGTGCTTTATAAAAACGTTTACTGTGTTTTGTATGGTGAGCGAGTGTCCGGATGCCTGCATTTCCGTCGCTTTCTTCTTCTCTCCTTATCCCCTCCCCTGCCTTTAAGACGGCAAGGCATCTGTGACACTTTGATATTGTAGGTGTTCATGGACTGCGGTCAGACACTTAACATCAGGTCAACCGCATGCCCCGCTAGCCTGCTATAGCAAAAGAAAAGTATTATATAACAATAATTAAAGTAAAATTGTATCGTAGCAAAATCTTGAAATTCCATAGCAAGTAACTTATTATTTTGACAAAATACTAGGTGTATTTTACTGTGACTCTAAGACAAATACTTATTAAATTGCCCATTGATGTTTATAATAATCACGAATTACGCCATTACTCATCACTTGCACTACACTCAACGCTCAAGAATTTGCCGCTTACTATAGTGAAATTTGTCGCAATTTATACATTGCTACAGTCAGTGTTGCGTAAAGATCAGAAAAGCGCTATTATTCCGAGAACTGCGACCATTTTTTGGGTAGTTGTTTGAGGCAATCTGAAAACTTGTCTAATGCCTCTCCTATTATACCCCGACACCGAACTGCAGACCTATCTTGTGAGATGCGGGCCTAGTTCTACATAAGCCTCGATTTTTTTTATAAATAGTATATTTGAAAATTGAGATGAAATGTTTAAAATGTTATAGTTTAATGTTTGAATATCACCTGTATTTCTCAAAATTTGCACTAAACACAACACCCAAGATCCACGCCGCTTACTAAAAAATTAAAATTAGTACTCCATACATTGTTATTTTACAATCGATGTTGCGTGAAGTCATCAGCTAAGCGGCTTTACTTAGATTGAATAAGGCTTATAATTTAATGAACGAAATTGTGGTGCGAAGCTATTGTGGGAAATACATAGAAATTAAGCTATTAAATGATATTATGAGATTCATTAGTGTATCACAGTTATATACTGGCTGTTTCCCGCGGTTTCACCCACTAACGTACAGAAGAAGGGTAGTGTTTTTCTAACGTATGTGTGTTTGTTTGTTTAACCATTTTTGGCACGAACTACAGTCCAAACGGCTCGACGGATTTTGACATGTGAAGTGTTGTTGGATTCGTTAGAAATGTGGTAAAGACATAGACTATAAAATTTCAAAATGGCGCTTGCAAATCCGATAAAGGGCGGGTAGGGTTGATTTTTTTATAGATAATTAAGTCAGATTTTTTATAGATGTATATTTGTAATACAAACTTAGTAAAAGACCTATAAAGTTACTATTATTATCGTGTTAAGTAAAATATGTGTTAACGCCTAAGTAAAACTATAAAGTAACTATTATTATAGTGTTATTCAGTTAACATATAACGGTTCAATTTGTCCGTATTGGCAGTACTTAATCATCATATCGTATATCAAACACCATTTGGCCCCGTCACAGTATCAATATATATATAATCGGATATCTATGCAATTTATTAGTACCAGCCGGTTTCGCGTATGTATGAGTGAGTAAATATCTGAAGTTATAATATATTTAAATACAGTAACCTCTGAACTGCTGGGCCGACTTGACAAAATCCTTTTTTTAAATAGACCAGAGATAGACGTTAATAGGAAAAGTCTGTTAGTTGGCTATATAATGTTATGCTACGGCGTGGATGAGAATTGAATTATTTATATTTATTAAAAAACTACCTAATACGGCTTTTCTATGGTGTATAACATTATGTTTATAAAGCCTATAAAATATAGCCTATGTTACTAGTGGATAATGTAGCTTTCGAATGGTGGAATAATTTTTTATAATCATTCCAGTAGTATTTGAGCATATTCATTACAACCAAACAAACAAACTTTTCCTCTTTACTATATTAGTATATAAAACAAAGAATTCTATAAAATTACCCAAGATTAAAAAAAAAACAAAGGTTACATGATATATATTAGGATAAATGGAAGAACGATAGCTCAGAGCCATTTGTAAAATAGAGGCTGTAATGCGCTCCCGAGAGGTAAGCAAATTAATAAAAATCCTAAAAGGACGGCGTTTTCAAGGTACTTCTATAAGGGTGTGTTTACATGAAGCAGTTATTATATTTTTGTATTGAAGGATTTTTCTTGGGATATTTTGTTATGGATATATGCTTTACCTTTCAACTAACAAAGACATTATACATCGATATAATGATAGTTTCATCATTTTAATGTGACAAATTTAATAAAAAAACTTAAAATATATATTTTCATATTTTATTTTGAGTCTGTAGTATCGCAATGGGCAAAGACTTCCCTTCTCTTCCTCCAATAAAAACACCCAATATTTTTTACGTGTTCAATAAAAAAGAATCTCAATAATAATGTCTTCAGAAACTTACAACGCGACTTTCTTAAGCGAAAAAAATAATTCATTATTGAAAAAGAATTTATACACCTTCAATAAATAATCATACCTCAATCGTACCTTCAATAATCATAATTTATTCAAGATACATACTACATTTTAAATCTAAACGTCAACGTCCAAATTTCGACTGTACAACAAAAATTGTTTTCATTTTTGACTCGCATGTACACCTCCCCTAAGTAGATCATTTTCCTTGCCATTATTTTCCCGGTGTATAATATTTCCAATCTCTTTGTTCTAGCAACATCAATATCAGACATGGGAAATTTATTGATTTACTGCGTGTAATAATAAATGTTATGATGTCATAAACAATTCTCATAGAACTATTGTTTTATATCTCAAATTTTTACGATGTAAATAAAGTAATTTACGATAAATGGCTCATATAGCCTTTATTATTTAAAAACTACAGAAATGGCTTATACAAAAACAATAACTAAATAAATGAGATACTTATAATGGTAGATTGGTATCATAATATATAGATTTCGAAATTTTTAAGGACATATAACTGATTTCCTTGTTGGCCCGTGTCGCGACGGGTTTGAATCCATGTGACACCACCTCAATTCTATTCGTGGGTGTTGTAAGAGGTGACACAGGGCAATTCTGCTGCATAACATCTTCTGCATTAAAAAAGTAGGAGCCGAGCATTTCATGATCGAGCCAAGCTAACACCGGTGGAATTACCACCCGCCAGAAGCAATATTGCACTGTGTCTGGTACATCTCTTACCCTGTTTTACTCCTCTCGCAATTTCCCATCATTAATCCTCTCCTCATCCCCACCTTTCTTTCAAGCCTGCAAGGCATCTGTGACACTTTGATGTTGTAGATGTTTATAAGTTGCGGTCAGTCACTTAACATCACTTAACATAAAAACAGGTATGTTAAACTTAGGTAGGTTTATTGTTGATTGAGTGTTACTTAAATTAGATGAGAGGTGCGTACTTTGAATTTACATGTCAAATACATGAATAAAATTTAAACAATAATTGTTCATTTACTTAATTATTTATTTTAATTAATTTTTCATGTTGAATAATATTTAAAATTGAAAACAATTTGAAATTCAATACTACTGTTTGAGATCACAATCCACTTCAACTTAATGCTTAAAATAAACAAAGGCGTGTATCGGATTAATCAAATATTACCAACAAACTACATAAAATAACGGAAATTTTAACAATAATATTCAGAATATCGGCGTTCGAAAATAAAATTTTTATCAACGGCCTTCCATTCCATATTTTTTATTTAAATTGATTCAGTTATTGTCAAATGGTGGATGTCCCTGGTTTTTTAAGGCCTTTAAAAATTCACAACTTACTGCCGATATTCGTTGAAACTGTGTGGCGGTTGCAAAAATCGTATATTTTTTATTTGTATTTAGAAAACGCTGTGGTAAATATTTTTTTAATTTATTTTGCACTTGTTCTATGCTTTAAGCTAGAAAATTACATTTGTCTTTTGTGTATACTGAATAAACGCGCAAACAATTCTCACAATACATTTATTGTCATATTTTATTTTGCACCTGTAGCATTTTGGAAGTTTTTCAACGTTTAATTTTAGACAAAAGCATACAATGTTCATAGAATGTTCTAGATGTATCACTAAACTATTTAAACGATTTGATTCAAAACATTTAATGAAATTTAATCATTGTATAAATATTGGTTCTTACGAATTGTGTAAATTTTTAACAGACTTTACAAAAAGGAGGAGGTACCTTTAACAGGTCACTAAAAATGGAAAGTTATTATTTTTCCATTTTTAGTGACCTGTTAAAGGTAGTAAACATTAGAGCTAGTCTCAGAGTTAGAGTTTAATGAATAGAGAGAGAGCAAAACGTTATGCAATTAATCGTGAAGCCTATGAATATTACATTAAAGAAGAACGCACATAACAAAATAAGCTATTTTAAACAAAACCATATCAAAAAGAGTCACCTCAAGAATACCTTGTCAAAAACTTTATTACTCACAGTAAAATGTAACGTGATGTATAAAATAAAAATTAGGTAAGATTCTATGCAGTCATTTAGAAGGGATGCTAAAGCATTCGCCCCGGAGGTAAACACGAGGAGCAACGTTAATTATTAAATACGCGACCGCTTCGTGTAAAAAACTTAATACTGGAGCGCCTGTAATTGCTACTCCATTTAAAGTTTTTAGTGTAAAGCTTTTTGAATGCAATTTGGGTTTAGATTGTAGATAAAGTTGTTTTTGTTGACGATCGAATACTTTAAGCTAGTCTACTTTAGTCTAGGGGTTACATTACATATTTTCACGCGGTCTAGAGTTCTAATTAAAGTGTTTTGAGATTTTTATGACTCGTAAGCTAGGTTCTGAGATTTAGGGTTAAAGAGAGACCCTTGATGGTCTCAGACTGTTGTATATTTTTGTAATAGAAGCGATATGTACTGATAGATTCAAGATAAACTTAAGTACTGAAATACGCATACATTTTACAATTACCTTTGCGTAATCTTCAATAGAGGGTTTTTGAAATCAATTTTTTGTACAATTTAAATAAAAAAATTTAAACTGCAGTTGTACCCGTAGAAAACCGGCTCGCAAGTCACAATATAATTCTGTTAAATCTGCTACCCCCTGTATAATATTTTCCGATCCGTTCGTTGGTATTTGAATACAGTTAGGTACAATCAATTATTCAGCTAAAATCAGCTCATTTTACCACAGCCATAAATCATATATCGATAGAACGTTATTCTGCTTATCACGAAAATAGTGTAAAATTTCCTGCCATAGTTCTAAACTTCGCTTTCTATTACGTAATTTCGTGCTTACATGGATTTTGCTTGAAAAATTATTACTAGCGGTTTCACCTGCACTGTAATATAAAGATGTTCTATAGTAAGTTATTAGTCAGACAAATCTATCTATTTGCACTTACTTTGATTTCAATATGCTGTCGACGGATAGCTTTTGTTATGACTTTTGTCAATCTAATGTTATTGACCGAGCGAAGCGAGGTCTCAGAGTCGAGATGGCCGGGCGTTGTATGTTTGTATGTTTGTATGTTTGTATGTTTGTATGTTTGTATGTTTGTATGTTTGTATGTTTGTATG
>LQNK01000026.1:132248-236284 GCA_001586405.1 Phoebis sennae
TTTTTTATCCGATCTTGATAAAATTTTGTAGGCAAATAGTATAGATAAAAAGAAATCTTGAGTTCGAAGATGAAAAAAATTGGTATGGGGGTTGCGAAGATAGGGGGATCAAAAAGCGAGTAAAATATGAATATACCCGAGTGTGATATCAAATGAAAGGTCAATATTTGTACATAACATAAAAAGTATTGAATTATTTTTAATATAAGCCGTTTTCAGAACATAAGTAAAATAAGAAAAAAAATAATTTGAATCAACGCCATCTATTGTCACATAGTTCATTATTATGAATCAATATTTCTTCAAACATCGATAATACTCAATAAAATACGAATTTCATAAAAGTTAACGTATGATGACTTATAAATATTGTATTTAAACATTAGGAATATTTTTATTTGATAATTTTTAAAATAACACAATTACAAATTACTCATACACTAAGGTTCCTTAATTCCTCCGCCATCTAGTGGAAGCAACGCATATTATTATAACGATTGAATAAAACACCAACATAATAGCCCCAGGTGGCCCCTTATAAATGAATTTATTTCCAAATATTTTGTTACAGAATTTTTATTTTTATTAAAGTATTTATAAAAATTTTGTAAATTTTATAATATCCATTAATTAATGAATATTGAATTGAATTGCTTTCCGATAAGTAACGGTTCGATTTACGTAACCGTTCATTGTTTCTTTCTCAAAAAGATAATAGTTGTATTATTTTCATTTTATATTTAACGACGATGTTTACTATGCCACGAAAAAATAAGAGTATTAAAAACCGCGTTTAATATATTATAAAGACCATCCTCGACGTGATATTTGAAAAATACAGATGGCGCTACGAGGCTTTTGAATCGCGCTATAGATTTTATTTTAAATTCCTTTAATAAGAATTGTATTTATTCAAAACAATAGTTATTCAATGATCATTCTTCGCTTATACGACGGTTCGTCATAGTATAACCCAACGAATGGTTGTCAATTTTCATACCAATAAGAATTAAGAACCAAGTTTTGGTAGTTTAGTTAACGTCTCGTTTATTATAGAAAGGTTAGAAACGCTTTTAACTTACGTCTAGTACGATATTGTACTGTCTGTAAGTAAAACGACTCGTTTTATTTTTATAGGAACTGGGCAATACTGACTTCAGACTTGCAATGCACTTTTAAATTTTTCAATACTCAAATACTGCGTTAGGTTCAGATACGTTACAGTCCTTCATCTTTTTTCTTTAAAATTCAACGAAAAAAAATTATACAGATTACTTTTAATTTTTATCAGTTGTTGTTTTGCCCGTCATCTGCCGATGGTGTCCACGGACATGAAGACGTAGTAATAAGCCACAGTAGTACAGCCGTAGTAGATAATTTACGTCTGACGATGTATCCGCCATCCATCATCAATAGCGTTCGCATATGCGTCTGCCGATGTGTAGTCTGGCTTTGGTGTAACATCAAATGTAAGGTCTCGATGAATATAAACATTACAACGCGAGGCCCAGCTCGGGGCGAGCCACTAGTATAATCTGAGATTACAATCTATCCATAATCTTCGATACATTATTGAAAGCGGTTGCTAGTGATTTTGAAGTTAAACACATTTAAACAATCTAACTTTTCTGCTGTAGTATAAGTATAGAACACTATAATTCCATTAAGTAATTGATTCTATTTTCGTAATCTTTGTCTTAAAGTAAATATTGAACTTTATTCTGTCTCTAAATGACACGGAATTTCACCCGTTAAATTTAGTTATCGCTGGTGAAAATTGGCATGAGTCTTACAACGTTACAATTAATATTCGTCGTGTTTATCGGATTTTGGAGTATATTTATTCATTAATATTTAACTTGATTTAATTAAATTTTCGACCTTTGAACGCGAGCGCTCGGTGTAAAGCGTTTGAAATGGTTTTGTAATAATTCATATGACGTTATCAATTTATAACTATTTAATATATTGGTAGCGTATGTTATTGGTACAATATTTCATGTTTAAAACTATACAAATGCAATACTCGGAGTAATTAAAAATATTTTTAGTATACGACAAAGGTTTTGCTTATTTTTATTGTCAGTTACCGAATTTCATTAATTACCATTTACCCATTTATTTAAAAACTTATTTTTTATGCCCTAATACGTAGTCGAATTGCTAGTTTCTGGGAAACTACGGGGAACTAATAACAAACTGATCCAGGTTATAGCTCAGATTACCCCGGACAATATATTCTATAAACATTGGTTAGGTTTGCCTCAGTCAAGAAATGAGCAGTGCCATAATATTATTTAGTACAATGTATGTAATATGGGTAGTATATCAAACTGAAATAAACAATTATTGAATATTATTATTATATTGTATCATTTTAAGTGTATATAAGTGTTTATTTATATTCAATTTTAAACTTGCTACTTTTTATATTATCTTATTATGTTTATACATCTTTTTTTTAAGTTGAAATAGAGCTAGATTTTGAGAGTTATATGCGCACTCGCTGGGTTCGGTGCACGTGACAATGATGTGTGAGACTTTGAGCACTGTTCCTATACACGTGAGGAGGCCTGTATTCTGAGTCACGTCCCGACCCGGAGTGCGTAGATTGACAACACATTATATATCAATATTAAAAAAAATGAGATGAAAATACGAATTACACTACATAACACTATATAATCTTTTCATTTTGAACCAGAGCCTTTCTTTGATAGTACACTCGCCGGGTTCGGTGCACTTGACAATGATGTGTGAGACTTTGAGCACTGTTCCTATACACGTGAGGAAGCCTGTATTCTGAGTTACGTCCCCCGACCCGGAGTGCGTAAATTGACAACGGATTATAAAAATATTTTATAAAATATTGAGATAAAAACACTAATTACAATATTTAATACAAATAATATATCATTTTCTTTATCAGTGGCAGGTAAAAGAGGATGTTCTTCAGTTGTATTACATCTATAGTTTGAAAACGCACTTAACTTTTATTTCAACAAATGATCTTTATTGTACTTATTGCATGACGATTTATTTGTAAAAATATTTTATTTATTTTATCTTTACCATTATTTTGAACCAGAGCTTTTCTTTACACAGTACACTCGCCGGGTTCGGTGCACATGACAATGATGTGTGAGACTTTGAGCACTGTTCCTATACACGTGAGGAGGCCTGTATTCTGAGTCACGTCCCGACCCTGTGGAGTGTTTAGTTCTCTTGCAAAGACTAAATCTCTAAGAACATATGAGCTTAGATAATAATTCATCCTAATATATTAAGAACAGCTGCGGTTTAAAAGAAAATATTTTTATTATATTTATTAAAAAAAAATCATATGTCTGTCAACCTGATTGGCGTAGTGAGAAGAGCATAGGTCTATTGCGCCGGAGAGTGTGGGTTCGATTCGCACGAAAAGAAAATTATGAAATGAACATTGTAATTTTCTATTGTATGGGTGTTAATCTATTTAAAATATGTATGTAGTTTACAAAAAAAAGTATGTTTAAGTGTGTTTATCAGTTATCTACCTTCCATAGTACAGGCTTTGCTTAGTTTGGGACTAGATGTCCCCGAATATTATTATATCATTATATTATGGGGAATAGTGCCTCGCCTTGCGGCGGTAGGATGTTAATTCTCCGGCAGAGGGGCCAAACGGCCGGAGCCTAGGACGACTGAGTGAGGAACCTGCGGACTATCCGAGCATTGTCCAGTAGGACTGCCCGCTGGATCCCCGCCGTAATGGGCTTGGCCGGTAATATTATTATTATTTTATTATTATCATTATATTATTATTATTTATTGATTATTTCAATAAGTGGAAATAATAGTACATTAATGTATGTATAATGTTGATTCGGTGATTAATTAAACATCGAAACTAATAATATTAAACTCTTCTTTTAGTCACTATAATTTTCATTGGGTTTCATTTCCTTCCCAAGTAAAAACAAAACTTGGCACTCATATGGATCCCAATACTTTTATTTATTTATTTATTTATAAAAAACTATTTTCTAACATTAGAGACATGACTCAGGACCAATTCGTTAGACAGTTTACATCCTTTCAAATATTTAAATAACAATTTTGTCAGTGAAATCGCGAACTTAGCTTTTAATTCACATTTTTGTTTGTTGGTATTTAATCTACAGCAATATAATTAATTTGAAATGTTTCTGATCTATGTAATAAGAAAAAATATCGCTTAAAATTGTCCGTATACTTATAACGTTATATTTTTATGAGCAATTCTTTTGATTACATTTGTGGGCTAACGTTACTCTGTAAACGAGAAAAATTTAACAAACTTTGCATAATATTATGTTTTCTTTGAGCGCTGTACTTGTAAACACACGCTTTTTATTACAAATTAGTTTATTAGATATTTTATGTTCTCGTTTGCAGTACGATTACAATAATTGTTTGGATTTTTATACGTAACAAGTGAGAAATTTCGGTTTTTCATGGGTATAACAAAATTTTCGATGAATATAAAAGATCAAATCAAAAATCAATGAATGTCAAAACTGTAATTTAAAGAAAAACATATCTATACTTTCAATTCCTAAATATTTAATTAATTATTGTAAAAAGTGTTAACATAGTGGAATTTATTAGCAATACAAAGTAAAAATATATAAGGTAAAAACATAACATTTCATCCCTAAAGAAAAAAAAATCGGAATCTATAGATTAAAAAAAAGGTATTCTATCACCTTATCCAGCCAATAGCAAAGCGGAGATGACATACATGCAACATGACAAACATCTAAACCAGGGTTTCCCAACCTTTTTCAATCCGCGACGCCCTTACGAGTTTAGTAAATGTTTAAACGCCGTAGTGTCGTGTAATGGTCAAGTTTCAAATAGGATTAAGGGGACTGATAATCGGGACACATCAATGGGGGAGGGGAAGCAATGAAATTCTCGCAACGCCTCTCTACGTTTAACTCGCGACGCACAGTTTGGGAACCTCTGATTTACACATCAACACATTCACACATTCACACATTCACACATTCACACATTCACACTTATAATAATTATTCACATTGTAGACAACTGTGCTAGGAATATCACAATCACAACTGTATTAAATTACAAAGATATTTCTAGTTTCAATATCGACTTTCACAGATATATTGAATCCGTTTGTAATTATATATAATTCTGTTTTAATAATGGCTATGATGACTTGCTTTGAGCACACCTATGAAGATGAGGAAATAATACTGTCTGAGCCATGAACTTTACTACATTGTACAATAAATTAAACATAATTAATTTTGGAAAATATATATGTAAAGGTCGATATGATTTTGTAGATTAACTAAAAATATTTCGATCAATTATTCCGGAATAACGGAGCATTGCTTGTCGATAAGTTGCTGAAAAAATAGGCTAGTATAGTATGTCCAACTTAAACTACACTACACAGAAAACCACATATCTGTCTTTTATTAAAATTTCACAAAATCCTTTCTTAGCGGTAACCATCTTTATAAAGGGACCTTAAAATAGCGTTGAATATTTTAGGTGATTTTATACGCATAGATAAGCTTCTCCATGTTACTTGAATTTAAATTTAATCAAGTTTACACAATAAATAGCCTTTGCCAGTGATAGTCTAGCCTCTTTATAATATTGCAAAAGGATTTATTTTGCTTAGGATGGCTAACAATAGACTTTGAAGTTAAAAATCTAGTAATACTATAAAGGCCCAGGTCTTATCCGTAACAGTGCATATAGTTTTCAATCTCCTTCAATATTTCGGCAACAAAGGGTCTTCACGTATTGTTACTAATCTTATTATCAATCTCAAATACGGTCATCTTTCATTAAAACTTTACAAAGAGGCAAAGAAAACAAGGTACCCGATAAATTGAATCCCCTTAAAAATGTCGTATGTTTTTCGAAAATAAACAACTAAACGTAAAATCGAACTCGGAAAGAAACAATAAATTACTTCTTATGTGCTATTTTAAAACAGTTTAAAAGTTAGTCCTGTCACACAATGGAATGGATCGCTTTACGGTATTTGTTGAAAACAATGAGAGAAAAACGATGTTTAGAATAACAAAAAAATTAACCTAGCTTTTTGATACGGGCATGAATTGGGATTAGCTCGCAGGTAACATCTATAATATAACATGAGCCTGTAGTAGTAGCATTTGAAATCATTTAGTAGGTGCTAAGAGATTGTATACTCCATTCATTTCTGTCTTATTCCTCTCCTGATCCCACTTCTGATATCACGTCACCCCCATGCTCTTTTGGTTTCTAACATTAAAAGGTAAAGCAAAGCATGATAACGGATGTTTCATTTTGCCGTAACTTTTTGCCTACAATTGCTCGTCTACTCCTACAAAAAGGCAGTAGAAGCATCTAGATTTGGATTTTCCGGGAATAAAACAGTAAAAACGGACCCGGTCGCGTTATTCCAGCTCCCTGAGGCCTAATGTTTAGACGGCAAACATAATTTTGCAGCCATTTACGTTGACAGAGTAGGAAGTCGGCAGCAAATTTAGGTTGTCGCGTAAAATTCGACCCTGATTTAGTATTTGCTTTACTCCCTTCGTGCCAAAGTACGAGTTTGTAGGTCAGCGTAGTAAACTATTTGAGAGACTAGTAGAATCGAAATGAGTTTTATGTAGAGTAGACAAAGGGAATTTATGACCGGACCTACGTTTAATTTCGCACGTCTAGTGCAGCTAGGTCGAGAATCGCGTACATTTGCAATGGTATTCCAATGGACAATGAGGATGTAATTACAACCATTTCAAGCCAATCCCTACCGTATAGTCGTATAATTTGATAATGTCATTGAACGATGAAATAAAACTGTCTATTACATTCATCATTCATCATGGATATTTTTCTTGGAAAAGTTTTATGGATATTAAAGAATGATATATTTAATGTGTAATCGCTTACAAGATAATAAACAACGCGGTTTCACCCGTGTAACTTCTGATCCCATGGCAACTCCGGGATTTAAAGTAACCTATATGTTATTTTAAACCCTTATCTATATGTATGCTAAGTTTCATCATAATCGGTTTAGTAGTTTTTGCGTGAAAGAGTCTCAAACACACACACATAAATGCTCAAAAATATTCGAATTTATATACAATATAGAATTTATATACCCTTCTAAATATTTAGAAGGGTTGATATTCAGTACTGATCAAACATGAAGCATGAGCAGTGAATGCTTCAATAGATATCCACTGTACCAGAGAGTAAAGATTAATAAAAGGAGTTTATAATAACGCAGAATTTTCTATCCCATTATAATTAGCATTGTTAACGGGATATCTACTGGTGTGGAAGGTTCTCATTAAAGCAGAAATTACCTGAGCTGATTTTTAATAACGGTACAGATATTGATTAAAATTGATTAATAAATATTCCATTATTTTGTAAACAGGACACGATTTTTAAAACAAGTTGAGAAATAATGCCGATTTACGTAAATTTGCTGACTAAAGTGTGTATTTATAGTTATGTGAAAAAACAAATATGAACGTAAAGAGTAGCGTAATCTTATGCCCGGTCCTATAAAATTAAAACGAGTCGACTTGCGGTCCGTACAATATTCTAATGGCGTAAGTCTAATGCGTGTCTATAATGAACGTGGCTTTAACATGACCACCAAAACTTGATTCCGATTGGTTGATTAAAACCGCATCGTATGTGTTATACTATGACCTTCTGTCGTTTATAAGTGCCGGGCCTCAGTAGAGTAGTGTTGTTAGGTTTGTTTGTGTCTAGGTATGAGCGTAAAGAATTGCTTTTTCTTGTTAAAGTATTGAAATTATCAGAATAAGAGAAAATGACCAGCGGTGGAAACATCATGTAATCCACTCTCTATATATCTTCTACGCGACTTCGCACTAATAGCATAATGTTATATAGCCTATTTCCAACTCGGTCCTATAGTTCATTCAATTCAAACAAACAAATTCTTCAGCTTTATATTTAATGGCATAAAATTACTGTTTATATCAGATGTGTTTATCTTTTAACATTATTATAACCTCTTGCTTGTTCTACCATAAAATGGTTTAAAACTTCAAGTCTGTCCCCTGCTGCTACACAGGCTCTAAGCCGCAATAATTTAGTCTATAAAACTTCTTGCATCATTACTATACTTCCAAAACTTACCGTCGCTTGTCCGGGAAACTTGAATGCATAGGCAAATGTACATAACTTTAATTATGGAACTAGCGGCGTAAAGTTGTTAAATTCTGAAACATTGGCTTTGAACCTTATTACCACGGAATATGATTTAAATTTTGTGCCGAAGTTTCGAGTATCATATTTTAGAATTAACGTGTTATACTCGATGTACATTTTTTGGCTACGATACGTTTAACAGAATGGGTTTACGAGCGCAGTTCGAACAATCATGAAATAAACGCTGAGAAAATACAAATTATAAAGAGAAATGACCGCAAACTAACTTACGATGACTTTAACTTTAGTAATCGTTGGAAATACAACGACTAATTTATTGCTAAGTCAGATTTAAAACATCGCAAGTGTTAATTAGTTTGCACAACGATGATCCGATCATAAGTACGTCTGTCTCGATAAAGTACATCGGAGCTGATCAGAGCAATTATAGGATTAGCGTGTCCTATTTCATGAACGATCGATATAATGCAATGAATGACTACTAATCAATCAAGTGGGTATGGAAGAAAAAATTCTAATTGCACGACATTTTATGCTTTAAATTCAATAGTGTTTATATTTTTTTTAGTTTTTAAATGTCTCTGTTGTGTTTAAAAAAATGTCTTTTAAAATTACTATAATTTACTTTAGCTTTATGATTCGTTGGTTAGGCCACTTTACAACGGTCTCTTCGACACGTCAGATTTAATACATTGCAAGTGTTAATTACTTTGCACAATAGTGATCCGATCATCCGCACTTCTGTCTCGATAGGGGATAAAGTACATCGGAGCTGATCAGCGCAATTATAGGATTAGCGTGTTCCATTTGATGAACGATCGGACTAATGCATGTATTGTATGGAGGAGAGAGTATGTTGGAAAAATTCTTAAGACGTAATGATTGAATTCGGCAATGGAATGAATGTTTTTCTTGAAATAAGACCCTTGGAACCTTTAGATTGAATTGAGAAGATTCACAGATTTGATAATTAAATGAATGAAATGAAAATATGCTTTATTGCACACACCAAAAGAAAAAAGAACAATAGGAAAAATAACATATAAGTAGTAATAACAACATGCACAATTGACGACCTTATGGCTACAGAGCCATTTCTTCCAGGCAACCATATATAGGAAAAAATTTAAATGAAATAAAATTAATAGCAGAATTTGATGTTTTATACAAAAAAAAATAATTACTGTTATGTACCCGAAAAAATACTATTTAAATTGTATCAATTTCTGAATGAGTGAAAACGCTAGCCGACCGATGATATGCATTTAATTGTAAACAAACATTTGACAAGCAAATTCAAATATACAGGCTGGATTTTTGAAATGGGTTTCAGGATCAAATCCTAAACTATCTACGAAATAACTGTCTCAATCGCGCCCGATCTAACTCCATATGCAAGCTCGGTTAATGAATTTTTAAAAAATTCAATGATACAGTTTTTTATTTTCGTCAAAATAAGCCTCGATACTCCTGTTTGCATTTTATGATAGTCCGATTAGTTTAGATTTAGCTCTGAAAACCCTCTTTAAAAATCCACCTGTTAATACCATTTGGGTTTGACAGTCCGTAAATTTATAATTATTTTGACGACCTAATACGGCCGACAGAGTTTTTGAGGTTCCAAGTTTAATCATAATTATCCATTTTTAGATTTACCTTTAAAATAATCTTACGATGTTAATGATTACAATCGATGTAATATGTTTTTATAAGCTAAGAACTGCAGGAATATTAATTTAATATGTGAAATTAGACATGAGTCAACTAGCCCTTTAATTTCATTTCATACAATAGGAATGTTACATAAAATTCACATAAAATGCATTGACAATTTCCTTTTCAATGGAAATAATGGAATGTACAGATTGGTGGCATTTGGGTCACTTTTTATGACCAACGATTTTACAAATTATGGTATTATCTAAGAGATTTTATGTTTTTATTGTTTCCATAACAATTCATAAATACAAAAATGCTACCTAATAAACAAAGGAATGTTGATCTGGTAAAGATAATAATGATCTGTAAGCACTGAACGGTTTAAACACCGATAACCAATGAAAATATCCAATAGAAATGTTCAGTAATGAAAAAGTTAAAACCCACTGAGTATTCGCTTAACAATAGAAAATAGTTTGACGTACTTTCATACTTTGAACACTAGGCAATTACTGGTAAATCTAAATTGCATGCCACTTACAGTTCCAATCTGACAACAATATGGACGCAATGCAAAATATCGGGAAATATTTGAAGTTCGTTTACATGTAAAACGTTTGGATTTCGTTCATAACTTTTTACTAAATCCGCACTGAATATTCAAATGAAATTTGCTATAGTTTTTGCGTGAATGAGTAACAATCACGCATACATCCTCAAACCTTCGCATATATAATGAAGGCCTATGACTAAATGAAACGAATTTATTAGAATATTGCACGGTACTTGATGAAATAACCATCCGTGAAATTAAATTGATTAATCGTAGTTAATTTTAAATATATTGATTAAAACAGGAGACATTAAAATATTCATGATTGAATTGATTAATCTTTAGGACGCTTAAAATTTATGGTTACTTTTTTCTTCTGCATTGAAATATAAACGAGTAGAAAATTTTAAGTAATTAAATGTCAAATAATTTATTTTCGTATGAAACACATACAAAATAACAATTTGAGTTCCTTTGAAAACTAATATTCCGAGTTAAGACTATTTTTCGGGAGGTGTTTGATTCAAGCTGAAAACTTAAAAACAAAAAATGAAAAATGGTCCCAACTTTCTGAATACGAGTGTGAGAAGTTAAAAAAGAATAAGGAATGCAAACAAGCAAGTAATAACAGTTGGCTATAAGTTATGTCACCAATTCAAAATTTTAGTTTCTTTGAACATATTGCTTACTTAGAATTCATGAAGCTTTTAAAATGTTTATAAGACGTTTGATAAGGTGCTTCATCATAGAGATATCAGTATCCATCATAAGCCCGAATCGAGGCAAGTCCCGGGCACTTTGCCAGTTATATAACATAATATGGTCTACTCCAGTCACATGGAAAGTGATCAAAACCTATAAGCGGCCAACATTGTGCATTTGCCAGGTTTTGGGATCGATCATACCTTGAGGGCATAATTTGGAAGAAATGAAGACAAACAGGTATGTTAATATAGTTGAATTGGAAGGAAAAATGTGTTATCTTCATATAAATAAATTAAGTATAAATACGTGGACATTTAACGCCATCTAGTCCCAAAGTAAGCAAAGCTTGTATTATGGAGACTAAATAACTGATAAGGTAAAGGTAAAAACGGGACCCTATTTCTAAGCCTCCACTGTCTGTCTGTCACTAGGCTGTATATCATAAACCGTGATAGCTAGAAAGCTGAAATTTCACTAATTATCTATTTTACTATAACAACAAATTCTACAAAAATACTAATAAAGGGCGATCCCCATACAATAAACGTGTTTTTTCGTATTTTTTTTGCTCAATATTAATAACGGTAACACGTTTGAAATTTTCACATAATATTTAGTGGTATACCTTTCAAAATAAATAATTAAATATAAATAAAGTTAATTTTAAGGGAGGGGGGGGGGGGNTTTCATTTTCCCATACAAACAAACGTGATTTTCTTTCATGGTATGGAGCCCTTCGTGCGCGGGTTAGACTCAAACTTAGCCGGCTTTTTACACTCGTTTACTCTACGGCATGCTGACGTCCGAAATAACTATTTTAAGAGCATTTTAAATTCTACTATCACTGCATCACATGCTCACGTCTTATTAAAATTTCAGCGGGGACGGGATTCAACGAAATATTTTGGATTTTCAGGGATTTTATATTTATACGTTTTAAATTTTATAGTCTCCCAGGAGGAAGTTGTACTTACTGGGAACGCGGTTAGCAAATGAGGAGATTACAAATTCATGATGGAAACGCTTGGTCAATAATTACGGTAAGAAATATAATTATGTTGTTCTTTGGGGCTTTGTTGGCCATTCGAGCATGATTTGTATGAGTTTGCGTGAGTTGGTAAATAATAAATTTAATTAATTCCTGATTGTGATGTAAGCTTCTATTGTACAATCAATGTTGAATTAAAATTGATATTAACATCTTTTAGACTATTATAACTCGAAATTAAGCAAAGTCGTAAAAATTTTTGTTTCATCATAGGAATTATTAATTACCGTATTTTAATTTTATTTTTTACTTCATCAAAAATAGGTTTTATATTAACTATCTATACAGGGTGTCCCGTAATGAGTGGAGCATCTCTTGGGAGATGATAGCTGAGCTAATAATCTATCAAAAAAACCCAATATAGGTCGTACGAAAATATCACTGTTTTTGAGATATTGAGGATTTTGTAGTTTTTTCAGAAATGTTGACCTCGCCCGATGTTTTATATTGCTGTGGTCGCAATTCTTATTTGTTTTTCATATTTTTTTTACCAAGTTTTCTTTATGAGTTGCTTTCTTGGATACATGTATTAGAAATTAATAGAAATATTAGATAACGAAAGAAAAAAAATATTTATTTCAAATTTAGTATAGAGAAAAATTTTGGGGCCAAATTTGATAGTCTGTGGTTTAAAAAAAATGTACTACACTAAGACGGTCAGTGATTTTTAAAACTTCTGTATTTAATATCAATTTCAATATGGTATAAAAGTTATGGTTTTTCGCTATAGCAAAAAAATTGTTGCTATTTGAAATCAATTTGGGACCTATTTTAATGATACGTCCAGGATGATACTTAGTATGAAATGTTATTTTTTTTACATGAAAAATAAAATAAAATGTTATTATTGGTCAATATTAATAAGAATTCATAATTTGTAATGTGATGTATTGTGTATAAATGCATAAACCTTCATGAAATTAAATGTCCACTTTTATCGTATGCCATTACAATATTCTCACATTTCTCCAATATTCTCTAATACTTATCTATGAAAATATTATTTTATTTATTTAAAATAAATCTCAAAGTAAAACAATTACTTTTGTGTCAAATTTTAGCTATGGTGGCCAAACCTTTCAGAGACTAACCAACCTCGCGTGAGATTTCCGGGTCCATAATTATTGGTCTATCAAACTGATGATGGGTGTAGTACGAGCTGAATTCAAATTTCCAGCTATTTCCATGGTAGAATGTGGCACATCATGTAAAATCAAAGGTTTACAACGGTATAGTACAATTACGGTTCTATTTAAAATTTTTGAAAATGTATGCATTTATACAGAATATTTCACATTACAGATCATGTATTTTTATTAATATTGACGGATAATAACATTTAATTTTATTTTTCATGTAAAAAAATAGAATTTCATACTAAGTATCATCCTGGACGTATCATTAAAATAGGTCCCAAATTGATTTATAAAATAGCAATATTTTTTTTTGCTATAGGGAAAAACCATAAGTATTATACCATTTTGAAATTGGTATTAAATACAGAAGTTTTTAAAATCACTGATCGTCTTACAGTAGTACATTTTTTTTAAACCACAGACTATCAAATTTGACCTCAAAATTTTACTCTATACTAAAATTGAAATAAATATTTTTTTTCTTCCGTTGTCTGATATTTCTATTTATTTCTAATACATGTATCCAAGAAAGCAACTCATAAAGAAAATTTGGTAAAAAAGTTATGAAAAACAAATAAGAATTGCGGCCACAGCAATATAAAACATTGGGCGAGGTCAACATTTTTGAAAAAACTACAAAATCCTCAATATCTCAAAAACAGTGATATTTTCGTATGACCTATATTAAGTTTTTTTGATAGATTATTAGCTCAGCTATCATCCCCTAAGAGATGCTTCACTCATTACGGGACACCCTGTATATGTATATAAAACTCAAAGGTGACTGACTGACATAGTGATCTATCAACGCACAGCCCAAACTCGTAGACGGATTGGGTTGAAATTTGGCATGCAGGTAGATGTAATGACGTAGGCATCCGCTAAGTAAAGATCTTGATCAAATCCCCGGGAACAGGGAAAACAAATATACACGGATGAAACCGCGGCGCAAAGCTAGTAATAAATAAAGTGGTCTAAACATTTAAAAAAACTTCGAAAAAGGTATACATTTTTTGTATTAAATTTTAAGAAAATGTTACTCTTAAATGATATTTCTAATATCTGAATCTAAATTATGCTAAGGTTCGATACAGACGCTTAGTCGGAATTAGCTCGGACGGTCTGGAATTACCTATTACTACTGAGTTGCAACCTAATGGCTTTCGTAGAGAAATTAAATAAACAGCGGGCTACGAGAAAAATTATTACGTTTTGTATGTACCTTTTCGGTTGCGTTTCGGTTTAAGTTTGGTATGTATTTTGTATTATATCGTGGTGATCAGAACTCATGCTTATAGCATTAACCCCTCTCCCCATCTATCTACGTTACCTCGTCACACGTTTCGCTCATTTTTGTACTCAAGATTTTTCTTTATTTATACTTTTCGCCTACGAAATTTTATCAAGATCAGATAAACTATAAATACTTGACCTCGGTCAAACATTCATCTATTTGACCCCCTCCATCTTCATATCCCCCCTACTCGACATTTTCTTTTGTTTAAAGTATCCATCTATAAAATTTTATCAACATCAAATGAACGGACTCCAGACGGACAAAGTTTTACTTACATACAAACATACAAACGTTCCGCAGATCGCACGCAGCTACCTCTTGCCAATCTCTTTAAACCGTCTTCTCATCTGGCCGCAGGGCTCGCTACGAATACAGTTACAATATTGAAGTCTAAATTATGCTAGAGCGATCTTAAAGTTCAATACAAATGGTTAGTCGGCATTAGTGCGGACGCTCGGAAATTACCCATTACAACAGGGGTTGCAACCTAATGGGCTTGGTCGGGAAGTAGAATAAACAACAGGATACGAGAAAATGATCATATTTTGAGTGTAAATTTCGGGTGCATGTTTATAATTTTATACTCTCAACAATTAAATACTCTTCAAATCATTTAAAGGAAAAACTATACCTAATAAAGATTCTAATATCGAAGTCAAAATTATGTTAAAGTGATCTTAAAGTTCGATAGAAATGTTTAGTCTGCATTAGTACGGACACTCGGAAATTACCCATTACGACTGGGGTTTCAACTTAATAGGTTTTAGTTGGAAATAAAATAAGAGCGCGATACCAGAAAATGATAATGTTTTGTTTGTTGTTACCTTTTTGGGTGCATGTTTGTTTTTGTTGTATGTAGTTTTATATTAATTAATATACAAACTGCATTTTAAGTTTAAGGTAATTAGAAATTTCTATGATGTAACGAAAATTTTAGGACTTTGGTTAATTTGGAGTCAAAAAGATATATAAATAATTATTCATATTTGTTAAAGTTCTGATATTTTATTCTCATCATACATCATACATACATATTTTATTTAAAAATATATACAAAGTCAAGTTCATCGAAGTTTAAATATGTTAAAGTCATCTCAAAATTCGGTACAAATTCTAAGTCGGCATTAGCTTGTACGGTAGGAAATTACCCATTACTACTGGGTTGCAACCTAATGGTTTGGTTGGAAAATAAAATAAGCAGCCAGGAAATGAGAAAATGATTACGTTTTGATTGTTTGTACCTTTTCGGTGCATGTTCGTATTGATATTTTTTTAATTGTTATAATTTTTATTATGGACGTTTGAAATTATATTGAATTTTTATTAATATTTTGATTTTAGGACAATCCGCTAAAGTTAGGCATCTAAAATATTTACATTCTTGTTAAATATATTCGAAACTATCGAGATTTCTGGGATAATAACTATCCTGTCTTTTCTGGGGTTTTTAACTATATTTGTATAAAATTTCATCAAAATCGATTTAGTGGTTTAGACTTGAAGAAGTATAGTTACTTTAAAATTTATAATATTAGATAAGTAGTAAGGTAGTAAGGAGGAAGGATTACAAAGTATTTTTTCTAAACAATTACAAGATCTTTAAATATTGTATAATATGTAATGCGTATTAGAAATTTCTAGAACATAGTTTAAAATACTAGTATCAACCGTTTTTGGTCAGTTACTTTAGTGGAATATTTTTGGTGCGACACCAAGAATATTTTGATAAAAGAATATTCTTTGTGAAATACGCTTTACGACGAAGCTCGCATGGACAGAGACATTCCTTGTTTAATTCTGCGTGTAAAACGTTTTATTTATTTATTGCATATGAATGCTATCTGAGAGTTTTACGCGACTTTATACCAGGGTTGGACTAAAACTAGTAAGCACTGGAGCTCCATGCTTTAGCGCGTACTGGGCTAGCTCTCTCTCTCTGTCTCTGTAAGCGCTGTCTCACTTACTTACTAGAACTGATCACTTTATAAATATACACGGTGATATACCAGGGCTGGTCCAAAGCCAGTAGGCACCGGTGAGCACTCTCGCTATATTCTGCGCTCTGTGCTCTACCACGTACTGGGTTAGCTCTCTTTCTATCTCTATTGGTACTGTCTCACTCACTCACAAACACACACACACGGTGAAATACCATGTCTGGAAACAAATGATCAACCCCCAGCAGAAGACCGGCGTGAAGCAGAATTGCACTGGGTTTCTGGTATGGTGAGTGGATGCCCGGATGCCTCTATTCCCACCCTACTCCTCTTCTATCTTTTTTTATTCCTCTCCCAACTTCCCGTTACTAATCCTCTCCTAACCCCTCCCCTTTCTTCAAGCCGGTATGGCATCTGCGATACTTAAATGTTGTAGATGTTAACGGGCTGCGTTCAGTCACTTAACATCAAGTAAACCGCATCCACCACTTGCCTGCTCTCACATAGAAAATACAGACTTAGCGACCAGTTACCAAACAATGGTTAAAATTAATGACGAGTACCCTTCTACCGTCGCTCTACAACCTAACTTCTAACTATGAGATGTAAAGATCGGTTGGCGATACTTCGACAGAATCTTAATCGTCGAACTTAATTAAAAACCAATTCGTATATTGACCCTGAAGTTAATACTGAACCCGCACGTCCGGTGACCAAACTGTATTATTCATGAACAAAATGAATAATGAAGATGGCCGAGAAATTATTTGGCAAGAATTAGGTTAAGCTCGCGCAGGGTTAGGTGCTGAAGAATTTTAGTTTAGTGAGACACGATTGCATTATAATTGAGATACTTCGTTCTGTTTTTGGGGAAAAGGACCCATCTACACATTTGGATAGAACATAGAAATCCGTTTTGACCGCGAAGAAAACGATATTCATTTAAAAAGCAAAAATATATCGATTTCATTTTGGTAAATTATTTCATTTGTTCTCGGAAAAAATTCAAATATACTTAGATCAATGATGAAATGGGAAGCATTTTGCCATGATTATGATTCAGGTAAACTACCCCAAATATCTTTATTGGGTGGTTTATGGAGAATTAAAAAAAATATATATTTTCATTTTATTATATGAAAACATTCGCCCACTTTACCCTATAATATACTCTGTAACGGACCATACTGCCACAATTTTGAGTGTGACGTCATCCCCAATTAAAAATGGCGGATACGGTGGGCAGCTTGTAATAAAACTGTAAGATAAGAGAAAAATCAGTGTTATTGAATCTGTTTTCACATCAATAAGCAAAGTTTCCCGCGGGAATATGTGGGTACGATAAAATGTAGGCTATATTCTAAATTGGATTTCTGGCTCAAGTCCAAGTAAGGTCGATGTTTCTTCGATGTGTAAACAAACGGACACTGTAGGAATGAGAAATTCCAAGTCTTTGTGTCTTTAAGAGTTCTTTTTAAGTAGGTCGGTGTTATATGGTGGGTAAGATGGATATAGGATGTAACATCCATATTTACAAACAATACTCCAAAAGACGATCACCATACATTGTTCTTTATAACACCTATTACTTACCTATATTCGCAAATAAAACATTTGAATTTGAAATTTGAAAGTACAGTAGCAAAGCTATGCGAAGTAAGATCGTTTTCAATGCGTTCTAAATAGCAAGCCTTTAATTAAAAAACAATAAAATTTAAAAGCCAAATGACAGACCGATACTTACGTATTGCCTCTGAATATGTTTATGAGGCACTATGTGATCACTCAACACATGGTATTATTCGTGAATAAGTGTAAGATAGTTTAAGAATGTGTAATGTAATTGTTTGTTATTCTTACATTCGACGGGTCTTACACACCACAAAGTGGACTTTTCCAAAAATAGGCTGACTATAGAATTATCTTACCTTAGATTGGTGACTTTTAGACACGGTATAATAATTTATATTTATATGGAATCATGCATATTACTCGTTAGTTAACATTGATCTTTAAAAATGAAGTTAGTAGGTATTTCAAAGAATCCTCTTTGGGCTTATGTACCTAGCCTGCCACACCTAATTCCTCTTCTAATAATTATGACGTTCACTGCGAATACTTTGTCCATTCAAAATTGAACGTCGCTTTTCTGCACGGCAACTATCCATTAATATTTAAAGGAGAGCTTAGTTGAAATTAGGTAATTCCAACAACCATACTCGCCAGCAAATTAATACGGTTATTACTTATTGGACATTGACCATGCTATCAGTTTGTATGGGCTTCGACATTTAAACAGCTTAATCATAACTGCTATGATATAAAATTCTTTAAATATCATTGTACTCTGGCCTAACCGCTTAGCTATAGCTTCTGGCGGTGCGAATAGAGGCGCGGCGAGCGGCACGATGAGCTGTGGCCGCCTAGATACTCGCCAGTACATTTGTTAAATTCGCACATCGCACCGCGCCGCAATTCGCATCGCCGATAGCTGTGCCTACTTTATAGATTGTCTTACATTTGTTTTCATCGCCCATCGCTTGCCTCTTCGCATATCGCGCCGCGATTTGCTTCGCGATTAGCCGTGGCTGAGCGGGTTACCGCTGGCCGCCGGCGGCGCCTCTTAAGGCGTAAGTCTAGTTTGAGTCTTATCAGCACGTCAACTGGAACTTATTGAATAATTCTTCCTCTACAGTTTATACCAATAATAATAGTTAATTTAAAAATATAAATTGTACTAAATTCTGAATACAGGACCGAGTCAAGTTCTGATAATTCTGTTTTACACCAGACCACTAGAATCGCTACACCATTGAAAAAAGCATGTATCAGTTTAATACCGGAGTTTCCAATACGGAACAAATGTAAGAAAACAATTTGAAAGCAAAGAAACAACATATTTCCTGTTTATTCAAAATTGCTCGAACTACACAAAAATAACATTGGCGTATTATTTTAATATTACTTGTTACTTGTATAGTGAAATTTGTTCCGACGTTATTGGAGGGCTTTTGTAGTGAGGTTTCAGAGCAAATAATGTGGTTGGGGCCGAACCCTTGGAGATTTTAGCTTACAATCGGCTTACTATAGCAAACATGTTCGATAAAGTTGACAAAAACCCTTTTAAAGTGCTAAGGCCCATTTGTATTAGAATTCATTACCTTGAAGTTATAGAGCTTGAATACTAGATTGCGTTTATCTTTGTTTACGTAGTCATCATTTAACTCAGAGTAAGTACAGTTTTCTGTGTGAATTACAACAGGCTTTTGGACGACGTTTTGACGAAGAATTGCGAAGTTGACAACCTGATTGGCGCACTGGATACAGCAATGGTCTATTGCGCTGGAGGGTGTGGGTTCGATCCCCACGAGTAGTAAATTATGATGTGACGAATATTGTAGGTTTTTACTGTCTGGGTGTTAATTTATCTATAGTATGTATTTATTGAGAAAAAAGTATGCTTAAGTATGTCTATTAGTTATTCAGATTCCATAGTACAAGCTTTGCTTAGTTTGGGACTAGATGATGTTGTGTTAAATATCCAGGAATATTTATCAACCCACATCCTCCGGCGCAATAGACCATTGCTGAACCACTGCGCCAATCGGGTTGTCAACTTCGCAATTCAACATTCATTTCCTTGTAATATTATCCCGACTACAGATATCGCTTTAAAATTTCAAAGATTCAACTTAAAACAGTTCTTGCGATTTACTTGTAAACATTCAGAGATCTTTGAAATTGTATATTGATGGAAACGGAGTAACAAAGGAAGATTTTAAAAGTTAAATCATATTCCGATTTCGCAAAACCGCAAGCAAAAATTGAGAAAAAGAACTAAGGACTTAATAATTGCAATCAATGAATGCGTTGTTATTTTGAGTGATATTATATATAATACTATAATTCCTACAGAATCCTACTAATCCTAATCATAAGGATGCATGTATGTTACTATTTTACGCAAAAACTACAGAAACCATTATTATGTAACTTGGTATTGTATATAGGTTAGGGTTATGAATAACATATAGGCTTTTTTAAGCCCGGTGTTCCCACGGGATCAGTTAGATACGCGGGTGAAACCGCGGAGTATGGCTTATAAGTAGATAAAATATTAAGTGGTAAAATCAGATTCGCCCGAATCTAATAGCCTGTCATGTTAGTAGTATATTATGTTGCCAACATTTATTTCCCAAAATAAAGTATTTTTCACAAAAAACCAAAAGAAAATATAGAACTCTTGGGGGGAGGGGGGTGACAAATGCGAAACGTTTGCGGTCAAAAATATTTTTTGCGGGGGTTGATTAAATTGTAACCTTTAACGCTGATGAAAACAATAACACATTTATTGAAATTTAATAAGCGTTTAGAAATTTAAAAGAAATCGGGGTATATAATGTTACGTTGTGTCTTATGTACTTATACTTGCGTTTTGTCTTATGTACTGAATCTTGCTCTCATAATAACCTGTGCGATGAGGAGCGATCGAACAAAAATTGAATGGCTAGGAATACTGTATTGGAAGTAACATAAGTAATGTTTGTTCATAACGAATACTGCGATGTAGAATAAATATTATAAAACATTACATAATTATTCCTTTATTTTCCTCGAATTCATATGTACACATACATCCAAATTGATAGTAAAAAGCGATATAATGTAGTTAGTGCTTTTTAGCTTTTATGACATTGAAACCACGTGTCAAATTTAGAAAATAAATCCCAATGTATTTCTCATAATATGTTAATATTATTGATGATAGTCGAAAGGCGACGGTAAATCTCAAGAGAATTCGGGTTTTGGTCCCGTATCGAACCCTTAGGACCTCGTCGATACACTAGAAACTATGTGACTATGAAAATATTACGAAGCCACGTATCAAGGTTTGACTCCCGCTTGCACTAGTTATCTACTTCAATAAATTGTAAATAAAGTTAATTCCAGCTGTTTGTCCCTATGCTTAAATCTCTAAAATTAACCAACCGATTTTGATGCGGTTTTTTTTAATGGATAGAGTGACGAAAGCTAACTCGTGATAATTTTCACGAGAAAGTTTTCGTCGCTTAAGGCGGGTAGTTATTTTTCAAAATAAAATACGGCTTATGTACATAGAGGGATAATGTAGAATTCTAATGGGAAAGGATTTTATTTCATAAGGTACGGCCTATTCGATGCAAACAAATAAACACACATTCAAATTATTCCTCCATGTAATATTTAGTTTTACGGTTTCATACCACTTGCCGGTTCTTCTCGGTAGAGACAGACAGCCTTCCAAATCGGTAGTAAATAAATAATATTACCTTCTTGCACCTAAATAAAAATCAATAATCGTAATTAACATCCGTCCATTACAAATTTTTAAACCAACCTTCAATAGAAGAAGAAGAAAAATATTTATTTGCAACAACTACAATAATGGTTTGTAAGTTGAAATACTTTGATTTAAATGAACTATATTGGGCCAAACTTCTCCTTGATCGTAAGTCATAAATACCGCATATAAGATGGGTTCTGGATCCAAAAGGATTTTGGGATCAAACTGGATTACAGGACAGGGAAAGGAAACATTACGAATGCTTATGCTTTTCCTTCGCTTGAACAAGACAGTAACATCATAGCATTTAGTTTTTCATAAAAATATTTTTAACACGGTTTGCCTTTCTCGATACAATTCAACTTTAAGGATAGGGGCAATTTAAAATTAAATTATAACAATAAGAACTGATGTACTTTTGTAACTTTTGAGCCATTTTAAAATATTATTAACTGTTGCTTATTTTTTATAAGACTGTTAGTATCGCAACTATTCACTGTATGTTTGTACATATAATAAACTAATTTATTCTTAAATTGTAAACCTCCTCTCTTTATAACGTATACGAACCCTAGCAAATGAAAAATAATAATAAAATAGTGACACAATTTCAAAATCCAACAATTTATGCACACATGGCGTTTAATTTATTTAGTAATTAATTAAAATCATAGCGTACAATTGACTTTTTGTACCGATAATCGTACATTGTACTTTACTAATTTGCTATTAAAATGAAATATGGGAAAATATTAATGCAAAAGTATTCGAGATATAGCCAACACAGTATCAATAATGACTATTAATATTTGCACCAAATTTTTAATTGAATTAAAAATTTTGATGACCCGATTGGTGCAGTGGATACAGTAATCTATTACGCCGGAGGGTGTGGGTTTGATCCCCACGAGTAGAAAATTATGTTGTGATGAACTTTGTAATTTTCTACTGTCTGGGTGTTAACTTATCTATAGGTACATAACCTATGCATTTACAAAATAATCGTTAAAAAAAGTCTATCAGTTATCTAGTTTCCAAAGTACACGCTTTGCTTAGATTGGGACTAGATGGCGTTGTGTTAAATGTCCGGGAATATTTATCTTAATTATATCTGATTATTCAAAAACAAAATTGAATCTAGTTAGTGTTATATGTACTTATTACAAGCCTATATCAAGCCTATGTCTCTCCCCAATTGGGGCTTGGGGCGTATGTATTTAACATCAGTTTTATTGGTTAATTTTTGTTTACAGGTAAGTAGGCCTGTTTTGCCCTGCCCGACTGCATTTTCACGTCTTCACCGGTGATCGTGAGACCTCTCATTGTTATTTGAACTCGATAACGACTGAACCAATGAAGCGGTTCATGGACCTACGTGATATAAACATTTTATATCAGGAGTGTCCATCTTGTTTAGACCCAAGATATAACAACACCAAAATTTCAAAGAAATGCGGTCTGTGAAGTGCAGAAGGCATAATAATAATGTGACAAAATGGGGACTGAAAAATTGTTCAAGTATATACGTGCAGCAGTTGGTAATTAAGTTATTCAGTGTGTTTTACGTATTTATTTTTTTGCCATGCTGCGATCGACTGGACCTATAGTCGTGATCGACCGGTCGTTTGCGATCGACCAGTTATCCAACCCTGTTTTATACGAATTAATTTAATTTCTTCAATTTTAGTACATCATCAAAATATTCCTAGATTACCTGATCCCTGCGCCTTCGCTCCCGTAGCATAATGCTATATATAGCCTATAAAATATAGCCTCTGTTACTCGTGGATAATGTAGCTTTCGATTGGTGAAAAATTTCATAAGTCGGTGCAGTAGTTTTCGGCCTATTCATTACAAACATAACGCGCGGATGCAGCTAGTCTTGTAGGATTCTAATGGTACAATTATTCAAATCCAGTCCCAGTAGTTTCTAAGCTTATACAATACAATCAATAAAGTAATAAAATACTCTTTATAAAACGTTAGATATATACCTCACTTATTGTCAAATAAAATAATATTAAAGCCAGTAGCTCACAATACATGGCGAGTGTGCGCTGAGCCTTAACGAGATTCGATCTAATGAAAATGGAAGACTGTAGATGATTGATTTCTGATAGGATCTTAATGCTAATATGCATATTGATTTAAGTGTACTAGATTTTGGTGGAGATTTTATTAAATTTGATGGTTTCAATGATACGTTTGCGTATAGAAGCGTAGAAAATACTGAAATCACAGTTTAAAGAATATATACGGTATTATGGATACTTATAAAATATATAAATAAGTAACAAATGTTATGTTAGAACCAATTATTTTAATCAATGTTTGAAAAAAAAAATTAAAATAAAAAGTAATAAGAACATGGTTATATGGTGAGTTCATATAGTTTAAGAAGGCTACTATTTTATATAATTTTATTTAAATAAAATGGTTTGTATGATAAATTATACGTATGAAATAAATATGGTGATGGCAGCTGTTACAAAAATCCTAAAGAAAATTCATGTTATATTATGTTTTGTCCACTAACAATTATGTCATTACTTAAAATTTTATAGTTATTTTCATTAAAATGCCTTTACAATCCTTTATACGTTGATAATATATTTTTACGTGTTGAATATTGATATTAAAGGTTCAAAATGAACACTTATCTATACTAATATATACTAATATTGTAACAAGGAAAGATTTGTTTGTTTGTTTGCATTGAATAGGTTCAGAAACTACAGGACCGATTTGGATGACATTTTGTACGGAGATTCTTTGAAACCCCAGAAATGACATAGTATAGTTTTTATCAATAAAAACCTACGGGAACGCGATACATACGCGAGTGAAATCGCGCTCAGCTATTCTTTAATATTTCTTAAAACATTTGATCCAATCATACCAAACGAAGGCAATGTTTGAACAGTTGATACCTCAAACAATACCACTTTTCGCATCCCAAATGACGCTACCTTCAGCTCAGTTGTCTTAGCCTTTTAAATTTAAACAGGAAAAGCGATTCAAGTTGTGCTTCCAAATGCGCCGGAGGAATCTATTCGAGTTTGCTTTAAAAATCTCAAGAAGAATAACGTTACGTATTCAACAATCCCAAGTTATCTACGATTGTTTTAACTAGCTATATTCCCTTGTCTGTGACCCAATTTGCGGTTGCACTCAAAACGTAGGATGACTCTTGAATGCTTTAGTTCTTGCGATTAAGATGAATATAAACGTATTGTTTTAAAACGATTTATTTCTTCTAGATTGTTTTAAAAGTTTATTTATAACTAGCTGTGCCTCGCAGTTTCACATGTGTATTTCCTGTTTGCGCGGGATTTCTGAGATAAGGGGTGAAGGGGTGAAGAAGTGAAAGACAGACAGACAGAGTTACTGTCGCATTTATAATATTAAAGTATGGATAAGGACACGAGCCTAAAATAAATAAATCTTAATTTTCATGCGCTTCCAACGAATGAAATGAATGAACGAAATGAAACAACATTGCGAATTAATATTGTGTCAATTATTGTCAGAGGATGGTTCTTATATAAAATATTTAGAAAAAAAAGCAAAGCAAAGCCGAGACAAGAGTTAGTTTTAAATAAAATAGCATGTGAAACGCTTGCAGTTAAATGGACACCATCAATGAAAACACCAGTGTCAGAGGTACTTTGTCGTCCTTGATAGAAATAGGCTTGTCTGCTTATTGTAAATCTCAGTGTCAATGTCAATTGTATTGTACCTTACACATTGGGCAAATAACAACTGTATATATCTGTAAACGTGTGTTATATAACGCTACGGTGTAATTGGCAGATCTCTTAATTTTTAAGCAACTTACACAAAGAACGAGGAGGTTATCAAGGTTTAATGATATATACCAACGAGTATACCAACTGAATTGTGACTAGATGATGTGATTACTTTCACAAGACACTAAAAAGGGAAAAATAAAAAGTTTTTGGCAAAAAATAGAACTGTCTTCACTCTAAAAAGTAGAAGATAACGTTTATTTAAAAAGTTATTATATTAAAATGCGTCTGTCTAAAGGACGGCCAAAGCGCGATATCGCTGACCAGGCAGTGTTGGATGTACGGCGACTACATTATTTTAGGTTCCCACTGTCTGTTTTAACATCAAACAGTTTAGTCATTAGGTTAAGATGTAGTATAATTTTATATTTTAACTAGCCCCAGGGCTTCGCTCCACTGGGAATATCGGGATGATATAGCCTATAGCCTTCCTCGATAAATGGGCTATCTAACACTAAAAAAATTTTTTTAATCGCACCAGAGTTCAGTAGCGCGTTCAAACAAACAAACTCTTCAGCTTTATAATATTAGTATAGATTAGAAATTTATAATTTTAAGAAAAATCGTACTTTAATTCCACCCTCAAACTGCAGCTATATATATTTCGTGGATAAACTTTCGTACATTTGCATTATTTGTGGTAAAAATAATATCCTCTCCACACCAGTCAGCGCACAGGAGATATAATCAATAATAAAGAAATATTTAGATACGTTTAACACTTCGCCATCTAGTCCCAAACTAAACAAAACTTGTACTATGGAAACTAGCTAACTTATATACAATCTTAAGCATACTTTTATTTTCTTGTTAATTCACAATAATACACATACATATTATCGGGCAGTCCTGTGGCCCGACCGTTCGTGGATCCTACCCTTTCGTTGGAGAAATAATACCATATTTCACAGTAATCAGGATTATTGGTTTAAACTAGCACAGGTATAACACTAAATACCCCGCTCGAACTATGCACACCCAACTATGTTCCCAAACTTGCAACTTGTAAGGTAAACTGCTAATTTGCGTGGTACGTGAATGTTGCTTGAAGAATTATTTATCATTTCATGACATTTAAGGCGTAGAGGAGGACGTCATTTTCCATTTAGAATAAAATTATAAATATCTTACTAATATGAATGTGAAAGTTTGGTTTGTGCAACAATCACGTCGTTATTCCTGAACAGAATTTGATTAAATTTTGCATAGTGGTAAGCTATAAGTTCGATTCAGCGAGATAGTCCAGTCTCAGAAAGTTTATTTTCCTGATGGAATCCTTAAAAATATTTTAAATGCAAAAGTAACTCTATATGTATGTATACGCGTCTCTTCACGCCTAAACCACTCGATCGATTGCGATGAAATTTTGTACTGATGCAGGTGTGTCGATGATATTTTAAATTATCAAAACATATCCAATATGTACCTAAAAAAACAAAACTTTAATTATTTAAAGTAAAAAAATATAATTTTAAAAAGAAAAATAATAAATTAACCCTAAATATGTCAACTTATTCGTTACCCTGAAACCCACTGGAGGCAGTTTCCAAAAACATGTAAGGCCTAAAGATATGTCAACTAAATTTGGAGTACTTTACGTGATTAAGATCTTATTTAAATTCATTAAATTATGACCTATATTTACTAAAAACTGAATATAAAGTTTTTATTTGATTTATTTTATTCTTTATCTAGCGGTTAGATGCGGCTTTGCTTCCATAGTATATGTATGTGTCTTTTTCGATAAATGATCTGTATGTAATATGATATTATAAAGAGGAAAACTTTTTTCTTCAAAGTTCAAAAACTAATGGACCGATTTCAAAAATTCTTTTACCATCCGACACCTACATTATCCACGAGTAACATATGCTATATTTTATAGGCTATATATGTATACAATATTATGCTAAGGGAGCGAAGGCGCACGAATCAGTTAGTATGGACTAAAAAGATTATTTATTTCTTGAGATCAGTACGTGCAATAAAACTCTTCAGTTGTATATAATTAGTATAGATATTTTCGTACAAATAAAATGTTATAAGGTACACCTATCACAAATCCCTATCAGAATCAAACGTAACCGAGTCTAGAACTTTCCAGTGGAAACAAGAACACCTATTTTTAATCTTCAAGTAGACGTTCAGACCACAACCGCACCGGTACAGTTACCTAATCCCATATAATATACAATAGCTGAGCGAAACATAACCTTATTATTTACACAATAAGGCGTTAATTCAAAGCACACTTCGGTAAGTACTCGATGCCCGATTGAAGATCAAAGCTGAGTTTAACTCATCGAACTCTTTTGTACTTGAGACATTGCATGTGGTGACACTTGAAATTAATTGCTTATTGTTTATTTTTGGATATGAATGGGGTACTCAACCGTTCATTTTTTTCAAAATTTCTTAGCTTTTTGATGTTCTCCCTAGGAATAATTATACTTTATGTTTTTACCTCTTGTAATAAAATCATTTCACTACAACCTTACTCACAGTTTGTTATTTCTACACTAAATAAATTACTAAAAATGTTCGAAACTGGTCTTATTAGTGAATGAATAATAATTAATATGGTATAGAAAATAAAATATAACTGTAGAACTAAATGATGTGTTTTTTTAGAAATAAATAACATAATTAGACATCAACAATTATATAAAATTTTTATACGATAAATGACGTATGTGACGAGTTTTATAATCGACTTATCGTGAAAATTAAAAAAAAATGGATTTTTTAATAATCGGTCAAATAGTATTATATATTTTTTATTTGTTAGCAAACTTATTTGTATGATATTTGATTTTATTTTAGCACAATAAATTATCGATATTATATGTTTCAATATGTGATTGTTTTTCAACCAAAAATCCATAGAGACATTTTCCGGGATCACTGCTCCGTTCATTTTATTTTGTTATTTTTTTTTTAAATTTTCACAACTTTAATTACCTTTTTTTTCCCATTCATTTTATAATACGATTTTCGTTATTTTTCGTATCTAAGACCGAAAAACAGACAAGCACGATATATCTCAGATTCTTGCATTGTTGTTATATGTGGGCGAATTTTTTCCACGTTAAATAACAAAAGCAAGTGGTCGGGAATCTATTATTTTGGCCCGCAGTGTATTGTGCCAACCGCTTAAAAGCTTTTATTTTCTTTTATCGTTCACAGTTTTGGATTAGATACTAGATAATGGTTTCTATTCAAGTTTTAGAATGCAATATTAAATTTGAAATGGTATCGTAATTGTTTATTTTTATTTATTTATTTTACTCTTGAATGCACTATATATTAACCCGTTTAAAATAAAAAAGTTAATATAAAAAAGAAAACAACATTGATGACAATTTAATACATTAGTATCTAGTGATTTTTTTTTATGGTGCACATTAAAGTATATTTGTTTGTTTGTTCTACCAGTTGTTGTTTGTTGCAATTCAATGAAGATTATCTTCAGGTTTTGCTAGTAAATTCTTGTTATAAACTAATGCAAACACGTGGACTATAAGCAGAAGCGTGCAAACTTATAATATGTGAAGAACGTGTAATGAATAAACAATTAACTACAGTTCAAAACAATAATTTCAGCGATAAAACAATCAAGGAACGTAAAGATTTCCGTTTTATAAGTCGTCGTCACGCGTGTATCTTGGTTAGTATTAAGAATAGAGTGCGTAAGAAAAAAACGTCAAGAGTTGTATACGAAGCGATTGACCGAGCGAAGTGAGGTCTCGGAGTCGAGATGGCCGGTTGATTGTATGTTTTTTATGTTCGTATGTAAGTTTGGAAAACTGTCTATAACTGGAGTATGGTTTATTTATATTCAAGATAGAACTTGATTCAATTTCATAGGAAAATGTCAAGTTCGAAGATGAGGGGGGAAAGAAAAGTCAGGGAGGGGTGAAATAGGCGATTTTCATATGAATCTAGCCGAGTGTGGTATCACTAGTAAAAACGTTACTATCACCAAGCTTAATTTAGCGGTTGTCCTGTTGAGAGTCCGTCACGCATCTCATATAACCCAGCTTCACAGCGGCCTTTAGTCTACCGCAAACCACAGCGTTTTACCCTACCGTTGAAATATAGCCACTATGTCAGCTAGCTCTTATGCTAGGCGTCCACATATAGTATTGCATGCATCGTATTTGACTGATCATGTTCTTTTTATGGGATGTCTCATAAGGGCGAGCATTAGTCCTTATTTTCTTTACAAATAGTCTACCACAGCTTATTTGTCTATGTGAACTATATGGCCGGGAGAATTCTCACTTAACGCTCTATGATAGTATTATACTAGCGGGTAGTTTGACAATTCGTTTCGCACCTCAGTAATCAAACCCAACCTCTTCTATTTTTCAACATAAGTTCACCCATTATTGGGCACATTCCTCCTCATGCGCTTTTCAAATCTCGCCAGCTTTGGTCAGGGGCATTTACGATTTTCCTGCAACACTGGTTATGTCGTCGAACCGTCTTATTTTGGGTTATCCTGGCTTACGTCAACCTGTCTACGGTCTTTATTCTGCCATGCTAGTACCCAACGATCAACATTCTTTCTCATCTCCATTTCAGCCTGGTTATAGCCTCATAGCATCACAACACCCTTAAGCCCATGCAAACGGGTCACTCCCTAGTCTATTATACTAAAATTCTCTGTCCTATTCTTAGAATCCACTGTTCCATAATTCAAGTTACAGTTCAACCTGCGATCAATCAGCAACTGTCTAGCAAACCTTGTTCAACGGTAGTTCTGTTCAGCCTGGTTATAGCCTCATAGCATCACAACATCCTTAAGCCCCTCAAACGACTCGCTCCCTAGTCTATTATACTAAAATTCTCTGTCCTATCCTTACAATCCACTATTCCATAATTAAAGTAACAGTTCAACCTGTCAATCAGCAACTGTCTAGCAAACCTAGTTCAACGGTGGTTCTGTTGTCCGTCACACGTCTATCGCCCAGTCTCACGCGGCCTTCAACCCACCGCAAACCACATCGTGTGCTCGAAACGTAGATCCGTGTGGCCGAGAGCCACCATTCTAAATAATAATTAATGAAGTCGTTTTGCAATCCTATTTCATTCTTTATCACTACATGTGCCCCACGTTCCCCCACGTATATGAAAATTAAACCTATGAGAAATATCAAAAAATGCTGAAAAGAGTCTCAAAACAGATTTAGTCAAAAATAAAAATTCTCGCTTTGGATTTAAAAAAGGCGAATAATCGAACATGTTAATTTTCCGAAAAAATCAACACCCTGCAAATCAGCATATCCGATCCCATATACCTATTACATCAGGTAACTCGCATATTCCTTAGTTTACTCGGTCATAAATAGAGCAAAACCACGCTTCGGTTACAATAGGAAAGAAATGGTGATAACTTTATTAAATAATTCATAATTGTATTAAAACCTTTTAAAAAGAGCGACTACTAGAGTTTCTAGCCAGTTCTTCTTCGTGCTTTCCGAACAAGTGGTAAATAAAAAAACATTAACTATGTAAGTGACTTTCGAAAAGCGTCTTGAAGGAGGCCGGTTTGGAAAATACTATTGCTTTGACTTGTGTGAGTTCGATATATTTGTTCTTTCTTTTAAATATGTCAACACATTCGTCATCGTTTCTAATTTCATGTCCATTCACCAAATAAGTTAGTTCGAACTAAATGAAGGAAGCTAAGACTAAATAGGTCACGATCGGCTTATGAGCAGTCTCAATTAGAGTCACGGTTCGGTTTAGGCTGTGGGAATTAATCATTGTACCGAATTTCATCGAGATATATTGCAAACCGATGACATCTGGAGCAGAGGTTTGTACTATATATGTATTGATCACGATATAATTATTCATTGATTACGAATGATGATATGATAGTTTTCTTGTGTTTTGACGCGAGTACTTTCCAAATTAAATTAAATACTTTTTTAAGATTTCAAACGCGGTAATTTTTTTCACGATTGTAAGCCTCGTGTAGGTTATTCAAAAACAAAATAATCAATAGAGTTTGAGACTTTGTAACACCTGGCACTCAATAATAAAAAATAAGAACCTCATATCAGGCATACCAAAGGACAAGAGGACACTGTAATTCGACTTTGCAAGAATCTGAGCTAATTTTTCAAATACCATCGTGGAAAAAAGAGGAGGTTATGGAGGAACTAAATATTTGAAACACTCAAAAAGATAACTGTCATCCTAGTCACCCGTGACCACGCTTGCTGTAAAGTGTTAGAAACGTCATGGTCAATATGAAACAATAATGTATAATCAACCGCGTTTAAAATCCTTTTAAAAGTATTTTATTTAATATGATGATAATAAAAGTACTTAACCGATTATCATTGATGATTCGACGGTAAATATTCAATTATTGAAAGTACTTTTATATATTGTACTCCCAGAAAAGCACACTTGATCGATATTTTCAATATATCATTGAAAATTTCGCACACATTTTGCTTATTTGAATTTAAATATAGGAAACGCGATTTGAAGACCCTAAACTTTTAAGTCATGACGATACTCGCTGTTTCCAATAAACTATAAAAACTTTACTAGGTCAATTTATTCAAATCATTCATTGAAAAGACTTAACTTTTGCGTCATAAGCTATCTTTTATTGAAAATGCTTAAATCAACAGCATAGAATTGTAATTATTTAGGCGTAATAAGCGATCCTAAGTTGAAATAATAGTATTATCTTATTTGTGTTTAGACAATGCTGGGAGCTAGCAGGTGGAACCGATCGCTTCATGAAAGTATTACATTGTTATACAGGATGTTGTATTTACTTTTATTTAATTTAACTTTCTAATTTATTTATTTATTTTTTACTAGTAGTACCCTACGGTTTCACCCGCGTATATCTCCTGTTCCTGTGGGGTTTTTAATTATTGTAGAAAATTTGTGTGAAGAAGAGACAAACACACAGACAGAGTTACTTTCACATTTATGACATTAAAGTGAATATTTTTAGCCTGTAGTGTTCCACTGAAGAGCAAAGGCCTCACTTCCCCATAAGTTTCTAATATAACAAAATGTTATAGGGTTTCAAAAAATCTTATCTTGTGAATTAAAAGATAATATACTTCTTTATTAAAAAGGTATGCCATCTGTACGTCAGTAAGTAAAGTTCATTTTATGGCAATTGTAATGTATAAGGCTATGGAAATAAAACAAAATAAAAAAATAATAATTAGTTCTCTACAATTATACCATCTTTCCTAATATCAATTATCTTTTTATAAGCGTTACTGATATGCATACTTTTACTAGTAGTCCACTACTTATACTTTTAAATCTACCACAGATAAAAAATATAAGTATTCTAAAATCTGTAAATTACATAAAATATTTGAGAGAAAGTGACTGGCTCATCAAAGTTAGGATATAAGAGTAAGACCTTCAGGCTTTACTTGTTAACATTTTTGATCCTTAATTATCCTAATCAGCGTTTTTCCCCGAATTAATTGATGCAAGGAAAAACGTGACGGAACACTGTTTAATTTACCTTTTGTTTGTGTTTGTTTTTATAATAAACGGTAGCGTAAAACATTGAAAATAAGTAAGAACAATTTGTACGCCAAATATTAATCGTTCGAATTGGCATTTCGATTTTTTAAAATAAAATTAATACTTTTTTATAAATTTTTCGCTAATAATCAAAAAGTCACAATGTGTACCTTTGAAATCCACTTCCATTGAGGCACTTTTACATTGTCATACACGATTAATATTTCTTATTAATAAATAAATTAATATATATTTCCTGACATTTAACACAACGCCATCTAGTTCCCAACTAAGCAAAGCTTGTACTATGGAAGCTAGATGACTGATAGACATACTTAAACATACTTTTTTTTCGTAAATGCATACATACTATAGAGAAAAGAACACCCAGACATTCGACAATTACAAAATTCATCATATCATAATTTTCTACTCGTGGGGATCGAACCCACACCCTCTGGCGCAATAGACACTGACGTATCCACTGCGCCAACCGAGCAGTCACCCATTCGGAAAGCAGTCTTTACTAAGAAGAATTGGCATTCAAAAAGTATTTAATCAAAATACTATTCGATTTCACAGTTGGAACATGCTGTATAGCTAGTTCCATATCACATATAAAATCTGTTACATAGTCATCAACTCGTATGCTTCCAGTATCCATTTATCATGCTAAAACGGTTTTTGAATATTTTCATAATAGTATTTCTATTTCAGCGCGTAGATTACCATGTTTTTAAGCCTTTTGATAATCATAGAATAAATATTTGCTATTATTTTCTGTTATACTAATATTTTAATTTTAAGTTTGCATATACTTAAATAGTGTTTGATTACAGTCTCTCTAACACATAAATATTTTTTCAAATCGGTCAAGTTAGGTATTGAAAAACTAGGATAATTTACTAGATTTAAGTCAAAAAAATGCGTTGAAATATATCTACTTCTTTACTAATATTATAAACAGGAAATATTTGTTTGTTTGTATTGAAAAGGCTCCAAAACTACAGGACCGATTTGGATGAAATTTTGTACAAAGATTCTTTGAAACCCCAGGAATGACATAGGATAGTTTTTATACCGAAAATCCTACGGGAACGGGATATATACGCGGGCGAACTGGCGGAGATAGTTTTATATAAAATCACCAATTTATATGTAAATAAATCCACAATCCATAAATACATTATCTTTTATAGTACTTACATCTGCGCAGTAATCCGTTACAAAGGACTGTACCACGTGTGCTCCCCTCAGCAATCAATAGTAATTTGCATACCAAAGAGATGACCTTGAGAGACCCCAAAGATGCACCCTCATACTTTGATGTCCTGTGCCCGACAAGGGCCGAATGAGTGCATTTCAAGTTGAATGTGGCTGCATGTGAGAGGAAAAAGGACAAAAAATATTCCTGGACATATAAGGACCACGCCATCTAGTTTCAAACACAGCTTGTACTATGGAAATGAATGAATGAATGAATGAATGAATGAATGAATGAATGAATGAATAAATACTTTATTTCGCACCAAAGCTTAAAACTAACAACATGATGGGGGAACAGATACAGTACAAAATAGGCGGCCTTATCGCTAAAGAGCGATCTCTTCCAGGCAACCCGTGGTAAAGGAATGAGACACAAAAAAGGTAATGCGGTAGATGCGCTACACTTGCTTGGAAACTAGATAACTGATACATACTTAAACATACTTTTTTACTTTTTTGTAAATAGTCATACTGATGTCCTGTGCCCGACAAGGGCCGAATAAGTGCATTTCAAGTTGAATGCTGCATGAGAGGAAAAAGGACAAAAAATATTACAGGACATATAACACAACGCCATCTAGTCCCAAACACAGCTTGTACTATGTACATACTTTTTTGTAAATAAATACATACTAAAGATTAACACCCAGATAGTAGAAAATTACAATGTTCATCACATATATTTTTCTACTTGTGGGGGTCGAACCCACATCCTCCATAGACCATTGCCACATCTATTGCGCCAATCAGCGCCGTCATCAACTTTTCAAAAGGAAATAATTTTTCATTATATTTTTTAATTGTATTTTTTGTAATTCATCTTTTTAGTGGTTTCAGGATCTACCATCTCCAAATTGTAGTTTTTTTTAAATTGGTATATGAGAGGAAAATAGACAAAAAATGTTTTAAATAATTAAAAATAATCGTTTTTCATTTCAGATTTTAATAGATTCAGATAGTTGTCTACCATCTCCAAATTCTGTTTTTCTTTACAAAATCGTATACATATAAGTATATGCTTTAAAAAAACTTAATAAAAAACTATAAGACAAACTATAATTAAGTCAAAAAATATTCTTTATATACTATAGAATTTTTGAACACTATCAAATTCTAAACAAAATATAACATTTTCAATCTGATAATATTATGATGAAACGCATCTAAAATATAGCGACAGTATTTACAAGCCAAATTATAAAATACTGCCAAATATCCGTAAAATTCATTGTTACTGAAGGCTAAAATGTACTTTGTGTAAAATATCGTGTCGATAGCAGTCTGCAGACTAAACTGTCACGTTAATTATAAACAAAGCGAAACAAAGGCTTTTTAAAATATATTTTTATAATAATAAGTCCGGTAACAGGCACTGTGGTGAATTTCAATGGAGCGTATTGAACGAACGAAGCGAGGTTGAGATGGCTGAATGCGATTGTATGTTTGTATGTCTGTATGTCTGTATATTTGTATGTTTGTATATTTGTATGTCTGTATGTCTGTATGTTTGTATGTTGGTATTTTTGTATTTTTGTACATATGTCTTGCATATGTCTGTATGTATGTATGTCTGTATGTCTGAAAAATCGAGTTTGAATGAGCATAATCGGTTACGATGATGGGGGGGAGGGGATATCGGGAGTACGGTTTATCCGATTTTGATAAAATTACTTAGATAAATAAATAAAGATAAATCTTGATAACAAGAATCTTGTGAAATCGGTGAGAGGGTAACGAAGATAAGATGGGGGAAGGGGGATCAGGATCACCTGATATGTATATATATAAATAAAAAGTTTTGTTAAACCTTAAAGCATTGTTGTATTGTATCACTTTTTTATTCAAATTCCCAACTGGGATTCTAATTTGAGACATCTCGAATTTAACCACTAGACCAACGAGGCAGTTACGGCTTTAAAAAAGAATTGGCTATTCACCACAGACTATAAATGCAGTATAAAATGGAAGACCATAAAATAATTCAGTTCGAATATCTTTTATGGGTCAAGGAATAAAACTCGATGTGACGATGATAACTGCAAAAAACTTTTATGAATTTTAGGCAAGCCATTTTACGAAAAGTATTATTTCATGAACGTTTATAGAATTTAAGTGATTATACCGTAATTTTCCTAAGTGCTTACTCTGATGTGAAAATACATAATTAATACTAAAGAATTCTTTAAGATGAGGTTGTCATACGAATATTAAGATAAATAAATATTCAGGGATGTTTTACACTACGCTATCTAGTTCCAAACTAAGCAAAACTTGTACTATGGGAACTATATAACTGTCATTCAAACATATTCAAAACATACTTTTTTTTTGTAAATACATACATACTATAGATAAATAAACACCCAATGTAGAAAATTACAATGTTTATCACATAACAATTTGCTACTCGTGGGGATCGAACCCATACCCTATAGCGCAATAGACTATAGACACATCCATTGCGCCAATCGGGTCGTCAATATATGACTTTATATTTACTGAAGTAGACTAAAGCGCAATTTAATTTTAAAAATATTTTTCGATTCAATATAAAATGTTCAGTCTTTTAATTTTGGATGCAAGTGATTAATTTATCAACTAGAGACCCGCCCCGGCTTCGCACGGGTGCAATGCTGATACTAAATACACTACAGAAAAACTGTGAACGTAAATAAAAATTAGTACATTATTTTGATAAATCTCGTAGGGTGCAACCTGCGTTTGCAATGTAAGCAGAAAAAGAATGGTAATTAATGACATCACATTAGAAACCTCAAAAATATTTCTCCACTATTTAATGGGTGTTATGCATATAAACGTTCCTTTTGAATCACTCTATCTATTAAAAAACCGCGTCAAAACCCATTGCGTAGTTTTAAAGATTTAAGTATACGAAGCAAAAATATTGCACGTGGCTTTTTTACACCCAATTGAATGAGAGGTCATGCATCTGTCAGATAATCTGCCTTTTATAAGATAACCCTAATTTTACGGTTTGCATTGAAATTATACTTGAAACTGGTTTAATACATAGTACACGTGGGCTGAGACCAGTTTAGTAGTTCTTTTTGTAGAGAGTACAAAGGAGTATTTTGTTTATTAAAAGAGTACGCGGTAAGTGACCTCTGCTCATGAACAACGTAACACGTAAAGGGTGATTTTTACCTCATGAGAAGAGAAAATGAGAGAGAACTGAAAGACGGAGTAAAAGAAAGAAAGAAAGAAAGAAACATTTATTTCGACGGGCCATTAAAGAAAGAGGAATGCTGTGTTTTTGTTTATATACTAACTAGCCCCGGCCCGGTTTCACCCGCGTAACTTCTGATCTCGTGGCAACCCCGACATTAAAAGTAATATTTTTACAAAGTACTTACTACTAATAAGAAGAGTCATTTTTTAAGTTACCACCGGTTCGGAAAGTTAATTCTTTCGATACCGGCAAGAAACTCGATAGTTAATCTTTTAAAATATTTGGTTTATTTTATATATACCAGGTGTTAACCTATACAGCCTTGAAAATATAGCGAATATAAAGTATGTGGAGTAGAAGCTGATGGAATAAATATAAATTAAAAACCTCTGATATTTTAGAAGAATTATATATCCGAATTAAATATACCGAACCAAACATCTGGAACGATTGTTTTAAATCGTGTATTATACATATTTCTATCACCTTTAATCGAGTACAAATTTATATTTTTATGCACACACATAACAGTACTATAATATTAAGTAGTATAGATTTTGTTACAACGTAGCGTTTTAATTAGATTGATGAAAACATACATTAATTAACTTCGTGTCAATATTTTAAATTAAATTGAGATCAAATGTACATTTGCACACTTCATTTATTATCACAAAATAATTATACTTATGAAATTTGAAATTCTATTAAATATGTATTATTTTTTAAATAATTTTCTTCTTATGAACGATGATTATTAATAAATATACGCGCAAAATATTTGGGATGAAAACCAATATGACAGCCATGTTTTTATTTAACCTCAATTTCAACAATATATCCCAGCGGAATACATATTATTAACGAACACAATTATTCTATATGAACAAATTTATTAAAATATCAAATATATTTCATTCATTTTCTCTCATACTAATATTTGGTAAAGTTTGTATATTTAATATTAAACTATAACTATATGTAACTTATTATTCAAACTTTGTGACCTCGTCAATCTACACACACACACTACGACACACAAACATCCATACACAGAAAACTTACAAACAAGGAATTCGTTTGATTGAACGCGGTGATCTCAGGAACTACTATCCAAATTTGAGAATTATTTTTGTGTTCCATACCTATATTTTATTGTGCTACGAAGCCTTGTGGAACAGCCTTTAGTACGATTTCAAATTTATTTAACTGAATATTTAGGATCAATACCAATTATTTCTTCATGATAAAATTTTAACAATTGTATACAGAGATATGTCTCGTTTTATTTACGAACCCTTTAATTCGATAACCTAAGTAATAGCTTCCAATAACATCAATGTAATTGTTTTATTTGTGATGTATCCACGCAATACGTTTTATTGTTATTTCTTGAAGTAATTGTGTGATTGAAATTGAGCAATGTTTGCGTATAATATAAACTTTTTGAAATTTATTAGATACTATCTGCGTTCCCGTAGCATAATGTTATATATCTATGAAATGTAGCCTATGTTACTCGTGGATGATGTAGCTTTCGAATGGGGAAAGAATTTTTAAATTAGGTCCAATAGTTTTTGAGCCTATTCATTAGAAACAAACAAAGTTTTCCTCTTTATAATTTTAGTGTAGATTAGATGTGCGCATATATCTACCGTTACCGCGAGATTTCCGGGAAATAAGTAGTATCCTTTGTTTGGTTTCAATTTATATTTGTACAAAATTTCATTCAAATCGGTTCAGTCGTTTAAGTGTGAAGAATAAACAAACACACAGGTTACAATCGCATTTATAATATTAATATGAATTAAAACTCGATGGCTAAAACTCTTCGGCTTTTATTTATTTTATTAATAAACTATGTTACTGTAAAGTCCCATCCTACTCAGTTCAGTGGTTTTTCAGGGGTTACGTCCTTTCTTACATACTTACAGATTTTTAATACTAGCCTAAAACGTATTAATTCCCACCTGGTATCAATGCTAGATAAAAAAAACATCTACAAGAAAAAAAATATTGAGTTCAATGACTTATATTGATACAAAATCCATCTGCAGTATCCTCGCTAGAGTAAGCGAGGTTTAAAACACTACAAACAAATAGCGCAAATGCAAGGGTATTTAAATCTTATTACAACGGTTTAAAGTCGATTTTACTTCACTGATATCCAGTTATAGTAATGAGATGAAAATATAAAATTCATAATACTCGTGGTGCGGAAATCAGAGGCTTTAAGGGGCTGTTTGTATGTAACCTTATTCTTTTCACGATATTTTATGGCATTTTTTTGTTTTTAAACTATGTATTTTAGAACAGTGAAACGTTCGCGTTCAAAATAGGACTGTCACAAATTCGGTTCGTTTACAATTACAAGAACTGTGTAATGTACATATTAATAAAGGTAGCATCTGTTTGTCTCTTGTAAATTTTTTCAAGACATTCAAAAAATTCGGACTTAAAATACGATTTATTTGCCAAATTCGGTTCATTTACAAATTAAAAAAACTGTTATATATGTACATAACATATAACAAAGCTAGCTAGAAACTTGACTATAGGAAAGCCACTTGTGAATGGATGTAGTTAGATATAGTACTATACAGACGACAGAGTTACTATCGGTTCTAGTGCGGTGGTATTGGTAGTACTATCAAATATTAATAATTATACAGGGTGGGGACAACGAAATCTTTTTAATGGAAACACAACATCCTCTAGTCATTACACATTAAATAAAAATAGTGTTACGTTATTTAACAAAGAGAGATATTTTTGCGAACAAGAAAATTATTGCAAAATTGTACATAATTTATAACGATGTGTCAAGCAATCTCAACCGTTTACTTTAAACTCTTTTGAGGCAATTAGTATGACAGCACAATTTAAAATTACAAATTGAATGATGTGAGTTTAATTTTGTATACATTATTTACTATTTACAAATACTAAATATCGAATAATACTACGGTATCAATTAAAGAGATACCGTCCCCACTCTGTATATCTACAAATGATATACTATAAAACATTGTGTACAAATTGTCATGCAGTATGTTAACATCGGTCATACATCGACCCGAGCATTCATTCCACAAACTTAGATTAAACACCCGAAACTTCGAGAACATTCTGAAGCCAAATTGTGGAAAATTTAACCAAATCATGAGGGGCGTTCAGATAAATATGTGTTTATTTAAAAATCAATTGATGTTCGGTAGTCTCGATAAAACTCGAGACTGGCTAAGAAAGTTTAAAATGTAAGAAAATATTCATTCAAAATTACGTTCGTTTTCAATATTCCATCTATCCCTTGTTTTGCTTACTAAAGTCAAGCAAATCTATCTATTTGCACTTCCTTTAATTTCAACACGCTGTCGTAACTTTTGAGAATTAAATGTCATTTAATCTGAGCTTAAATATATCCATAATCTTTGATGCATTATTGAAGACGGCCGTTAGTGAAGAAAAAGTAAAAACAAGTTTATTTTCCCATACAAATATTTCCTATCAAATGAAGGTCGAGGGTTTGATCAAGCATGGTCATTCTTCCTTTATTGGCAAACCCTCTTCAATTTAATAAATATTAAAAATAAAAAGAAGTGTCTTCTTTACTTATTTATTTGTGACGTAGATCTGATAAATCTTCCAACAGTAACCACATTTCTTCGTATATCGTCTATGGCTTTTTACCTGCTTTAATTTTCATCATTGCCTGCATAATTAACATAGGAGACAGATCCATAATTTTCGAGAAACTTCCAAAGCCAATTTGTTTCACAAATTAACTATCGAACTCATGCGGGGCGTTCAGATAAACATCACCAATAAAACATTCACAAACGAAATTCCAAATAATTACGAGTCGTTATCATTTCATGGCGGGCCGTTTGCAAACTCATCAAATATTTACGCCTTCCTTGTTTCCGTAGCCGATCCCGCATATACAGGGTGTATTTTAGAGGGAAATATTCAAATAGTTGTGTATCTGTATCACATAAAATATAGAATACAAATTAAAAAAAGAGAAGTGAAGTTTTAGTTCAATATTTTAAATGATAGATAGATTCGACTCCCAGACATAGGTTAATTTAAATAAAAGTTTTTTTAATAGCAGGCGAAGATACGTTTACCACAATGTGCCACTTAGAATGGATCAACACAAATTGATTAAATTCTACGTATTAAAAGACATACTGCAAGCACTATTCATACTTGTATGCACGCTGTACATATATAAGGCAATAAATAAATCATATTAATTTAACAAAGCCTCGCCGAGCCTTTTCATTATTTTTTAGGTGATTAGGACCATGTTCTGAATGTCCTGTAAACGAATGAGACGCTAGCTATATAACATATCGAGAACAAACTAACCTTTTTATGATATATTCGGGAACCTAAAACGCTTTTTATATAGGGACTAAAGAATCATCCTGTATCTTATACACCGCGTTGGTTTAATTGTTAGCAGTACTGTAAAAAAGTAAGAAGACTTCAATGGGGAGTGAAAAATGAAGCGAACGAACCTTGGCTTTGTCTGGCGCAGCACAGAAGGCTTATCAGTAATGACCTCCCGTACTGTCGTGATGTTTGTGATGGATTTCAGAGTACAGCTTTAATTCGAGTGATTTGAAATTGCATAGTAACTAGTTGTATTAAGACGGTTTATACTCCCTGCTTTTTAACTCGGTGTAGACCTACAGCTTCAGACCGATTCGGAGGTTCTTTATCAGTGAGACGTTTTAGTGGTCAGGTCTCTCCTCGCGCTGATTTAAAGAGATAGACTGAGAGTGAGTATATACCGTCTTAATACAACTAATTATACGATGGTCCAATTATCGTAAATCAATAACTATTGAAAGTATAATAAGGACTAAAATTTAAGGATAATAATTAATTGGCATAAATAATATTGAGAACCAAAACTGAACACGTTCCTTAAAAACCTCAAAAAAGAACAGCCTGTATATATGTATACAGTGTTTAATAGTCAACAGTATTGTAAAAAAAAGAGTACAAAATAGGGAGTGATTTCACTTTGACTGATATATAAGGCCTTTAAGGAATTTACTAATTCATAACCTTCCGTACTGTCGTTGTTGGTGACGATGTTAGATTTTTGATGAATAAAACGAATATCACTAACTAGTGGCTCGCCTCAAGCCCTCGCGTTGTATTACACAAATAAAGACCTTTCATTTGATACCACACTCAGGTATACTCGTATTAAACTCGCCTATTTGACCCTCTTTTGGGACCTTACACGATCAATAAAATGTAGCAAAAATATTAACTATTGAATACTAAACACGTTCCTTGAAAAACCCTTTACTAAACAATTATATAGGATGCTTGTGTATACCGTGTACTGTAAAAATAAGACTACAAAATGGAGCGTGAAAATGCAGTGCTTTGTCTGATACAGAAGTAGTACTTCTAAGTCACAATATTCCGTGGAAACCCGTAGAAATAGAATCGTTAGTAGAAGAAGAACTTCTCAGTAACAATATCCCATTGAAATCTATAGAAATATAATCTTTAGTAAAAGAAAAACTCCTCAGTAACAAACTGTCGCTATTTGTGGCGGATTTCCAAATGCAAGAATATTTTAAAAATCAAATACTAATCAAAATTTTCTGGACTTGATAATCATCATACAAGATGTTTGTGTATACACTGTAGTATTAATTGTTAGCAGTATTGTAAAAATAAGAAGAGTGAAATTTAGGGAGTGAAAGCTCAGTGTTTTGTCTGGCCGTATAGAGGCTTATCAGGAATTATCTGCCGTACTGGCATTGTAAAACATTTGCAGGATTCATTCGACTGATTTCGTTTTACATCATAGAAACAAAAAATAACCGTAGAGAGTAATGTAGATTTTGAAAATCGAATATTAGAACATCCTTTAAATCTCTTCATAAATACCACCCTTTACATATGTGAGTATAAAGGAAGGTTTGAGACTTTGAGAGTCTTCAAGCTATGTGCTTCATTCAACTGGTTCCAAATTGCACCATAGTAAATACGTTTAATATAGATACAAAATTATTTGCCGCGCGAAGCGAAGTCTTAGTAGAGTGTTTATATGAAAAAATGTTCGTCGAAAACTATAGTATCGTTTATCCGATCTTGATAAAATTTTGTAAGCGAACAGCTTAGAAAAACAAATATCGACTTCAAATTTAAGCGAAATTGGTTACGAAGATGTATAGGTGATTTTCATATGAATATAGCGATGTGGTAAATGAAATGTCTTCATTTATTCACTACAACGCGAGGTCTAGCTCGGAGCGAGCCACTATTTACATACAAATAAAAACTCTGCCGGTACAGAAGGTTTATCAGGTCTTTTGTGTGTTTAGGGTTGCCAGATTCATTCAAGTAGCTTCCATTTACATCATAGTAACGCAAATTCATTTTAGTCTCAAATGAGCGCGTAATACGACCACCTTAAATTCACCAAAGAAAACTGAGTACGTATTCTCATGTCAATTTTCCATACATTTTCTACACGGAATAAAAATGTTAGTATAGCAATAAATGTCTCAAATAAGTGAAGTCCAGTTTTCTATTGGGGCATGGGATGAAAATTAATTTCGGTTCACTGATTAATTCTTACTTAGTATGATCCTTCGAAGTACGACAATTTTTTTAGTCTCCGCCGGGAATTAAATCCTGGACATATCAGTTATAAAGCTAACCATAACTATTGAAATAACGAGGCGTTCTGTGTATATCGTCAATTTTCTGAGAAAGATATTATACGACCCATTGAAAATAGGAGTCATATTAAAGCTTTTAAAATAGATTCTCCCCTTAATATTCCTTTGATCTTTTTTTTTCTGACTTGAAGTCACGTGCTCACCTGGACATGTTCTACACGATAGATACGCCAGAAGTGCCTAATAAGCAATGTAGTGCTAAAACCAGACACTGTCGAGCATCTTAAACCAAAGCCAAAGAGCTATTATAAATCCTTTGATATTATAGTTTCCTAAAAGTTCTAAAACCGAAGAGCTATCTTTGAGATTAAACGTTTAGGAGACTAAGAATTTTAAAACAACAGCGTGGAATGAAAACGTTAATTTCTCCAATTAATATGAACTTCAGAAAGGTTTTGAACAGAACATCAAAAAATGTCAACATTGCAAAATAACACGTATTAAATATACATTAACATTAACCAACGCTACGAAGCACTTATATGCCACTAGAAATAAATGAATTAATGGATAACGTAAACGTAATCGACCCTCAATACGACGTCATTATGATTCAACATGGCGCCCGAAGTGGTAATAACCGGTACAAATATAAAACGACATTATAAATCCCGTCTAAATGATTAAAAGTATCACGTAAAAATCTGTTTGTGGCGAAATAATTGCGAAAATGAGGTTGAGGATGAAATAAAATTGCCTTCGATTAAAACGAACATTTCGGCCATCCGAAGGGATTTGTGGGCTATGAAAGGCTTTATATCATCGTTACAGATAAATAAATGAGCCTCGAACATTCTTGTATGATTGCCGTTTAACAAAGAACGCGTAAAATTTTATAACCACTTCAAGTCTTTCGTGTAGAAGAAGCGTTGAACTCAACGATGGAGAACAATTATTATTGCTGTTATAATATTACTAATATTTATAGGTAAATTACGCTTATAACTAAGTATTTATAACTAGTGTCTACTTGCGGCATAGCTTGCAATTTTTTTTGTGTATGTTATTCTTATACTGTAAAGTTACATCTATGTGTTTAGTTATCTTTGCGTAATAGAGGAACAACACATACGCTTACCTATAAAAAACATTGTTGCGTTTAAACGTTCGAAATTTAAATATCTTTGAAATTGAGAATGAACATTCTAGATTGGTCGAGTCATAGACAAAAAGACTAAAATTGCAAATGGCGTCGAGAGCACAAGGGAATAACAGGACCGCGCTGTCCAAATGTGGGCTGACTATCAATTAGATGCCGTCACATTCGTTGACCACACTCGCTTAACAAATTACAATGCTAGTTCAGTGTGCCCCAGCGCTTTGTTAGTATTTATTTATTGTGATAAGCCTCCGCGGCCGAACTGATGGCTTAATGCTCACGTTTTTATGGGAGGAAAGGATTTGGCGTTTGATAACAGAATACAGGGTTTGGAAACTGTGTAACTATGTAGCTTTTCTGTCGTCTGTTATTTCTGTTTGCACGCGAACAATGAAGTGTAGTTATTTTTTTCCAGCTTTTCATCGAGGTTTTGTTCGTGTAAATAAGAGAGGTAGCATAGATGAATAGCCTTCCTCATGGACCAGACTGGTTAATAAAAATCTATCACTTTTTTCAGCAATTATATCGACATTGTAAAACTACGGTTTACTCTACCAAGATAAATTTTATTGTCAACGTTTTCAGATTCGAAACACAGTCTATTTTCGAACCGATGTTCAGTATCATTTTTTTAAATAGTCAATACGGAAAACAACTTTGTCACTTAAATTGAATAAACATGTCTAGTGAAAAGGCTATATAAATTTTCGCCGGCAGTGTAATCGCAAGTTGGAGCTGAGCATTTTGACAGTTATTAAACTACCCTTTTCGGTCGTATTAGGTTCTATGTAGCCAGATGCAGCATCACTAAATTCAAGTTAGTCGTAAATAGTGTAAAAACTAGTGGCCTTTAAAAGATACGGAAGGTACGTTCGAATACATTTAACTGGACGGGCTTAATTTAAAAGCGAGAGTTAGAAAAACGCGTTCAACGCATGATTCCATGAGTAATGAAATTCGAAAACAACTTTGTCACAATGGGTGATAGTGAACTCTGGCTTAATTGGAATACACGTGTGTAAAGCCACGTTTACAACAAACACACGTTAGTTTACGACAGAGGGGAAATTAAAACGAGGCGTACAACTTAAACCATTCCTGACGTAATGCAACGACATTGGCGATTTTTATGGTATAGCAGGCAAGCGGAGCATGTGGTTCACCTGATATTAAGAAATAGACTGCAAACTATGAACACCTACACAATAAAGTGTCGCATTTGCCGAGGCAGCCTTAAGAAAAGGGAGGGTGAGAAGAGGCTTCATGAAGAGAAATTGTACGAGGAGTAGAACACGATGGGAAAGGAATGGTATGGGAATACAGGGCACTGAGCTTTCGCTAATACTGCTTTACGTCGATCTTCTGCTTTCGTTACATAATACGTTTACGAGGGATAACATTTTGCAGGTGCAAAGAGAAGCGTTCTATTTCCAATGCAAATGTTATAATCACGAAGTTCTCTAGCTAATGATAAAAACGCGGCCTAAGAATCAAAGAAGCGCGCCCTCGTTAAAAGGTAATGTGAGATGGTGAGGTCAAAGGCGAACACAAAGGAACCAGCTAAGTACCTAATTATACGAGATTCTCATTTAAACCCTTGACGCAAGTATTGATGTGATAACGAGAACGTATACAAACAAGTATTCAAGAAAATATATCATCATATGTACCTTTATATGAATAAAAAAGTAGACATTTTAAATCTGCTTATTTTTGAATTAATTTTTATTATCATTGGAGGAATACTATAGGTCATCTTACTTTACTCACCCACACACACACAATGAATACACACACACGCGCCCGACATTTAGAAGTTCTTTTTTTAAGAGTTCATAGTTATGTTATTAAGTTTGCTTCATTAACTAGTTTATTAACTTTAATTTACCTACCGAACTTAGTATTAACATTACAAGCACTTTTTTGTGAACTGAAATTTGGAACAAGTCACTGGCCCGACATATAATTTTTTTAACTCATTTGGAAGCTTATGGATTCATATTGCAATGAATAAATAAATTTGTGGAGTAACCACAGTTAGATTGAAAAAAATACACTTATATTATACAAGAACATAATGCTTTGATACTTAGTCTGAAACCTTCAGTTTATTCCTACAAAGTGAACTATTGATCTTATTTCAAGCAATTAAACAGACATTTTGGGAACTCTCAACCTTTGTTTAGCTCCAACTGCCCCGGTGTAATCAAATCTTACAAGTTGACCCACTTCCAAGTTACATGGAGCCGAAACTTAGCATACATACGTAAGCGGATGACATTGCAATACATTATGATGTAGTCGCACTGAAATAGAGGACAAGAACGGGAAACGTATAACGAAATGATGTATATACAGGGTGTCCCAAAATTCAACGATAATACGGCACCAGGTGGTGGGCCTACTCATAAGTACTTGAGGAAAAATAAAATAAAAATTCAATCTAACTTATTTTTTAAATTATAAAAAAAAATTGATTTGCTTCAAAAAATTTCACCTACTAAGACAATTTTTGTTACCATGTCCACAATTTTACTAATATTTCTAACTTTTCTTTTGTATTGGAAACCTAAGTAGCACTACTATCCACCACAATCATTTAAATACTCAGAATGCATGTAGTTTTTACATAAAAAGCAATTGAAATTGTATTTTTCTCTAAAATTTCGAAAGATTTTTACTTTCAGTCAATTTTGATTCATTGTGGTGTAAAAAGAATGTATAGTCACCACTATGGCAAGTCTTATCAAAAGTTGGCGCATCTATTCAAGATAATAAAATGGTAAAATACTTTTATAAAACTAGCAATAAAAATCGTACAGGTCTATGCAAGAGTAAAGCAAGAGCAAAAAGTTGAAAACGACTTTTACTAATCAACTTTTTCTATGAAGCCAAAACAGTAATAGTTCTTTAAAAGAGGTCGAAGGAATTAAACCAAACAATTTTACATTTATTTTGTTGCATTATTAACATTAAAGTAAATGTAAAATTGCTTGCCACCGGCATTAATACAAGCACGAAATCGGCTTAAAAAAGATCGTTTTATTTGTCGTGCATATCTTTTATCATTGATTTGATTTCAGATGGTAGACCACCCTCTGAAAACGCTCGATGCACATTAATAAATACTCGATTATAAGGGTATCTTTCAGCGTTTGGGTACCTTTCTTGATACAAATTGCTGGCAGCGTAATCATTGCATAGAGTTACTCCATAAATGAGATGCATAATAGCGTATTACAACGATGTGTAGGGTACCGGCATGCTAAACGGTTCAAAATATGCAAAAAGTCCAGTTCACACAAGCAGACTTCAAGATAATACCAAGTACAGTTCAGTATGCAGATCGCTTAATCCAGTCCAAAAATCAAAGCCAAAAATACGAAACTTTGCACAATAAATAAAGGATTATAGCGTACTGATTTGAAAACAGTAATTAATCTTTTGTAATTTAGGAATTTTTCAGTAAAAAGTATTAATGTAAAAAATTTAAGAAGATTGATTCTTCTCGTTAAAAATAGTTAGAATGGTTGTCCTGGCTGATTTCCTATGTTATTTTACCATTTTATAATCTTGAATAGATGCGCCAACTTTTGATAAGACTTGCCTTAGTGGTGACTATACATTTTTTTTACACCACAATGAATCAAAGTTGACTGAAAGTAAAAATCTTTCGAAATTTTAGAGAAAAATACAATTTCAATTACTTTTATGTAAAAACTGCATGCATTCTGGGTATTTAAATGATTGTGGTGGATAGTAGTGCTACTTAAGAATACAAAAGAAAAGTTAGAAATATTAGTAATATTGTGGACATGGTAACAAAAAATGTCTTAGTAGGTGAAATTTTTTGAGGCAAATCAATTTTTTTTTATAATTTAAAAAATAAGTTAGATTGAATTTTTATTTTATTTTTCCTCAAGTAGTTATGAGTAGGCCCACCACCTGGTGCCGTATTATCGTTGAATTTTGGGACACCCTGTATATATTATTTGGGACCGTTTGATATGACTCAAAGTCAATGTTGTATGAATTGTTAAATGACTGCCTAGTTGGTCTAGTGGTTGCATCTTTGACTACAGATCGACGGTGTGCGGCCAAAATATGTTGGGATATATTGGGATTTTTCTGACAAATAAATCTTAAAAAAACCTGAGTTTGAAAGTTGGCGGTGTTGGAACAACCCCGTGCGTTAGAGAGCACATAAAGCTATCGGTCCTGCGCCTGATCTTTCGCTGTCGGTCTATCGTCCCATCGGTTTATGAGAGTAAAGGCATAGAGAGTGCACTTGTGTACGCGCGAACACTTGTGCACTTTAATATCTCTTGCGCAGCTAGCTGGCTAGTCTCTATTGAGATTGGCTTTCAAGGCCGAAATTGGTCAGGTGGGCTATTATATATTATTAAATATGATACAAGAAGTTCTTGCAACTCCTGATAGCTTCCATTATTTTGTGCCACCATCATAAGTAATTATTCCAGTTTACCTCTTCAAAAAGTTTCGTTTAGCTATAAATTTCGCCCCTCGATTTTCACACCTATATTTTTCACTCAGAAGCAATACACGTGTACTCAAAATCTATCGTATTAAAAATAATTAATACGCGTAAAATCCGTTAAGAAGCGATATCCAATAAGGTGAAGGACCGAATTAATATTCTATTCACATGTATCTGGCCCTATTTGTCGTCCCTTGGGTCATTGAAAACTACGCACTGTTCGATCTTTGACTTTCTAATACATATGATGTTAGTGATTTTCAATTCAATGTATAGAAACTACGTAGATAATATGAACGTTTTTCATTTATACAAAATTTGCAACTAAGATTTTCATCTTAGATTCATTGTTAAAATAATAATTTTAATCAATCTAGATAAATCATATAAAATCATAATATATAATAATAATCAAACTATTGTTTAAAATGTAAATAATGTATGGTATGTATATGTGTTATTTAATACTTGAAATAGTCTTTAAATTTCTTTAAATCTACACTAATATTTTAAAGAGAAAATCTTTGTTTGTTTGGTTGTGATGCATAGGCTCCAAAACTACTGGAGCGATTTTAAAAATTCTTTCACCATTTCGCTACATTATCCACGAGTAACATAGGCTATATTTGCATATAATATTATGTTACGGAAGTGAAGCCGCGCGGATCAGCCAGTCATTTATAAAAGAGTATCTTGGTCACTAGTTAAAATTAGACAGCAGAAAAATATATATTTTTAAATTCGAAAGGTTACATTTTTCCCCCGGATTGCCTTTTTAATACAATTAACATGTAATAATCTAACAACGTTAAATGCTTTTGTTAGAATATTGGAAATCTAAAGGTCTTTTCATTACCCCGTCCGGAGGAGGCAATAATTTGCCTCTAATTGTACACAAATTTAAATTAACATTCAATGGGAAATGTTTAGAACAGGGATGGCGAACCTTTATGCGACAACGTTTACTATCGTTATAGACATAACTGCAGATACTTTTGCCTGTATTAACATTAGATAAATAGATCCGAAAGAGGGTCGCTTTCGTTCTAAATCTACCTACTTCACACTACCTACTTTTTTTCGTATGTATATCTATGTTCCTCAGTATTATCCTTAAACTGTCCCTAGTTATCAGAAACGCAATTATCACAGTTTTGAAACGTAAAGCGCTACCGAATAGATAAGCTAGCGTTAAAGTGACTTTTACCGAACATTAGTGCATTAAAATTTCGTGTCAGTTCATGTGTCCAAAATATTGCGTCGCGCTCCATTGGTTGCCATCCCCAGTACAAAACGTAACATTGTTAAGGAATTTAAGTGTTATATTGAATTCACGCGCCATTTTAATGTAATAAACGTTCATTGTGTTACGTTTGAGAAATATCTAGTTAGACGCAGACGTCTGCTTATGTAGCAACTCTGATACATTTTATGATGTAGTTTGCAGGAAAATTATATTATACGGTAGTCACATTACTAGCGTACGGGCCTGTGGAATGGAATTCTGTACTTGAAAGAAGCATTTCTAATAGGATTTTAGAGTAAATAGGCAGAGAGTGTACGAGTAATTTCAACGGAGAAGACGCAGAAAACAAGCAAGTAAAGTGCGAGTTGGACTCGCGCCCGACGAGTACGGTATATAGGAAACCGTTTATATTTTTAGTATTAGTTGTTATAAAAATTTGTGAAAATTTCAGCTTTCTAGCTATTTTATAAGATACAGCCTAGTGACTACTGAAAGACAGCGGAGGCTTACTAGGGTCCTTTTTAACCTTTTAAATACGCAACCGTAAAAACGATATTATATTATGAATACATCATGAGATTTAAGCCCAGGATCTTATACGATCCTTATACTGATTTTTTTACGGTAAAACATGCATGCAGAGCATCCTTAGCCCATGAACGATGTCGATGCCTTGCCGGCTTGAAGGAAGGGGAGGGAATTAATGATGAAAAATTGGCAGAGGAGAATACTATGACAGAGGAACGGGATAGTAATACATGCCTCCGGGCTCTCTGTACGAAACACAGTCTTTAATATTTAATTTTTAAATAAAGATTACGAATGTTTCCAACAGCTGCTGGCTCCACAAAGCTGTGTAATGATATTTCTTATGAAATATTGACGGTCTTACAAAGACTTCTCTAGACAGAATCGCCGGTGAATATTTAATCGTTGAAAGCTTTTTAAACTGAAACGATATCTATGCTAATAATATAAAAATGAAGAGATTGTTTGTTTAAATAAATATTGGTTTTCGAGATATTCGTTTTCGAGAATCTCAATGAAATAGGCAAGTTTTTTCTTAATTTGGCATTTGGGTGACATGACTTTTTTAACACCATATTAGATTAAGCTTAGGGAAAAATAACATGAAGTTTGAGTTAGATCTCTGTATAAAAAAATATGCATGCGCCTTCTGAAATCATGGTTTAATAGATCAACTCTTAGTCGACGTATAATTAATGTATATGATTCCAAAAACAGATTGGAAAAATCTATTATTTGCAATATAAAAGAAAAATTTGTCAAAAATTTATATCCAGTACCGAGAGACATTTACTGAACATTAAATATTTTTCTGAATCGTCATAACGATACTTATTTGTTATTATTTAGTAAATAAAATTGCATATATATTTTACAGCAAATATAGAAAGAAAAACTTCAACAATATCCAATGAAGAAAAATAAAGTTTAAAACATCGTAACAAAAGATATGTCAGTGGCATTATTGTTACAGCTTTTCAAAGGGAAAATTCTAGAAGGCTCTAAGTCTCAATTAAGGCGATGTATTGGTAATAAAAGCACTTTATAGATTTTTAAGAGTGATAATGTCAAACACGTTTTCTTTCAGTAGAACTTTCGAGGGCTTTTTTGTTGGAAAGCATTTATACTGAAGACTTTTTCTTTTCTTCATGGAAAAAGTATCTTTTAATCTCGTTTTTAAGGAGATTTGAAGAAGGTTAGGCTTGAAATATATACCCCCGTATACAAAAATACTTGAGTAGAAATACTATGTAGAATACATTTCTCAATGCGTTTCAAATAACAAGTCTCTGATTCAAAAACAATAAGACTTAATTTAAACGCCGTATATCAAATCGTCACTCAAGTCTCGTCTGAATGGGTTTATGAAACCCTGTGCGTAGTGAGAACTCATAGTATGACTGCCTCTTTGGTCTAGTGGTTGCCTCTTTGACTACAGATCGAGAGGTCTCGGGTTCGATTCCCGGGTGGGGCCATAAAAAAAAAAATGTTATTGAGATTTTCTAAAAAAGTCTCAATAGCAGCCCCAAGTCTGGAAGTTGGCGGTGTTGGAACACCCCCGTGCCTCGGAGAGCACGTAAAGCCGTCGGTCCTGCGCCAAATCTCTCACCGGTCGTGTCGGTCTGCCGTCCCATCGGATTATGAGGGTGAAGGAATAGAGAGTGCACCTGTGTTTGCGCATATACTTGTGCACTATAATATCTCCTGCGTACCTGGCTGATCTCTGATGAGATTGGCCACCATGACCGCTGTCGGTCGGGGAGGCATTTTTCATTATAATGTGTGTGAAGGCGAAATCAATTCATGAATTTAATTAAAGACAGCTGTCCCACGCGGCATCGTTCTTGTAGCATCATGTTATTCTAAAAGTGAACGATTTTTTCAAATCCGTCCTATACTTCTTTAGTGATAACATCACAAACATACAAACAAAAACACAAATGTTTCCTTTTAGTACAGTTATATAGAATAATAAAAATAAAAGTAAAACTGTGTAACTACCCCCATTTATTGTTTAAACCTTATTCCCATGCTTAGTTAAAATATTTTAGTTCACGGATAAAACCAAAAACTAGCTTTATTACAAGAGCATATACCATTACCGATAGCCAATAGTCACATTGCGGGTGACCCCGTTAAATAAATTGTGGTTGTAATCACGAACGATATCATAATATATTTTGTTGTATTGAACGTCATTTTATCAGTATTACAGTTGAATAATAAGCTTTTCATCGTGGCGTTCATTAATAAGTTTTAATCGATTTGCAATGCGCAACCTCTGTTCCCTTTTACATTTCATAGGAATATGTGTTATTAGAGTTTAAGGAACTTATTTGAATAAATAGTGACGTATACTTACCCGTGTGTCGTCACCCCATTTTTTCCTGTAACCGAAACTGAAACTGTGTGAAAACTTGTATGATGTCCCTGTTCTATTATACCCCGACATGGAACTGCAGACATGGCCGGCGAAAAGCAGGGTTTTTTTTTTGGACTTGGCTGGTAGAAAGTCCCAGCAAAAAGACCTGTCTTTTTGAGAGTACTATATTTTAGCCGGGGTATATATATATAGGAGAGGCATCATACAAGTTTTCAGCTTGCCTCAAAAATGTCCTATCTCTCGGAAAAATACCACTCTCAAAACTATACTTGTATAGATTTTCATATAAGACAACGCGCTATTCAAATCTCTCAATATAAGGCAATATTTCAATCTTCTACAAGGCTATATTGTACTCGAACTCCTATGCAATCTATAGACTATTTCTAAGATGTATCGTTTTATTGTAAGCTCTACCTATTCTAATATAAATACTTAAATATATGTGTGGTCTTTTGAATCTAAATTGTACAACAGTTTTTTGAATAGCGAACATTTAAAAAGAAAGCGTAAACATAATTTTGAAGGAAATCCTACACACAAAAAGAAAAGAAAGTACGTGTTTTGTAAATTTTTTTGTGTTTGTAACATGATGCCAAAAAAGTCTTACCATAAGCACTAGACTTCAGCGCATATAGAGCTGATTTTCTTACAAGACGTGTTAAATTTTGTTTTTTTCAAAACGGTATTGTCGTTTAGATATATATATAGTAAAAATATATAAGCACACTCATTCCAAAATACGATTTTATCAGACCGCATTATTTGCATATAAAATTGTATGAGATTTGTACCCCAGAGTTATGTAAACTATTTTCTAAAACAGTCAGTTACTCAGCGACGGATAAACCCGGGCAGCCGGATAGCAAGTCTAAACACCCATCAATATTTCAAATGACCTCTAAAAAACGCAATACGAAAGCAATTCCGTAGTCAACAATGTTTTCTTGTTCCAATAAACAATTCAAGAGGGAATTGGGCAGAATCAATTCGTACCGCCACGTTAAATAAAGGCCATTGGATAAATAGAAGCGATACAGGCTCGTCCCGCGTGTTTTTATATAATATTACATTATCTGCGCTCAGCGGATCGGCTGGATTGCGTTATTTTGACGCGTTTGTGCCATGTTTACTAATAGAACCTTTTCCAATTGATAGTTTTGGCGGATACCCATTTTCGGCAACGTTTTCTAAAATTGAAAGAGGAATAAACATCACGTTGTATAGTTTATATATATATAATCCACTATGAAAGTGTGAATGAAATCGCTAATCTTCTTATATATAAAAATGAATCGCAAAATGTGTTGGTAAGCGCATAACTCAACAACGACTGGACCAACTTGAACAATTCTCTTTTTTAAATGTTCGTTGAAGTTCAAGCATGGTTTTTACGGCGAGAAAAATTCGAATTGCCAGGTCCACGCGAGCAAAGCCGCGGGCGGAAAGCTAGTTTAAAATAAAATAAAATTGATTGATCCTTCATACAATTATACAACGCTAGTCGCGCCTTGACCCGCGGAACATTGATCCCGTGGCAACTCCGATCAAATGTAGCATATATGTTAATCTGAGCCCTTACCATACAATAGAAAAATACAATGTTCTTCACATCGTTATTTTCTACTCGTGGGAATCGGACCCACACTATCTAGTGCAATAGACCATTGCTAGAGTCGTCAAACAAAATACACAAAGCTAAGCAGTACGATAACAGAGGCAAAGCATATCTGTGTATAATACTGTCATTTCAGGAGTATTCTGCTCTTTGAGGATAATCCATATAATGGACACGACTGTTCTAATTGTAGTATAACCTAGCTAACTGCGTAGTAAGTACCGCAGAATAGTGTGAAAATTCTCATGAAAAATCTGATCATAAAATAAAAATGCCTCCCCGACCGATATCAGTCATAATGGCCAATCTCAACAGAGATATTCATGCAGGAGATAGTATAGTGTACAAGTATGTGAGCAAATACAAGTGCACTCTCTATTTCTTCACTCTCACAATCCGATGGGACGACATGATCGGAGAGAAATCAGGCGCAGGACCGACAGTTTTACGTGCTCTCCGAAGCACGGGGGTGTTCCAACACCGCCAACTTCCAGACTTAGGGCTGCTATTGAGACATTTTAGACCTAATCCCGAATCATGAAAAACCTAATCATAACCATGTGCTTCAAGGCACGGATCATCACCAAAATTCTGATTCAGAGCTGATACAATTGTATTACGTAATTACCAGTCACCAGGACTGAATAGATTGTTACAGTTTGCTACACATAATGCACAAAGCTAAGAGCAGGGCAGCAACAACAGAGTCCAGCCATAAACTCACTATTACATCTACATTGTCGTTTGTAGGTGCACTTTGCTCTTTGAGGCTAATCCATGTAATGGACATAGGTCTAATTATGTACAGGTAATGTTATCGGAACTGTCGGATATTGAATTAGACGCCATGATGATGTCAAAGGTCTTTAACGTTTATCGGCTTCATGTATTTTCACCACCGTTTAAAGAGGAAATAGAACTAACCTAATTTAAATGAATTGAAAGTTGCTTCATGTTCTGATATGAAATGAAATTAAAAATACTTTACTGTAAACCATTGTCAAGTAAAAAATAACAATAAAATATACACAAGCAATGTACAGAGGGCGTTATCGCTGACAGAAATCTCTGCCAGACAACCCAGATGCAATAAGAAAAAATATTTACTACGGATTTAGTAAATTTTGTTTTATTTTTTTTCAACGATCAAATTTCTTTTCTACTACAAATACGCGATTCTGCACCTAATTTGAGTGTCTTCGTTCCAAGCATGAATCACACATTTGTAATATTAATAATATGGAGAATTTTCACGTCCTATTATATGCTCACTCCGTGAAATAACGGGAATAGCTGGAAATACATTTAACGACATGACTTCGTTGCATTTCTTTATTCGGACGACTTGCTTCGTTCATAAGATAAGGTTTCTATGTTGCATTTTCAGCGAGATTATGAAAAAAGTATTTTTCACTGGATCTGGAATGTCGTTTTTGGGTTTTGGCGGCGTTGTGACAAAATTCCTCGGAATTTGCTGCAAGTTCATTCTTCGGTTTTATTTATTATTTTTCACCTTTGCTTTCACAAAATTATATACGTTCCATCTTGAAGACGATAAACTTTATGAGTTATTTTATTTCCCGATCGGTAAGTTTTGGCAAAATTTGGTGAACGTGTCATAGGAAACTGACATATTATTTTTCCGTACTTTGTCGCATAACAAAGAAAAAAATACGTAGTAACGAAATGAAGGAACTTAATGATAATTTATTTAAGATCAAATTAACACGTTAACTGTGCCGCCAAAGTTGCGAATTTATTTCACCCTATAAACTACATCTTACAGACACAGAAAGACTGTATAATATCACCCCAGTTTTCAAAATGATCCACAATCACGTGATCCACGTGATTGTACATCTGTGACATAAGTGGACTTGGACGTGGCAATAAAATATACAAATTATGCGTTATCCCATATCTATACTTTCATTGAATTGAGGGCCAGCTTATTTGTATTTCGTTCAATACCATAGAAAACGTTGCGTTTGCTGCTGCGAGAAACTAAAAGACTTGTAATATTTTATAGAATTGAAACTCCTTTCTTCACTATTTCCAATCATCATTTTTGGACAATCATCGTCAAGTAGTTAGATTGTTCGAAACCGGTCGTAAATTTAATAAAGACTATTAATAAATGTGAAAATAGTGTAAAAAAAGAGGTTCATTTCTACATATAAAATATTATAAAATGCATTTCCATCAAAAAGTGACAATACAGTCTATCGAGTATATAAAAGACTTGTGTCGATTTTTTTGTTAAGGATATCCTAAACAATAAAAATGTAAAGCTCCTTTTTTATTTTACCAATACAGTCATTGATACTTCTATGAAAAAATAAGGATTATGTTTTACCCACTATCTAATGTTAATCGTGTACCTGACATTAAAAGATTTTTAATCTATTCCTGCCTTTTTTAACTTAAATGCTGCTCGACGGTGAAATGTTTGTACAAATAATTTAATTTAATTTAGACTTAACAAAATGTAAGTCTCTTTAAAAATATTTATTGAACTAAATAAAACAGCTAATTACGTTCTGTTTCTACAAATTTACCACTCTCGCCATAAAATATATCCAATATTTAACGATACTCTCACAAAATTTATGTGCAGACCTTACTTCACACTGTCTGCTTTCGTTTTGATGCCTTTATTGTTCCCCGTCACGTAACCTCACGTACGGACCTCCTCAAAGCTGTCAGCTTCAACTGAAATTCCCTCACGTTAATTTATATCTTATTGCCTCGGATTACAGCTGAATTTGCTCTAAAAGATTCGTGATCTGAAGGAGTGTTGCCAGCATTGTAAATTGTTTAGTAGGCAGTGACGTCGTCACCTCAAAGGACAAGTCGGTACAGTCTCACGACTATTTTGTAGTTCGATTCATGATTGGGGATAATGACCGTCTAGTACTTAGACTGAAGAAAAATCACGGCTACAAATATTTTAACTGGTACTTTTATGTAAGATTAGTGCTTTGAGATTCCTTTATGACATACTAGGTTTTGTTAAACAATATAAATTATAGCTTATATGTTATTCTAATGTATAAACTATATCGTTGCGAAGTGACGTACAAATCCATTCGGTAATTCTTGCATGAAATAATTACAAATATACATACATTCTTACAAACGTTGGTGTTTATTATATTAGTAGGATATGATGATAGCTATATTTCTAGAACTAGCCTCAAAAATTATTTGTCATCTATTCGTTTCTTACTTGTTTTTCGTGCATAAATATGGAACTACATACTTCCCTAATTTTAATTTCAAGATTTCTGGCTCATTTGGCACTAGCCTCTAATTAGCGATATGGTGCAATAAACCTCTTGTTTGTTGTGAACTTGGCCAAATCGCCGGCCCCGTGCCAACTAGGGACAAGTCATATAAATACATTTTGCTGAATACAGATATTGCAATACCCGGCTTCAGCCAACGACACGGTTTTGTAAATTCTGAGATTAAATATTGATTTAAATAACAGCACTTTAGTAAACAAAAAGGTGTTAATATATCCTTTTTTTCTATAAAATTTCAATTATTTTTCTTTCTTTGGGCGTTTTGTAACAATTATTTGAGATTATTCTTTATTCTTAATGAATTTAACCTGGCCAAAGTCGGGTATTCTGCTTAGTATGGAAAGTGTAAGCGACACTCAGATCTTTTAAACTATGCAATGGATTCTAACAACGTCTTTGTGATCAGAATACGTGAAGCAAAAACTTTGTCCATCTTATACGAAATGACTTAAAAAATATCAATCACATAAAATTTGTTTAAACGTGGGTATCGAAGATATATTCCTTAGTACAATGGAAACTGACATTCTCAGCACAAATAAAGTCAAAGATATTTAAATTTTATCGAGAGATGCTCCCTTCAAACTTATGTTACAGATATTATACTAACATGACAGAATGTTGTGCAGTTAACTGTAAGATCAAGCAGACTTGTAGAGGGATAATATAATAAGTTCAAACTGTCATGGCCGTCCAACTCGCATGTATTGGAATTTATTAGATTAATAGACGAGTAACAGATAGAACGATGACGTCAAAATACTGAAATAATACTGAATTTTAAGGAGCTCAATAATATGCTCTAAAAACCACTCTTATCAGGGGAAAAGAACATTTATAAAACTATTAGTTTAGTAGATTTTTTTCATTAATGCATATTATGTAGTAATTTTATATCCAAAGACGTCGTAGAAATTAAATTTGCGACAGCAACCAAATTCAACAGGGGCTAACAAATTAAGTAGATATTTGTTATACTGTTAGTTTTTAATTGACTTTTGATTAAAAAGAAAGATTAAATACTAAAATCACGAGACGAGTCCGCATCATTGCGTTTAGATACAGTTTCAGAAAAAGTAAGAAATCTCTAAGCAAGTATGAATGTAGTGATCCAATTCTTGCATCAATTAATGCCAATTATGTTGTTATCTCTGTTTTCCTATTCGTATTAGAGAAGGATGGCACGTATATTTTGAACACTGTCTGTTTTGTTTCCTGCATTCCATTAAATGTCAATTTTTAGTTCGATTTATTATAAGAAAAGTACTAGAATAAACCCAGGTGTAATAAGGGTCTAGGTTTGGCGTAATAAGGGTCTAGGTTGGTCTCGTTGGCTTAATAGTAATGTTTTAAACTTGTAACTGTCTGAATTCGAATCCCAGTGGAGTATTGAAAAGAACGTCTCGGTCTGATTCACCTTTACCTGTTATTTAAGAAAAATCTGCCAGTGAATCTTTAAAATTTCAGACTTTAACTAACCTATTTTAAAGTCATGCCTACATCTATATGCACGTGTATATATAACCATGTCCTTATGTCCCATATTCTTACAGAGGAAATGCGTATAAAAATATATAAAGACCTTGAGAGTTTGTATTAATTGGAACATATTATATAATGTTTATTTATCTAAATTGGCCTTTTTGAATGCTCTTTTGAAACGTCACATACATATTTTATTTTTTATTTACCACTTAGGTATATGTATATGTATGCGTACCTTAAGGGCTTAAATGTATAAACACGTGCATGTATTCGGGTTTTCGGATGTGTGCGTGTGTGTTGTTGGTACGTGGGGCCGCTAGAGGAAATACCTCATCAAGGAACAGTTAGATGGGCAAGCTCGATGCATTATGCATGATCAATATTGATGACATATTTGTTGGACGTAATAGAATTCCAAACTTTGATTAGGAGTCATTGTATAATATAGTTAGGTTTTTTTTTTAATTTAAAGATCTATTAAATAATCATATTTTGTATTGTTATTGTAAAAATATGCCCTATAATATAGTAACGTTTATTTTTAGTTTTTTATTAGCAAGAAATATCCGTAGTCACATAATAAATTTCAATTGGTTATTCAAAAAGCAGTTACGATTTTTAGAAAATCGGTTTTACGAAAGTGATTAACGAACTTATTCATAAAATAAAATATCGATGACTTTTTTCTCTACCAATTTATAGCCATTGCAAATTGTTTTTCACATTCGTAAAAGCAATTCGCGCATACGATTTTTTGTAATATATTCAATTTCGTGAATAAATTCCAGTTTCATATATTCGGCAGACTTTCAATAAAAAATTTATATTTATTGAAAAAATATTTGTACTTTCCCCTAAGTTGTTTTTTTTTTTGTGTAAAGTGAGGACAAAATTGTATTTTATATTCAATGTAAAATTTATCTTTCTGTTTCAATTCTCAGTTTCTGTTTCCCTTGCATCTTTCAGTTACTATTTCTAGGGGTAGATCCCTCTCGTCGCGGCAGGCGGCGCCGCAGAGGTGCTCTACGCTAATATCCGAATCACCTTTGCCTTTGTTGTTGCCGAGTGCATGTAGCGGGGGCTATGTGTACTCTATAAGCAACACGAGGAAGACGGCAGTACGCAGTGGCGGCGTATTACCGTAGCATTTAAAATGCCTGGAGTCGGGCTGGTATACAGCAATGCGCGCGTGGGGACACCGTGTGCGTTCCTTCTGGAGATCCCGGGGTCCCCCGTCTTCTTGCGCAAATGAGGGCCACCGTGAGGTTTTAGTCAGTAAGAGTCTGACATAACCTACCTGTCTCCCCCGAGACAGGTGGGTATCCATGCAGGATTTCCTCACGATAAAAAAAAAGGGGTGATTGAAAATCAGCATTGGTTCATGACAAAGCTACCGAATGCTAAGTCATCACCTTTTGCTATAATTATTATTATTTAATTACTAGTGAAAAACTTTCTTTATGGTCATAAAAGTATTTTTAGTTTTTAAATTTGCCTCCATTCTTAACTGGGTATTAAGTCCAAAAGACAGATAAGTACAGAAGTCAATCTCGTCTACATATTTAACTTTTCGCACATGCTACGTATACAGGCTACGGCGTGTTTCTTCAGAGGCCCGGCCGCAGGACGCCAGACCGGTAGGCCGTAGGGACCGTCGTATCTGATGAGTTCTGTGGGGGGAATGCTCATTACGGGCCGCGACAGGCCTGTCCAAGCGGCCGTCGCCTGGCCTGTAGCCGGGCGGCCAGTCGCGTGACCCGGAACGGGCGAAAATTAGCTCTCGCAAATTAGGAACTATTATATAGTCGCATATCTTGGACATGTTCTTCGTCATCAACGATACCGCCTTCCACAACTGATTATGATGGGCAAAATTGAAGGAAAGAGACGGGTTGGAAGACGGAAGAAATCTTGGATGAGGAACATTAGGGAGTGGACCGGGATATCATCTGTGGAGGAGTTGCTTCATCTTACTAGAGATGCGAAACAGTTCTCGGAGGTAACAGTCAACCTTCTGTAAAGAAGAGGCACGAACACGCTTTTTATGGAGTTTGAATACTATCTATATTATAGTAATTTTTATTTGCTAAGATGTATCAAGGCTGAGAATGGAAACTTGCCTTTTAAACAAAGTTTTGCAGACGGTATAAGAATTTTTAAAAATATATTTCACGTGGCCGTAAGTTTGGCGTAGTTTTATATGAATTATGGAATATATTATGTGGTTTGAAATATGAAATAATGTAAGTAGGAAATTACTCGAACTTCGGAATTCTCAGTAAGATATGCACATTTTTTGACCACAGAACTTCACTGAGAATTTTAAATTGAATCATAGTTAATTTATTAGTATTTTGTCACTAGAAAATGAACTTGAATTATCTTTAACTGATTCTTGATGTAATAATATTTTTGTTTTTATGTTTGTAATGTTTACACTACTAAACCGATTTCAAAAATTCGTTAACATCGGCTGTTATAATTGCTCGTTAATCAAAATGACTCGTATCTGTTATACTACGACGTTCCGTCGTTTATAGGAATCGGCAATGGTATATAGTAAGTGGCATAGGCTATTTTGTAGCCTGGCGGAGCAGCTAATATATTTCACCTGTATAATGACGTCCTTCCTCGATATCTAATCTAATCGTACCAGTAGTTCCTAAGATTAGCATAGTCAAACAAACTCTTCAGCTTCATATCATTAGTATAGAATTTTGTTATTAATAACTTTCCTTCTTATTTAAATTTACGATATCCATAAATTGTATCATTTTGCCGTCAGACTTCAAATATAAACAGTTGATGTCATCCTAAACTCCGGCCTTAATCAAACCAGCCCTGGTTTATACAGTAATAAGGTTTTTAATACCAGTACTGATACAGATTTTCAGTACAGGAAAATTAACCTGGTTTTTCGTTATTATCATTTTTTGCGGGGCATGAATAGATTTCGTTCCCACAAAAAGGGATAGTCGCAGCTTTGTCGTGGTTTCATATAAAATGTAATGGTTAAATTTTTGAAATTTTCCTGGATATAATGTATTGTAGTACCGGGGATATTATATTCAGATTTAAGTATTGTAAGTTGGGTATTTTTTTTAATTTTTATTTTTTAGATCTCATTTGTGTCGACGGGGACTTTGAAATAAATGCTCAAGTCCCCGTCGCCATAGAACTTTAAATATCCAAATAATCGTTTGATGCTTAATTTTAAGATAAATTCATAAAAAGTGAATACGAATTCCATATTTGAACTTCAAAATAATGTTAAAAATGATGAAACTCCATTTATATCAAACGCCAAAAATAACTCAAACTATTTTGAATGAAAAAATGCGTCACAATATTTTTTAAAAAGCCTTATTTTTATTTAAGCTTCTTTTTTATTGCTTAACCATCCAAATAAAAATTGATATAACATTCGTTTTATATTTTGAAATTTAAGAAATAATTGTGAAATACTAAATGGTAAAATGTGCCTATAACTCTACCATTAATTTTAACACCAATGAATCTCCAAGATCAAACCAAGATCTATGATCAAAGTCCTAAGGTCCATAACGGGTTAAAAAGGAAAAAACGCATAGGATGATAAACGATGCTTTTATGCCAAGAAAAGCCGAGAATGTAATTTGTCTAGCCTGTGTATTCGAGGATTTGACGGGACTAACGAAAATGGGACTTTGGGTGTCCCGTACTTTCAAGTTTATATTAATTGGGATATAATATATACTTATAGTATTTTGTTTTGTTTGTTTTAACGCGAGTACTTTTCATATTAAATAAAATACTTTTTAATGGATTTTATTTAATGTATACTTATGCTATAAATCGGAACAGATTGGCGTAGCAATAGTCTATTGCACCGTAGGGTGTGGATTCAATCCATAAGTAGAAAGTTATGATGTGATGAACATTGTAATTTTATTCTCTCTGGGTGTTAATTTATCTTTAATATTTATGTATTTACAAAAAAAAGTATGTTCAAGTATGTGTATCAGTTATCAAGTTTCCATAGTACAAGCTTTGCTTGGTTTGGGACTAGAAGGCGTTGTGTTAATGTCCAGGAATATTTATTAAAAAAGATTTTATAAAGGCTGATTATTGAAAGGATATATAAAATATTTTTCTTTCGATAGATCACTTTTTGTCGCATACAATAATTGACGAAGCAACTTCTGTATGTAATGGCATAGTAGGTAGGTACTAAATATCAGTGGTAATTATCGGAGTCAATATTTGGCACCGATGACCGATGAGGCAACTGAAACTTCCTGATCGACCCTGTCAAGCGGCTTTATTAGCTGATTGTTATGGTTAGATATATTTTATGCAGTTTGAGATTACGTTTCAGTTTATATGAAGATATTTTTAAGGTGATTTTACGTGTGGTGGTTGGTTATGTATCTCATAGATTAAATAAAATATTTTTCTTAGAAATAACTTTTTTATTTCAATATCGTTCTTACATAATACACATAATGATAGCAAATAATTTACTAAGCAACTTCTGTATTTAATGACATATTGCGTAGGTATTTAATATGATATTTTTTTACAAAAAAAGAGAAGAAAGAAAGAAAAAATGTACTAAAAAACTAAAATATACTATTTTATTGTGTTTGTTTTTTGGTACTTTCAATATTAATTGATTTTTTTTTTCAAAAATTTAAAAGACACCAATATACTCATGAAGACAACTATCATCTCAGTCACCCGTGACCACGTTTGCTGTAAAGTGCTCGAAATGTCAGGTTATATATATATAAGAACTATAATATATTTTTACTATAAATAAAAAAATATGTCACTACTTGTAATATTTTTATGTATTTATAACACACTATTATTCTCTTACGGGCCAAAGAGCAACACTGTACCTAATTCACGGTACAAACTTGCTTTTTAATACAAAAATTTTGCCATCGACGCGTGGAAATACAAACTGCATGACGTCCTTAAAACGTCGACACATTGCGTATTTTTAACGTAAAATGTTGCATTCGTTGTTTTTACGGCTTTGTTAGCTTGTATATGGATTTTCAGTTACATCAAATTTGTCTATCGATTTTTAAACGACTTCCAAAAAAGGAGGTTCTCAATTCGAATACGAAGTTGGTGCCTTAATCTATTTTCAATTTAACAAGATTTTGCACAGTCATAGAATAGATTTCAACAATAATAAAATAAGGTTATTTTCTTCTGTTTAGAGTGAGAAAGTTGGTTCTATTTTTTGGATAAAAATTATTATTTTATTCCGAGAGCTAAGAACATTTTTGGGGAGGTGTTTGATTCAAGCTTAAAACTTGCTGAGACTGCAGTTCCATGTCGGGGTATAATAGGAGAGGCATCATACAAGTTTTCAGCTTGCCTCAAACGCCCTATAAAAGGCTTTAAAATACTTACGTTCATTTGAGTTTGTTTTAACTTTTAGAATTTTCTGCAAAGAAAACCAAGCTTTGAACACTCGTGAACTATACGGGTTTAGCTTTGATTACACAGAAAACAATTTAGCGATGTTGTGACAGGTAAAAAAGATCATGCGTTAGTTTTTGATTTGAAAAGCTGTAATAGAGTTAAAACTGTTGTCCATTGTTTATAGTAAATTAGGTGGTGACCGTGCCTTCGTTTGTGTTAAATTTGGATAAAAATCCTATCACATTAACTTAGTTTATATCATACGAGTGTACGAAATATCATCACAGACTAAGATTGAATTCGTTTTAAACAATCTTCTTTTGAATTGACGTCAGATAGGTCGCTATTTTCGCTCAGGATTACATTAAAATTATAAAATTTTTCATTAATGACATCACATCGGAATCGAAAAATTACAGTTGACGCCTAGCTTAATATAGCTGTTTATTGAATAACGGCCGTTTCCAATAACGTATCAAAGATTATGGATACATTGTTAGATCTCAGATTAAATGACATTTGATCGTCAAAAGTCATAACAAAGGCTATCCGTTGAGAGCATATTGAAATCAAAGTAAGTGCAAATAGATTTTCCTGACTATAGTAAGCAAAACAAGGGATAGATAGAATATTGAAAACGGCCGTTAGATGACAAATCTGTGCCCTATATTGTATACAACAGTTCGCGATGTTTAACAACCAACGTTGACATGAAATTATGTATTCAATTCCATTATCATAATACCATGATACGTCATCTATATTTGTTTCTGTTTCACAAATCTATTTAGGGAGTATTATCTACGGTCGTGTGACCTATGTTTGACAATGAGCGGTATATAATAGTTAGGGTTTCAGCAGTTAAACTTGATTATGTAATGAATTGTATTAGCATGTGTTATACATGTGTGATCTTGATTCTTTGTACTATTATATAATTCGTAACATAATTATAATTGATGACAATATGATTATTGAAGCGAAGCGAGGTCTCATGAACAATCACCCGATCGTGATTAAATTTCATTGACGAATAGTTAAGAGAAAAGAAAATTTCAAGTTCGAAGATGATCGAAATCGGCGGGGGTAACGAAGACAAGGGGGTGAAATAGGCGATTTTCATATGAATATAGCCGAGTGTGGTATCAAATGAAAGGTCTTGATTTATACATTACAAAGCAAGGCCTATCTCGGAGCGAGTGAACAGTTTTTAAAATACTTTTAGCTTAGTATCATAAGATTCATGAACGTTACGAAAGAAAAAATAAACTTCTATAAGAAGAACAAGAGAAGAGAAGAGATAAGAGAAGAATTGAACACGAGAGAAAAGTGACTCAGAAATAGAAAATCGGACCTTTAGCTTTCCTACTCATTGGGTGAAAACAAAATACTTTTTATTATTACTTCTGGATGGAATTGTACTACAATTGCTATAATGTAATCATTTTGCTATAATGTAATCATTTTTATAAAAGTGGTAATATTGGAATTGAAAGTAAAAAGGATTTTTTTTATTTGTAATGAATAGGCTCCAAAACTACTAGATCGATTTTAAAAATTCTTTCACCATTCGAAAGCTTCTTTATCCACGGGTAACATAGGCTATATTAATTATAACATTATGCTAAGGGAGCGAAGCCGCGCGGAACGTAACTAACTGAACTAGTCTGAAAAAACAGTATCATTTAAAAGGCTATATTTCACGCTGAACCCCTTTAGGGCGATTCAACATTCTTAGTACTTTATATCTGAGCATTTTCGATTCTTAACGTAAAATGCGTATTAGCCTCGAAGATTAAATTACATAAAGTGTTCAATGTTTTAATTGCTGTTCGAGTGGAAGTTTTCTTACGAATAACGCCCCTTGAAACAACAACTAAGTTTCAACTAGTTGCCTATTCATGATCCACACCTTCCGGAGGCTGCGATCACATAACGATTAACAAGTCCAACTTTGCATGCTATACTGGTAGCAATATAGTCTTTATAGAATAGTGATCATGGATACTACTACTAATAGAGTCATAATAGAATAGTGATCATGAATACTACTACCAATATAGTCGCTATAGAATAGTGATCGTAGATTTTTTTATGATTACCCTCAAAATCTAATGGGATATATTTCTTAATAGCTCTCGACACTTTTTAACCAAATATTTAAGAAATGAATTTCCATAACATTTTTTAATTTAACATGGTGTTTAAATATCATTATTTTAGGGTATGATATTATTAAACGTAGAACTTATAAATAAATTTAACCATTTAATCATTTTCACATAAAAATCATTACATCACAGTTTATGAGGAAGATCGACGGCATCTGTGTTAGTGTACACTGCTACATTTGAGCGTGAACATAGATGCTGTTTCTATTTGTTCTGATATTCTGTTAGGATGCAAGTCCGACACCAGAGAGAGAAAAGGTTTTAGATGTCCTCGACGCACGAGAATGTACTAATTCCTACGATCTAAAAAATCTCACCTATCAAGACATATTTTCTTCCACTTTCCCTGTACTTTAAACTGATTACAACCATAAAGGACAACATTGCGTTTATTAATTTAACCGATGGGCCCTCCACACCCACGTCCCATAACACGTCAAGATATAAACAGCGGTTTTGGAGGCTTCATCCTTAATTTTTAGCCTGTTTTCCCAACAAAAGGCAACGTTTGCCTCTCTTTTGTCGTAAATAGCTAACACGGTTTAAATGCTAATTTCCATATTCATTAGCGGACTTTAAAATTAAATATTCTCGCGTAAATTCGTGTAAAAAAGAACCCCGGAAATCGCGTTAGAGTCGACGCCGTGACAGCCGAACTTTTTATTGGAATTCAGAACAATTTGAAACTAAGTTGCGGTAATAGACTTTATAGCTTGGATAGATATTTGTTAGCTCTGATTGTAGGGTGAAAGTTTGGTTAGTTATTCGTTTTTCATATTTCCATACAACGGTTTTGTGTTTTTTGCGCGGCTTTGTTGTGCGATACATCAAAAGTTTTGATACAAAAAATGAATTGTGTAATTAATGTCTCTTATTTACTCCCAGCAGAGCGTCCGCTTGAGTAACCACCCTTTTCATAATAAAGTATACTATATTTTTATCACTGAGATTGTGTTTATGTGTGATATATTTTTATTAGGCTTAGCAGTTTGTTTGTTTGTTTTACCAGTAGCCTGGATTTACTATATTATTGAAACTTTCATGAAGTTCGTTAGTCTGACGTTTTGCATACAAACGTAAACGTGACTTTGACTACGCTCACTGTAAAGTGTCTCAAATATCGGGTTAATGTTACTATCAAATAATCTATACTAATATTATAAAAGTTTGTTTGTTTGAACGCGCTAATCTCAGGAACTACTGGTCCGATTTGAAAAATTGTTTTAGTGTTAGATGGCCCATTTATCGAGAAAGGCTATTAGCTATATATCATCCAGATATTCTTACGGGAGCGAAGCCCTGGAGCGCCGTTAGTGTATAATAAATTTTACTTGAAAAATTGAACTTTTTTAGTATTCAATGAAATGGCTTGGTAACTGTTTTATTATATGTATAGATTATTATTGATCGATCCCTTTACCAGTGTTTATATTAAACTCCTTCAGCACCAAAATAAGACGTGATATTAATCTAGGAGCTTACTCCTAACCTTGACACAGGTCTTTGTGCCCGAACGCCGTAAAGTTTATGCGTTTTTTTAGTCTGAATTAGCGAAAGAAGCATGCCCTTTCTCACAAATGATTCCTGAATTTAAATCGAGATCTAAATAAATAAAAAAATCCAGGGTAATGAAACTATCGACGAAAGAATTGCAAAACTATGTTTTGAGTATATTTATTGCAAGAAAAATAGAAAAGGAGATTTTTTCATTTATAGGAATACTAGCTGCGATCTACAATTTCACCCGCATCTATACCCCGTTCCCGTAGGATTTTTGGACTGAAACTATCCTATGTCATTTTTGGGATTTTAAAGAATCTCTGTACAAAATTTTAACCAAATCGGTCCTGTAGTTATAGTGGTCGGAGCCTATTCAATACAAACAAACAAACAAATAAATCTTTCCCCATTATAATAGTATAGAAAATAATAGACGAAAGACATTACGTAACATGTGTATAACTGACACAGAAATAATCCATGAAACTAATCTTGAAGCTAAAACCGTCGTGTACAAACACGAGGTTTATGCTAAGTGAGGTGCAGTGCTGAATGCGTACTTAGCATTCGACATCAAATGTGCTGCTTCGAACATTTGTATTAGCGATAGCGCACTCCTATTTGCACCAACAAAATTTGAAGATATGATTCAAGTTTTCCTACTAATGTAGGTTCAAGTAGGCATTTTTGAAGTAAATAAAGTTATTTTTCAGTTTATTTATTAGATACAAAATTTCTACCAAATAAGACGTTAGTATATTGAAACTAAAACGTCGTGTAGAAACATAAGGCTTATGCTAAGTGACGTGCTGAATGCTTGTTTAGCACAAGCATTTGACAGATCAAATGTGCTGCTTTCAACATTTATATTAGCGATAACAGCACGCCCATTTTTTCGAATGATCTCTGAATTTCAATCTTAAAGGATCGTCAACTAAATATATAATTCGAATAAATGTCACCGTTCTTAAAAGTGTTTTGTGAGTACGCAAATATTGACAAAAGTATATAACAGTATGGTTTTGCCTCTATGTGTGAAATTCACCTTACTTGAAAAATGTGTACGATAGCCTGACCTACAATAAAAACATCATTTTGTTTCATTAGCCGGTGCACGATATCGTATAATGTTAATTAACTAGTGACATATTTACACGCACACTATTCATATTTGTTTATACTATAATTAGGGTGAAATACAATAAAAATACAAGGTTATTAAAAGATGTAGAAAAGTACAGGAATAATATTGTTTTGAACGTATTGTGAGTTTTTGATCTTGTGTACTTCTGAGTATAATTCGAGCATTAAATAAATCATTGAACTCTCTTCTAGATTATACATACATATCGCCTTGGGACTCCAAAATAGGACTATATTTTTGGGTCAAGTTGTGATTCTTAACTTAACATGAACTTTAGTTATAATTTAAGTAATTTAGGTAATTTAAGTAATTTAGTAATGGAAGCGCAAGTAGCGAAAAGCCTTTAATGGTGTTATTAAGGAATTGTGAGGTAGTGAGTACATTAATACGTGAACACGGCATTCTATAATGTCGCTCTTAAGGTCGGAGGGAGTCACGTGGAGAACCGACAGCTTGACCGCTCAGCCACAGCGTCTGGCGACTTGAGGCGCGGCGGGCGGCGCGAAGAGCTGTGGTCACCTCGATACTCGCCAGTACATTTGTTAAACTCGCATCGCCGATAGTTGAAGCCTACTTCATATCATCATCATCATCATTAGCAGCCTTTAGCAGTCCACTGCTGGACGTAGGCCTCTCCTAAGGCACGCCACTGAGCCCGATCGTCAGCTCGTTGCCGCCAATTGTTGCCAGCCACCTTGCGTATATCATTACTCCATCGCGTCGCAGGGCGCCCCACACTCCGTCGAACTACTTCATATATTGTTTTACATTTGTTTCCACCACCCACCGCTTGCCACTCCGCAATTCGCATCGCTGTTAACTATGGCTGAACGGTAACGCTTCTCGGCACGGGAGGACACTGTCAACTTGTTGACGTCACATAATAATTGAATACGTACTATGGCTAAATATAACTTCATAATTCAATATCATCATACAACCACAACGATCTTAATATGGTAATTTGATTAAATTTTGCACAAAACACACTTAAGATAAACACGTATTTTGAAGCAGTAAATAAATCACTACTATCGCCACTATTTTGCATTTTAGAAACAGTTTATTCGTATATTTTTCACTCAACATACTTTTTGCTAGTTGAAATTTAAATGTATTTTACGAGCTTTCATTCCTAATAGTTATCGTTTCATGCTTGAATATTTATTTCGCTCGTATCAATTCGATAAAGCGAAATGTTTAAAATAATTAATACACATTTTATGTTAGCACTAGTTTTAATTTATCTCGATTCATAGTAATTTCTTGTTTGTTTTACCGCGAGTACTTTCCATATTAAATAAAGTACTTTTTACATTTAAAAACATCAAACAAGATATTTTCAGACTTTCAACACCAGCATACCAAAAGACAAGGGGACAATGTAAGTCAATTTTGCAAGAATCCAAGCCAATTTTCAAAATACTATCTTCGTGGAAATAAGTGGAGGTAGAGACACAATTTTTAAACACTTATGAAGACAATGTCTTCTCAGTTACCCGTGATCTCGCTTACTGTAAAGTGTTCGAAACGCGGGGCTAGTAATAATGTAAAAAACGCATATAATATATAATAAACCGCATTTAAAATCCTTTCAATAAGTATTTTATTTTTCACGTAGTTATGCTTCGTATTTTCTCATTAATTTTTCTATTAATTTAGGATACAATTCCTTAAACATGTACTGAGAAAAATCATAAAAATTAATCAATGTAACATTGCTGGTAATAAGCAGAGGTAATATCACTAAAATTCTCCATACATTGCAAAGTATTACACTATAATTAATACAAAAAATGTTTTAATAAGCACGTATAAATAAATATTAAAAACTATTGATTACTATTAAATAACAAGCATACAGGATTAACGTTACTGTCGAACATTACATTTAAATAAATTATTTGTTAATAACATAAAACAGTAATTACTTCCGCTTATCAGGTTTAATAATAAATTACAATACTTATGTAAATAATCATATTATGTATAGTTATAATAATGACATTAAATGTATGCATTTTAAAGTACAATCGGATGTTGATCTCATTTGTGAAGTTTAATTTGATTTTGATAATTATTAAATAGAATACATGATATTGAACATTGATGATATACTATAATATTCCGTGTATAGGTTTGTGTATGTCAACGCACATATCTACTAAAATGTGGGATGGATTACGAAAATTCCCTCTGGTTTTGGTTATAGGCTACGTAAAAGGCAGAAGACAGTAAAATTGGAAGATTTAATAGACCTTTTAAGTTTTTACATAATTTATATCGCCCAGATTCCTGAGATAGTATAAACTGTTCAGGAACCTGTGCCTTTAATTTTTATCACTATTTACACTTTGGAAATAAAGATAAACACATGCAAATTACAATTCTATAAAAAACTATAGTTGATAATCAGAAATAGCTAATTTATGACAATTTCATTTTAAATATTGAGCATTATTGGTGCAAAGTTTAAAAAATAGCAGTAATTTTTAGTAATCTAAATATAACACTGCGAATAGATTGCCAAATGAAAATTAGTCCGACCTTCAATCAGTCTAAATTGTCAATTGTGTACACCGCTCAATGAACCATATTTTCGGTAAACCATTGAATCAATTCTTGCATTATTTTCCGAATCTTTTAAAGCACTTGGCTTATACCCAGTTCCTATAAAAATAGAAGGAGTCGTTTTACTTACGGGCAGTACGATATCCTCCTAGATGTAAGTCTAAAGCGTATCTATAATAAACGAAGCGTTAACATATCACCGAAACCTGGTTCCGATTGGTTGATTAGAACCACTCGTCAGTGAAAACGATTCGTATTTCTGCCGTATAACGTGCCGTCGTTTATAGGAACCGGACCTTAGACGGCCTGATGCCTGGCGTGATCTGTTGCCTGGCAGACCGTGGAACCTGAGATCTTGTCGAAGTAGAAATATGTCAAAAAATGGCGACTATTAAAGAAAAAATTCGACGTTGTCCATAATTTTTAGAGATATTAATTTTACATAATTTTTCTTAAATTAAATAGCAGAAATGAATTATAAACATACCAGGAGGAGATAGCAGTATGAAGGAAGTTAACAGAAAAATAAATACTTAATCACTAACCACTATCGCACCACGAACACAAAACACAATTGTTATGATTTTTACTTCTGGTTATCGCCAAAACCAACGAGATGAGAGGCTGTAAAAATCCCAATGTTTGCACAATTTTGATGAAAATAAATTACGAAACGCGAAAATGTTATTTTACGAAATTCGCTGGCAAATTGTACGACTGACAATTTATGATTTGCGCGAAAGGATATATTTTTTACGGCGTGTTTTTTATTTATTATTGACTCCATTGGACGGATGATAAAAATGAACTACCATAAGTTCTTCATGGCATTTAATTAAATCTTTTTATGTTTTTTACAATAATATTTTTTATTGGTATCGGGGGTTTTTTAAAAGAAGGGAGAATGACGCGGATGTCAAATTCGTGTCACGGATCAATCATTCTTTAGAGGCAAGAATGTTGATCGCTTTTTGTGCTCTGCAAGACCGAGACATTTTTTTTCACATCTCCCCGGGGAATGGCTGGGTTCCATTCCCCGGGGAGATGTGAAAAAAAACCTCGCGGTTGTAACGCCTGACGCATTAACCAATGAACCAACGGTACCCATTTTTCTGACATAAATATTTCAATATTGATTTATTTGCTAGAAACATTAAATTACGACATAGCTTTCGAGGCGTTCCACCAAATTGGACTTACGTTATTTCCGTAACGATAAAATATGGAAACTAACATTATCCAGCACTTTGAACTCTCTCCAAAAGCTGAAACGGCAAAAAGATCGGCGACGAACCCGGAGCCCCATAACTCTTCATAGAATTGTCATCTAGCTCAATGCGCGAAATGACGTATTTACGTGAATATGCTCCGAATTAAGTTAAGATAAAATGCAAAGAACAAGTTGTATTTTTTGGCAAAAATATCGTTTTCTTGTGTTCATTTGAAAGCATTTTCTTCGTCCAATAGAAGATCGGCGTGAAGTATTATTGCTCTGTTTTTCGTGCGGTGAGTGGGAGCCTAGATACCTGTATTACCATCCCATTAAAAGTAAAGAGATTCGCATATTTTTTGTACTCTGTCCAATCTATTAGCCTACGTTTTCGTAAGTAAATAACTTTATAAATATTAGTCACCGATAACATATTATAAAAATTCGTATAATAGTCATACATAACTATAAAAGCTAGTTAGAAAACCTACTAAAACTGTAAGTCTAATGGTTCATGCTTACCATCAAAGTCATGAACTATATTCTGAGAGCTAGGAACATTTTTGAGGACATGTTTGAGGCAAACTGAAAATTTGTATGTCTTGTCTATTATACCCTGACATGGAACTGTAGACCTGGTGGTGAGTAGCGAGGTTGTTTTAAGTGCTGGCAGGTAGAAGGTCCCGCAAAAAGACCTGTCTTTTGAGAATACTAATAATACTAATATTGTGCCCAATCAAAATTACATGTTGCTTCAAATACATTTTTATATACTTATGTTTTTGCAAAATATTTTTGAACGCGCCTGGCAATGTTTGGACTTACTGTTTTTCTTTGAACATTAAAATGATTTTAGAAATTGCACAATAAACGAATTTTTCATAAAAATATATATATACATATATTTTTAATATTTTCGGGTTTAAGATTTATCCCCGCTTCTCACCAGCCAGGTATGCAGTTATATGTCGGGGTATAATAGGAGATGTATCAGACAAGTTTTCAGCTTGCCTCAAACATCTCCCCAATAAGTGGCCCTAGCTCTCAGAATATTACGGTTTATATTACGATCGATTAAGGGTAATAGCTCGTTCCACGAATTTATCATAGAAATGGGTAATTCTATGAGAAACTCAGCACGAAAATTAAACGTTTTTATCAGTTGTATTCTGATCTATACTCATAATGTAGAACTGAAGAGTTAATTTGATCTTACGTTGTGTTTATTTATTCCAATAAAAACCAACGGCGTTACAGATAATTATAACTCATTTAAGTACAGTTCATATAACTAAGGCTTATCCACCACACTTTTCGTTTTGAAATATAAGCATACATTCAAAAATGTGTATCTTATATGACCCAAATGTTAGGTGTTCCATATGGGGATATGGAAGGTACCCAAAATTCTGGCAGCATTACTGCGTTATAAGCAATTCTCTTTGGACAAAACGCGCGTCAGCTTTCGAATTACATCTTCAAAATGTGCCAATATGTAATTTACACATTGAAGGCCTTTTAGAATAATTATAAATCGCGTTTAAAACCCATTTTATGGTTTTTAATTCGTATTCACTGATGATAATTCAAAACAAAATTATTGGAAAAGTTTTCTCTAAGAAAACGGTTCCTTTTTAAATATTTTTTTGTAGCTACTACCCGCGAATTTTAGTGTCAACGATCACAAAAAATTAAAACAGGATTTTATCCACGAAAATTGTAAAGTTACCTAAATTTTCCGCCCCAAAAACATTCTATACCCATCGAGGATTAAACTGCAAAGAAATATAAGTTCGTTGGAATCCATGCCACTTTTCTTTGGTACCCTAAGGAAACGTCACAAACACTGTGACGAGAACTGGAATATATTCAGCGAAGTTGGTATTCAATTTTAATATTTTCTTGAAGGTTTTCTAGCGTTTGATTTCGAACTTACAGTTTTGTTGTGTTTGAAAGTTGGAGTAAGATTTGCAGTCTGCTTTTTTATGCTATAGCAGGCAAGCGGTGTATGTGATTCACCTGATGTTAAGAGACTGACCGCATCCCCATCGTCGCCCCATCTACAACGTCAAAGTGTTGCCTTGCCAGCTTGAAAGAAGGGGAGAGGAAGGAGAGGATTAACGACGGGAAATTGGGAGAGGAGTAGAATAGGATGGGAGAGGAATGGGATGGGAGAGGAATGAGATGGGAGAGGAATGGGATGGGAGAGGAATGGGATGGGGGGATGGGATACAGTGCTGCTTCACACCGATTTTAATTTCGCTGGTGCGAGCTAAGCCCCATCGTACAAAGCTTGACTCCAACTCCTGTCTTGCTGAAGATATTCTGTTCAGTCTGTTCCGTCGCCACACGTGAAAATTCCTAATTGTTTTCAATTTGTACGAACGTATTACCTCCAATACATACCTACAATTGGGTAGCGCCGCCATGCTTAAATTAATGTTTAATAAACAAAAAAACATAATTTTCACCGTATTTAAAATAGCGTAAATTTAATAAAATATAGGATCACTTGGCCCGGAAAACCTAAAATCCCGGACCTTCCAGTGACATCAAAAATGTAAACATCCTAATTGCTCTACTTATCTTAATTTTCAGCTGTTTTTATTTTGGTTTTTCTTGACAAATTAGTTAACTTTGCAATTAACTTTTCTTTTACGGGTATTATAGTATACATATTTGAATGTATTTTCTTGAATTGGTGGCGTTTGATGTTTTGTTACATGATTGATAGATAGCGTACAATTTGCTATAAAATGCTATTCATATATTTGTGTTTTCAGAAGTTTTATTACACAATTCTTTTAAAGAATAACCACACATGTCACGTCTTGTTTAAATCCATGTTTTGCTTCATATTACAATATCCTTTATACAAAGAAAAATATTATCTAAAACAAAACTTAATCCGTTTCTTTAGATATATAATAAGAGATTGAAACAAAAGTCCCACCGAAAACTTAGTCCCAAAAGTTTGTCTATTTAACTATATTTGGTAGAACTTATTGCTTCTTCATTACCATTTCGTCGACCTTAGTTTGGTTTGACCTAATAAGTTAGCCAATCAACATATCTAATTACATACCAACTCAATCAAGGCATATTATCATAATTTATGTCATATATTTCCCTCCATTACATGTAATATATGGAATATATCGAATTGTCCTCTAATCTTAAAAACTAAACATAATAAATACAAATAAAGAAACACGCTTAGTCAAAATCAAACTCAAAGCGTTTATTTTTCAAATTGACCTCTTTCGAGGCGCTTTTAGAACGTCGTATACATTTACATAATTCATTTTTACCACCGATTCGGAAGGCTGTCTCTACCGAGAAGAACCGGCAAGAAACTCGAGTAGTTGCTCTTTTCAAAAAATTTTGTCCTATGTGGAATTGTTAGTTGCTTTGCGTCTCAATGTATTATCTCTTTGTTTATACTTGTATATCCAAAGTCCCGCTGAAGACTTACAAGTCCCAAAAGTTTGTCCACTTAACTATGTATTTAGCGAAACTTATTGGTTCTTCATTAACATCATTTTGTCGACCTTAGTTTAGTTTGACCTAATCCAGTTTGGAGGCAATCAAGTGATCTAATTAAGGACCAACTCAATCATGGATGGACCATTGCGACCCTTTCCTAACTACAAATATTAGATACATTTGTTTACGACTGATTTATAGATCATGTTATTGTAGCAAGTGTGTGTTTTGTCGAGCTAGATAAGAACGTGACTTGTATAAGAATCTCTTGACTGTTGTAAAGATTCTCGTAAAAATTAGTTTTAAGGACTATGATGTCGTAAATTTCCATATTATCTCGAATTCCATCATCTTTTCTTATTACACAAAATGCACTTTGTATGAGAACGGATTTCTGATCAAAATATAAATTGAGTTAAATTTCTGTGTATATGTACACATTTATATTACTTTCATCAAAAAAATAAAGCAGTATATTAAATTAATTATATTGAAAAATTATTTAAAACCGATTCCTCTTGCCAAAGTCTTACGTTTGCTGATCCAACAATAATATATAATAGAAAAACTGAAGGCGTATCTCTGAAAACCATATTTTCTTTTGAATTCAATATTAGCAATAAAATGTAAAAATACATAGTCCATTGTTACATTAAATTTTAATATGATTGTAGTTGACAATTTTCAGTACAAAAATGTCATAGACAAAAAAGAGTTACTTTAAAATCTCGAATTCGTTGGTAAAATTACAAAAAGCGGTTCAAAAGCTCAGAAGATTAATAGCCTTGGTTATTTCGCGTTACATAACGTAATCGCTTATAACTTGGCTACTGATGTGACCTGGATATAAAACTAATAACATTGCAGCTAAGCCCGGCTATTAATTATCTTTTCATTATTTACATGACAAATTCAAAGATCCACGAGTGAATAAAACTCGATTATTCCTTGGTATAATCGATTGTGCTGTTGGAAATTATTTTCCGCATTTCAATAGCCTTTATGGCACAACTGCGAGTCGAGTAGTGTCACGGTAAATTAGATTTCCTTTGACAATATTGAACAAGTCATTAGTCTATTTGAAAAAAATCATAACATCCTATTGATTGTAGGGGAGTCTGGGCTCCCCTCTGGGGATTTTTGGATCTACACTAGCGCTTCTGAAAATCATGTAACCCTATAATTTGATAACAGGTACTTATAATTAACTAACTATACTCTGCGGTTTCGCCCGCGAATGTCTCCCGTTCTTGCGAGAAAAAGGATTAAAAGCTAACCTTTCTAACTATTCTCTGTAAAAATTTTCATCCAAATCACTTCTGTGGTTCAGGCGTAAAAAAGAGAGAGACTTTCATGCAGACAGGGATACTTTCGCATTTATAATATTAGTAAGGATAATACAGGCTACATATTATGATACTAGTCTCATAAAATAACGTATACTTTTGACATTTTCGACGAAAAAACCACCTGAAAACTTCTTAGAGCATGTTAGCATGTTGACCGATATTCGGTAGACGAAAATTCCTCATGTTTTAAGTTTTCTCTTTGTCAGCAGTTGACTGACTGACTACCTTTGTTGTAAAGATGTTAACATTTTAAGGCACGTAACACATTTTTAGAACAGGAATACTTTGTGTTCACACTACTGACATGTTTTAGCATGTTACGTTCTTTTAACTTTTTTAACAATGTCGGCAGCTTGTTCTCTACCTTTCAAGTAAATAAAAGTGATAGCTAACAATCACTAATACACTATTATTAAGTGTTTCCTTAACATATTTTTATATGCTTTACGTGATACGTTCCCAGGCGTACAAACTTGATTAATTTGTTAATTTTCTTTATGCGATGACCTGTGTCCGAGATGTTATGCTAATAGCGCTGCAGCTAAGCTTAGATAATTAATTATATGGTCCTAATTTACATGACATATTAGTCCCAAGCGTTACGATCCTTGTAGCATTATCGAAGTTTCCTATGTTTTGATTTTGGTATTATTATTATCTTAATAGGTATATGATAATTTTGTTATGATATTTAGTTACACTTTATTGTGTTGACAAAACAAAAGGGGACCAATTATGCTTAAATTAGCAATGTCACAATTGAAAAAGAGGGCGATAAAGCCGCCCTCAGAAATGTTCTCTTACAGGCAACCCAATGTATAGGATAGAAAAGTGAAAAGTGTTTAATAATTTTGGAGAAAGATAAATAACAATATACAATTTAAACGTTTACATGATTAAATATAACAATAAAAATTACTGAAAAGGGATCAGATATAATATGGTAAAAAATATTAATGAGGTAAAATATGGAGAAGAATAGAACAGATTCAGACCAGCCGAAATAAGACCCTGTGGAAAATTTGTTGTTCTAGAATTTTAGTACAAAAATATTTTTATACTTAAAATGTTGAATCTTGCGAATTGAGCTCCATTCCTGCCAAATAATATTTGATACTGGCTAAAGTATAATTAGTAATATCAATCACTCGCAAAATGGAGACGAAACTATTTCGCATGAAACAGCAGAATGTCCAACACATTTTATATTTTCAAATACCCACACAAAGGGAATTTTTAGCTCTGTATTTTCTGAGCCTAAAATGAATACCGCTCTATCAGTCAGCGCAATTGGATACCATAACTTACGGCCATTGTAATGTTTGCTAATTTTATATTTCCACAAAAGGGCGTAAAATCCTTTCGCTATCTATCTGTTATTTTTCATGGAGTTTGGATTTGCTAACAAAGCGGGAGGCATATTTCAAGACTCTAATCTCGCCTATTCGCGGAGTTTTTTAACTTTTTTCCCGCTTTAATTCTACTTGATTTATTTGCCAAGATGTTTCAGCAATTACTAATGCTAATAATGGCTATTAGCGGCGTTAAATTGTTAACTGTCATCTTTGATTATAACGAAGAATTGCTTTATTATTACCTTTCTAACTGTTTTTTCATAAATGAGTTATAAGAGCATAATATAAAATATAATTATAAAAATGTGTTTAATAATGCCGCTATTAATAAAATTAATATGTAAATATTAATTAACCTCATACCAATTTGAAGCTTTAAAACCATGTAAAAGTAAAATTTCTTTTTTATTTTCTTTGACAGCCCATGCACCTTAACGTCGTGTTGAACCTAAAACTACAATATAACTGTGAAGGTCGTCGGCAAATAGATTTCGATCAAACGTTGCAGTCGGTAATGGGGTCAAGTTTGGTTCCGCGATCATTACAGTTTTAGTGCTTTTTTAGCGCCGTGGTATAGTCGGCAGTTCCGTGCCTCAAATATCAACTAGATTCAGAATTGTAGACTCTAATGCACATCATGATAAGACTCAAAATTGCTTTCACGTAGATTTTTGTAAAAGTGGCGGATTTTCTCTTCCTAGAATAATGGGAATTAAACTCGAATGACCATTCTTTTGATTATAAAACCAGCTTAACGCGGGTTACCAAATTTATTCACAAGTTTAGTAATTAGTAGTTTCGCTGTATGTCGTTGAGCATTGCTTCGTGAATTTGAGTTGTTACTATCTTCTGCGAAATATCAGAGGGATATACTCGGTAATATTATATTTCATCTCATGCCTGTTCTAACGTGAATATAGTCTCTGTGGATTTAGCTAGAAATTCAAATTCCTTCAGTTTCATAGACGCGATAATAGTTTGCAAAACATTGTGACGATTCCGTCTGTGACTACAGTTGCTGATATGTTTACAGCATTCAGCTAGTATGCTTGCGAATAAAATTTGTTGTAACGCCTCAACTTTCCGAATAACAAGGCTTATTAAAATCATTTCAAAGGTCTGCTACATCGTCAGTTATTCTCGAGGGCGGATATGTAGAGCGTGAGGCTTACGCGTCAGAGCCTTAAAGCTTTTAAGGCCTTTTACAAATAATTACGCAGCCCATAAAAAGGGAAAGGTGAATTTAGCGCTAGAGTAATAGGCCATTATAAATGTGTCATGGTAATGTTTGATGAATAGTTTATATTGACACGATGTTTTGACTTTGATAGTTTTTTCAAAACATTCAATAATTAAATCACAAATTAGAGAATGAAAAGCAGATGGAGTGTTCCGAAGACTCGAGCGACGCTAATTACTCGTACACGTGCATCTGTGAGAGTGATATTTTAAAATTATGTATCTATATACATACATATTCGTGACATGTTGTGTCAAACTAGACGAATTTTTGTATTTGCTTTTGAAATTCGTATTTGCTTTTCGGCGTCACTCTAATCTGTGAATCATTATAAATTCTAACATAAAAAAATAACTTTTAGAGGTGATTCAAACATTTTAGAGAAAATATAGATTTATTTTATATCACTAACATGTTTTGACACGTCGCGCTTTTATTACATAGTTTCAACATTGCAATGTTGTTAACGCTCCCCTGATATGAATATTTTGTTATGTAAACGTGTTCATTGTTCATTCACGTACAAAATAGTATTGACTACCTAATTCGATTACTCTTACATTCTGTAGATGTTGAATAGCAAAAGCAGAACTGAATATGCATCATGATTTACCTGTTTAGCATAATTTCTTCGTAGAAAGTACAACTAAGAAGAATAAAAGATTACTGGAAAGCGTGGAACTTTTAATAAATTTTATGTTTACAAGCTGACAATAAAACGCTCGTTTAGTAAACAGAATGGAAGAGCTATTATTATCAATTTTAATTCAATTGTGATTACTCTATACACAGTTTAAATAATAGGCGGTTCTTGTCAAGGGTCGCCAGTACTACCTGAGAGGGTATTAGGCCACGCTGTATAGCACATATAAAGTATTTTTTTACTTCAAGCTGTCTGCCTTTAATTGGGGCTACATCTTATCTATTTATTATAAAGAATTTCCAACAAGAATACACACATTTGACTTAAAAATAACATGCTTGTATATAAAACTATGTTGTGTATATTATAATGAAACTCGCAATAGAAAATAAAAAAGAACTTGTTAGACAACAAAATCAATTATCAAAGAAACATTAAAGTATGTACTACACTATGGTGCATATATGGTTGTTTATATAACAGTAAATCAATTATGAGTTTTTTGAGAATTATAGAATTAGGGCCTACGTCAGCATTTACAATCGAGGTATGATTTGGTAAATAGTAATAATAATATAGCAAACTAAGCAAAGGTTGTACTATGGATACTTGATAACTGATAGACATACTTAAACATACTTTTTTTTGTAAATAAATACATACTATACATAAAAAAACACCCAAACAGTAGAAAATTACAATGTTCATCACATCATAATTTTCTGCTTGTGGGTCGAACCCACACCCTCCGGCGCAATACCATTGCGTCAATCGACTTCGATGTAATAAGACGCCTAAATTATTGTTCAGCCATATTGTACTTGTTTAAAAAAAATGTACTCTAGATGTAGACCTGTTGGTAGAAATCCTATAAATAAATAAATTCGTCATTAAAATATAAAAGGCATGTTACTTTTTACCTTCAAGTCTTTATCTCCGTCAATTAAGTTTTTTCCAAGATGCCGTGTTTGATGAAGACCTGCGCTAAGCAATTAAGTCCAGGTTCTTCGTTAGGTAATTATAAACTAGTTGCCCCCTAGGCTATAACTTTAGCACTGTAGGTCTTATATAAAACTTACGGGCCACTTTAGTATCATGTTATGTCGAAACTTGAACGATAAATAATTTTAATTATTTTTAAGTTAATCATCCAGGGATGTTTTATTCGCATTTTGGTAGAAACTAATGAATAACGTCTTGTTAAGGAAAAACTTAACAAGTTTTAGTTAAAACTAGCAATGCCCCGCTGTTTCACCCGCTTATATAGCGTTTCCATGAGATTTCCTAGATTAAAAGTATCATATGCCATTCCTCTCAACCAATCTAGTACATCTCAATTTAAATGTGTTGTAACAAACCCGCTTTGTTTTATAAATATCAGATATAGTTATGAATAAAATCGTATTGTATTGATATTAAAGTAACGTTTGATATAAGAAGTATATATATATTTGATATAAGAAGAATAGTTTAGATCAGAATATTGCAAGTATATTTTTGATTTATAAAGGTATATGAATTGTATAGTGTAATCAGCCGTTATTGATATTTCCATTTGCCGGCGATGCGATGAGAAGTTTTGACTAAATTACTGAACATAATCTGATATTTTGTTTTCTTGTTTCAGGAGGTCGGTTTTGTTGCTGCTGGGATGCTTCATCACAACAATGACGACCACTGCCGGCGGGGCGACAAGGTGCCCCGGCGAATGTTCCTGCCGAACCACCACCAGCCCCGCGGCCGAGAGCGAGCTACGTGTCGAATGTACGCGGGGTGACCAGAGCGCCGTTCCCGTCGACCTCCTCGACCGGACCGCTGACGTCATCGTCATCGCCGCCCCCCCAGATCGACCCAACTATCTCACCATCGGCCCCATCTTCACACAACCCACCCCCTTCACCAACCTCAAGGAACTGCACATCGTCAACTCCAACGTCCCATCCATCGGACAATACTCCTTCTGGGGCCTACAAAACCTACGACTACTCAACCTTACGCACAATAACTTAACGAGCATCGACGCCGACAATTTCCGCGGCCTCATAAACGTGACGGAATTATTCCTCGATCATAACAATATCGAGCAGATGCCGAGCGAGACATTCCGCCACCTAACCGCTCTGAGAACGTTGACCTTGTCGCACAATCAAATATCGACATTAGTACCTCGCCTCTTTCGTATGCTCGCTAAACTGTCTTATTTGGATCTAAGCGACAACCCCCTGGCGGATTTGAACCCTGAAGTGTTTAAAGATATCCAACATCTACGCTTTTTTAAATGCCGGCGATGTTTGCTACGCAGAGTCAACACTCAAATATATCATCTCGTTCCACATTTGGAGGAATTGGATCTCGGCGAAAATCTGTTCAAATATTTAACATCGGATGAGTTTATTAGCCTCAAAAAGTTGAAGAAGTTGAAATTAGACGGGAATCAATTATCGGTAATTGTAGACAATATGTTTGGGAGGAATCGGGAATTACGTGTGTTGGGGCTTGCACGCAACCGTCTCGCCTTGCTGGCGCCGGCCGCGCTCACCAACCTCACCGCCCTCATGCACCTGGACATAAGCCACAACAAAATCGACAGATTCCATCTACAGACCTTCGCGCCGATTGTCGAATCTCTAAAGACCATCAATTTCAGCGGCAATAATTTACCGCTCAACGAGATAGCGATCGTGTTACAAATCCTCCCAGATATCCACGGCGTCGGTCTCGCTAATTTATCTCTCCAAGAGATTCCACCAAACTTTTTCACATACAACGAACATTTAGTGACCCTCGACATATCTTGGAATAAACTAACAAAATTTCCATATAAATTGCTCACCAAAACTAAGTTCTTACAAAAGTTGGACATATCTCGAAACAAGTTGCATACTTTGAACGAGGACGACCTGCAGCGACTGGAGGCTATAGCACATGTGGACTTATCGAAAAATCACTGGCGGTGCGATCGATGCACGGTCGGAACGATGCTTGTCTACATGGCGACGACTGTATTGAATTCGAGTATACGTCATCTCACCTGTCACTCACCTCTTCGACTTCACGGGATAACATTTGGCGAATTGGATTTTGACAAGTTGGAACCTTGTTCGACGACGCATGAAGCTCAGATGAGTGTGATAGCGGGTTTGATGTTGTTGTGTGTGGCGGTGTTTGCGGCGATAGCGGGGGCTCTGTGCTGCACGCGGCGTCGCACGGCGCATTACTACACGAACGAGGAGAAGCGTAGGGAGCACGGTCACCAACATCCGGAGGAATTGCTCGGGCAGACGGAGCTGGGCAGCGTCGCGACGATCCATGCTCCCTACCACCTGGTGACTAAGGGCAGCTAACAGCGTGCCCCCACCCCGGCGATCCAGAGGCGCGCCCTCCGCGTCTCCTTCGAGTCCCCTCCAACGTCCTCCCGGCCCACCGATTCCACTCCACTCCGTTACCTCCCTACGCATTTACAGCATATTTCCCGTGAGATCATGTGATACGACGAAGATGATCTGGTGTAAACCAATGGACTTTTTCAGTCTCTATTTTTGAGACTATTTCTGATGGCTCTGTTGTCATCCATGTACTAAAACCTTTAATTTATCTGGAGCCATCTCTGTCTAATAATTACTAGTTAGCTATCCAATTTTAAAATTAAAAAAATATTTTTCTACAACTAGTATTTTTAGAATTTCGTCGCCTGGACGGAAGTGCAGGCTATTTGTAAGTGTAAAAACTTTTAACATTCACGAATTTCCATAGATTTTTCTTAATATTAGCTTAGATATACATATTGTAGTTCTAAATTCCAGTAAGAAGCTTAGGTTACGACGTCTAAAAGACTAATTTTTATAAACGTATAATATCATACAATTATCAGTATTTATTATGTAATTTTAGAATTTTTAAGCGTAAGAATTGATAGTATCTAAGGGAATGTCAGCTTTCAAATCCTAACACTAAAGTAATGAATACACGTTACGATTAATGCAAAAAATAGTTACTGACAGTGTGCACTTTGAAATTCCATACGCAACGCTCAGTGAAAATTACTGCTATATTTTTATTATTTTCTAATGAATAATTACTTACAGAATAAAGCATGTAGAAAGCTGATTTTCCTTCTACTAAGGTAAGAATATTTATCGTCTCACAATAGCACAACCCAAATTAGATAAGTGGCCATGGTGGTAGAAAACTTTGTCACTATGGACCTATTCCCATCTGTCTTATCGCTTTAGTATTCCATTGACTAGCTGTACCTCGTGGCTTGTATAAGCAAAAGGCATAATAAAATATAACTTATATGTTTATTTAGGTCATCCAACAATCTGTTACTCGTTCCATAATAGATGGGGATTAAAAACACATTTATTAGTGTAGAATATTTAAAGGCTAAATGCATATACTAACGCTATTCTGTAATGATTACTAAATAAAAATTCATACCAAATTAAAAAGATCCTTGAATTACATAAAAATAATATTACTCAGAACGCGTCATTAGTTCAGTGTTTAGCGCGTCAGGGTTGCAACCGAAAATGATTCGGTGGAGACGTGAAAAAATGTCTCGGTCTTGCAGAGGGTTGATTCCTCACCTACCTTCTAATTAAAAATAACTAGCCGCAAGGCTTCGCTCCCGTAGCATAATGTTATATAGCCTATGTTCATCAGGGATGATGAATTCCACTCGTAAAAGAATTCTTTAAATTGGTCTATAGGTTTCTATATGTTAGTGATTATAAACTAACGTTGTGTCAAATATTTGGGTCTAGTCAGTTTTTGTGTCTTTAAATAATCGCAACGATAACTTAAAAACAGTTAATTTAAGTAACTTGATCATTTGATGTAGCTTGTTCAGATCAAATATATTTGTTACAGTAATTTTGAGTCCCATTTACAGATTAGATTACAAAAACAAACATTAAATATTCTCTTCTTAGAACGGAATTCTCGGAAAACTAACTTGTAATTCAAGTAATTTTGCGTCCATAGAAAAACGTGCCAATTACGTCGTCTTCATATTATTTTGTTATTTCCATATAGTTCATTAGTGTTCTTGTAAAGGGAGTAGTTTCTGTGATTCGCACGTTCAAAAAACAAATAAAAAATCAGCTTTTTAATATTTTTCGTCTTGTATAATGCTTCTTTGAACATTATGCTTAGCGGCGCCAGACGTGTTCAAACATGTCACAGTATGACAGTAGTATAAAATATTCGTGCCACACATGTGAACACTTATTTGAAAACATATCTGGTGCCGGGTCATCGCTCGGCTACAGCTAAAAGCGATGCGAATAGCGGCGCGGCAAACGGTAAGCGGCGGAAACAAATGTAAGACAATCTATGAAGTAGGCCACAGTTACAGGCGATGAGAATGGAGAATGTTACTAGGTATGCCAAATAGGTTGAAAGTTTGTTACAGTATAGCTTGTACCTATACAAATACACTGTATTTTGCTGCAGTCAAAAATACCAATTAGTTTTCATTCTATAAGCTTTTAAACTTTCGAGTTCCGCTAAAGTCACGTGACCGCTTGTAACGTCACAAAACAAACGCCGCGCGGGCCGCGCAACTTCGCCGCAACTATAATACGTATGGGAAGCGCTATAGCGAGCGCATGAGCTGTCTGTTTTATGACGTCACACCGCCGCAATCGCCGCGTCGGGCGGTTACGATTTGTTTTGCTTATAAATCAAAAACTAATTGACGTAACAAAATAATTTTTTCAACAGTATTTTTTAGTTAAAAAAAAAACAATATGAAAAGCTAAAAATCGAAATTTGTTAACATTCTTCATTGCGGCGATGTGCGAATATAACAAACGTACCAGTCCAGTTGCACCGCCAGAAGCTGTGGCCGAGCGGTAAAGGTGCGTTCTGAGTGACAGGGCATCGCGCAAACGAAATGAGGCGGCTATTTAATGTGTAATGTGCTGACTTTTATACTTGATAAATGTATTGTCATTTACTATTAAAACACTTTTATTACATTATTTTATATTATATTATTACAATCTGTTTCGATAAGACAACCTAATGATGAATTATCGAAACCGGTTCTAATATAAAATAATTTAATAAAAGTGGGAATAGTGATAATTAATAATCTGACCAAGGGAAAGAGCGATTTAATTGTGTATGGTACAATTTCTAAAGAAACTAAGGACTCACTAAGACAGATGGGGCATAGCATTAAGGCCTAACTAAGTTTACTATTACCAGTATTATTATATTAAAAATCAGATTAGAGTTAATTATTAGGTTTATTATTATATAATAATATTATTATATGTATAAATTTATTTACTGGAAAACAGCCAAATATGGTTTTATTAGCTTACGAATCATTTATTTTTTTAAGGTTCATCTTTTTTTTAAACTGTATTTAAATCGTGTATTAATTTTATTGCCCGCTTTATCAGATGGTTTTTCTCCGTCCGTTCTAGCTTAATATGATTACTTATTATATGTTTATCTGATATAACTATATTTTTAATTTTAATTATTTTATTCCATTCAATTTTATGTCGAAGAGAAACGATCTAATTCAATATTTTATTTTTAATAATGCCAATATCAACCAAACTTTTTTGATTTTCTGTATAAATAAAAAAGAAAGTGGCAGATACATGAAAAATGCACGTTGTTTTGTAGTATACAATCAAATACGAGTATATATGATTTAATACGCACACATCGTCATAAATATATAAATAATTCAACTAAAACACACTTGAAAACGGCAATGCGCACATTTTCCACCACTAGGAAGTTTTCTTCTATAATATCTTTGTATTTTTATTTATTTTTTGAACATTTGATTTAAATGATTAATGTTTTCCCAAGCTTCTATGGACTGCCTTTATAAAAAAAGCTTGCACCTCCATTCCAGAAAATTAAATTATATCCCCTTTTCCAACAGCAATTTATGACAATAGAGGTTTTTTTGCTCCCTCCCCTCTTTACTTTTTGGATCAAGGGGAGAGGGGGGCTTAAATGTCCCAACGTCCACGAAATTCCAAGTGTATATGGTTCTCAATATTAATATTATTGAATATCTTATTGTAACCTTTATTTATTTTCCGCCATTTTTTATCCAGCATAAACAGATCCTAATAGATCTTTAATTTATTTTAAAGCATAGTTCTTATATATCTTCTCAATTAATTGGCTACAAGCAATTCTACACAAATGCGCTTGCACCGATTATTTTTTATACAATACAATTTATTTTCTATATAATATATAATAGATATGTTAAATAATAAAGTATCTTTTATTTAATTATTTTTACTAATACACACTTTTTACGTATAATTCACGTATCACTTTTTTATATCAACAAAAGGCATATATGTATATAATTATTGATAAGAATAAAGTTTCTAATTTTCTAATATTAACACTAATAATAATAAAATAATATAAATGTACCATGTACAGATTAATAATGATTCATTAATACATAAAGCCAACAATATAATATATTCTCGAATCCAAAGACATTGTTTCCATTGCAAACATAATTTATAATTATAAAAAAACGAAAATCCATGTCTTTGCATACGAAAATAATCATTTTAAATATAGAATAGATTTCAGACACCATCTCACTCGCACACTATCTTCTTCTCTGTTCCTCAAGAGGTGATACGTATTCTGTTTTTTTTTAATTTCCATACGAGAAAGCGGTTATAAGAAACAAATATTCTTCCACTCTCGTATATATCATATCGTATCGCTTAAAAACTTCAAATTCTTATAGTCATAATTGCACATTTATTATAAATATAAATAATTCAATATAAAGATTTATTTAAATATTAAGATATAATTTAATGAATATTTATGGCCTGTGAAATGGACTTAATGAGAACAAAATGTGATGCGATATTAAATGTAAATAGGCGTAGAGTTAAAGTTTATAATATCATTATAAACGTTACATAGTACATACCACAGAATAGAGAATAAAAATTAAAAAAGAAACACTTCAAATTTAACAAACGTTTTTGTATTTGCTTTTGAATTTTGTATTTGCTTTTCGGCGTCACTCGAGTCTTCGGCGCACTCCATCTGCCTTTTATTCTCTAATTTTTATCCTTTAACTCTTTATATATGTACCATGGTGTACATACATACAATATTGATTATTTGTCATTTAAATTTATACTAAAAAAATGACAAAGCATAGGTTATAATGATTTATCGTCCTATTTTATGTCCTTATTTATATAAAAAAAATATTAAAACACAGTCATTTGTTAAGCGCTTAGTACTATGTAACACCATATATTTGTACAGATAAATAAAAGCCAGACACAACTATAATAAGAATAAACAATAAGTGTAAATTCAGAATGACATATGCCTAACGTTGCTCAGATGTGTACATAACGAAATAGAATTTATACAAAAACCCATATAATCACACTCTGAATAGGACTGAAAATATATCTTATTATAAGTAATTTAATATTCATAATGTGCATATAATTTTATGATAAACAATTTAAAGATATATAATATTATAGAATCATTTGTGAAACATTCATAACCTCGTCATACTTTGTTTCATGAAACAAAATACAAAAATATATATTTTTACTTTTGTTTACTGTCTAATATTTCTCTGTATTTTATATTTAGTAACTACGTTCATTGCCATGTGCGTGTTGCTTACATTTTCTGTATAGTGCATAGCGTAGTTTACGCCTAGAGACACTAAATTCCTTTTTTAATTTTGTATGGAGACAAGATTATTAATGTTTTACAAATGATTTATATTTAATTTAGTATTTAAGTACACATTAACGATTCACTAAACTGTAAAAAGCAAGGATGTGAAACTTCTTATAGCGTTCGTACTTTTTGCTACGAGCCAACTTTAATAAACGTTCACGTTTGTAATTTAAAACTAGTAAGAAATTATGAACAAAAGATAAAGTATCAAGTTACAGAGAAATATTGCTAAAGCCACGGCTTATTTTTTATCGCTAGTCCTAACCTTTAAGCACAGTCTAGAGAATACATACAGTCGTTGCACGAAACTGTCACATAGACACCGTCCCAAATCTCCTTCGATAAATGTCGACATTTACCGTTCGTACTGTGGGACACGTCTTTCAAGGGTGACGAAAATTTGTTTGTGTGAAATTTAAACGAGTATCGTCGATGTAGTATATTAATATTGCATATGAAATGTTTCCTTATGCAAAATAACGGATGTATGATGTTAACACTGTGCTCTTAGTAATAAAATTTTACACCTTCGAAATTGTTGAAGACAATAAAAAAAATGCTGTACGCTATATAATAAATAATGGTATCTGTTCTTTAAACACTGCTGAAATGGTTTTTCAATATGCTTTTATAATATATTTTATCCTACTTTAGTACTTGTTTGAAAAAAATAAGAGATTAGGAGGGATCGGAAAGAATGGAGTCAAAATACGAATGTCACAGTTTAATGACTCGTGAATATATGATTATTTATTGTAATGGAAATAGAAATTAGGGTGGGGGGACTACGTGGATATGGAAAAAATCTAAGTGGGTAATCATAGATTATGGATACTAAAGTGTTTCATATAAAATACTTATGTACATAGAAAAGTAATATGCGTGTTGAAAATGCTGACAGCATTCAAAATTTACTAAAAGTAGGGGGAGGGAGGGTGGGCTAAACGCGAACGTAGCCGCGGGCAGAGTCTATACAGAAGCTAGTATGGGGGGTTGGATATAAGAATAAAAAAATTACCGTAAGGTATATTTGATAAATTTGATTAAAAATAAACATGCGTAAAAGTCATCTAAGATAAAATATAAGTAAATATTTCAATACGAAATTATACGATCTTCAATCATAAAAACGTAAAATTGAAATGAAACTACTAATATAAGTAGTGAGAAAAGTAATTTATTGAGTAAATGAGAAGAAACATGTACTATTTGTACTACATATTGGGCGTTTACTTATGCAGTCCTGAAAAATAGGGAATATTAAGTAAGGAGAGTGAGAGGTGATAGTGAAGATATAACTTAAAGACCTTTGATATTTGAGAAATATTGAATATCCAAATTAAATATATAAACAAGTACACCCTAAGACTTGTACACCCTGAAATTCTTTAGTAGTTTATTTTAGTGATCGATTACTACTACTTTACTAAAATAAAATTACTTAACAATATTATTTATTTTATGTATTTTGATTTTTATTATATCAATGATTAACTTAATAGGAATTAATAATTGTTATGGATACAATAATTTAGTGATTAATAAAAAATATGTTATATTCTAATATTTTCTACTACGCTTTCTTTATATCCCATATTTTTTCAAAACTCCGTAGATAAACACCCAGTGTAATTGAATTTAAATGTAATGTTAGGACAAATGTAAACCAAAGAAGCGGTATATTGGTATTCGGCTCTTGAATTCTAATATGTTAATACATAAATACATATTTGCAGTACAAATATAGCAGTAGGAATTTCCTTGCGCGAATATTACCAAGATATGAGAGGTTTCGCATCCATTTTCTGTATGTTATATTATGTAGGGTAGTTTGGATTCATATCGGACCATATTATACGTTCAGAAACAATTACTGTTGTTTGTATTTCAAGAAAAAAAAACAATGAAATGTAGTAAGTAATATTTACGATGAAATGCAGAGTAAAATCCTTTTTTAATTTATTGTATACTCTGATTATGAACAAACAATTCGAATTATTTCTATAGTAACTTCGTACTTACTTTTAAGGTGGCAATACTTTTTGCCACATCGTGTGCAATTACATAATTTTGTTACGAAAAAATTGAAAAGGCTTCCAAACAAACAAATATTTGATCTATATTAGAGTGCGATATTAATATTTTATAAACTACCCTATGTTATTTATACCAAAGAGCACGCGTGATAATCATATGATTCAATAATTCAAAGTATGTACAATTTATTTTAATACATATTATGCACCATATTATGTAATTATAAGTGAATGTTCAGATATTAGTGTGAACGCTTCTTAGCAAATTTAGTTGCATATTTCTCGTATCTATTCTTTATAGGTTTAAAGAATATATATAAATTATATGTTATTCTAAAAATCTTATCCAGTCATTTTGTACATATAAAACATTATGAATGACTCACGGAAAGATTTTTAAGGCTTTTCTTTTCTTTTGTGCAGTTTTTTTAATTTGAATTAGAATATAAATATAAGTTAAGTATGCTTTACTAAAAAGATTTGTCGCTGGGGTTGAAATTATTATAATTCAAATGTAACGAAGATATTTCCGTATGTAATAGACAATGGATATATTTGCTAATGAGATCATTGACAATTAGTATTTGATACTAATCCAGTTAATTTGATGATAATCTGCTTGATTTAATATAGGTCAATCACATTTTGGATGTATTTCAGTTGTATTGTAATTTCAAATAGTAAATTGCCAACATATATGTTATGTCCTATGGTTGTAGGTGAGCATTAAATAAAAGATTCAAATATAGTAGGCGTCCGCACGCCACAGATGGCAGGTGTGAAGTGTCAGAAGTGACACTAGCGCCCCACTGGTCTGTGTGCTAACATTTATTATATATCATGAAGACCACAATATATCAATACTTTATCCCTGGTATATGTTACTTAGAAGTCTTACCAGTCCGTTTTTATATTACCACGTTGTAATTTGAACGTTTAAAATTCGAATTTTAGATTTTTCCCCGCCAATTTTTAATTGGGCGAAAGGATTGTCAATATAAAATCTAATAATTGAACAATATTCTAACCATACTGTTGGTTTAGAGACCAATTAATTTTATGCAATTATTTTTATTTGTAAAATGTACCAAACTATACAATCAGCCACAAACAAACATCAGATTGTACTATATACATGCAAAACCACTATTAGGTTTTAATAAATGTAATTTTATACTGGTTTGTGTATTTCATATTAATACAACTTAAATAAATATATAGAGCAGGGGTTCTCAATCTTTTTCAATCCGCGACGCACTTACAAGTTTAGTTATACATATGTTTAACGCCCTAGTTAACAGGGGGTTCTAGTATCAAATAACAATAGGGGGACAGATATTCGGGATCCATTAATGGGGGGAGGGGAAGCAATAAAGTCCTCGCAACGCACCAGGGGACTCCGACTCACAGCTTGGGAATCTCTGATATAGAGGAAATATTGCAAAAGACCAATTTTAAGCCAGTCAAAACATACATTTTTGGATGAAAAAAAAACATAAGAATGTGTCAAGACTATTCATTTTACTTTACAATCAGAACTCCATTTACTTTTCAATAATTTGTATAATTTTATAGTCCCCACGCAAATCTTTTAAGTAGATTGTAAATAAGCTCCTTCACTGCCGATAATTTATAGACGTAAGATTTATTTAAAGAATTTATCAGAAATTATTTATTGGGATCGATTCAACTGCAATGCTCCGCAGCTTACGATTTGAAACTTACAATAATTGGACATTTTTTTTATGCATTGAACTAAACCTAATGTAACAGACATTAATAATAATAAATATTCTACAAAATAATGCAATACTCCATCCATGTGACTGTTTTACGAAAAAACTACTTGACAGATTCGGATTTAACTTGTTACACGTATAGTTAAAGATCCAGAACAACATATATATCAATTTTTATCCCGAAATTTTCACGTGATCAGAAGTTACGTGGGTCGAACTGCGTGGCTAGTCCATAGTTTTGTATTGACATCGTTAAAGCAGATCATTGCAGTTGATTTTACATTTAATTCTAAATTATGTAAATTTTTCAAGCTTCTAAAGCTGCGTAGCGTAATCATTCTAAATAGCATCTTTAGATATGCATAAAGTAGTTTTAAATCTGCGTTGACTTTATTTGTTTCAAATCACATCTTTATATTATAATACATATTTATAAGTGCATGTATATATGCTTTTATATAGGGGGATATCGCTTCATTAATATAACCTTTTAATATTTTATATTACTTTAACATTCCTTTTTAGTATTTTTCTGGTTAATACATTGAAATTATCAATTTGAATGCTTTAAAACATTTTTTTTGTATTGTTCGTCGATATTTTACCAAAATCCATAAATACGTGCACTTGATAATTTTATTAAGAATATGTTTATAGATTAGTTATTATATTATAATAAGCTAAATATAATTATGTATTGCTTAATCGGTAGGCGCATTTTATGGCATGTACTCAAATTCTGCTGCAAAACCATTTAATATAAATGATCGATTAATTTTAACTTTTACTTTAAAAACTGTAAGAAGAGACACCAAATTTTAGTAAATTATGAGGGAAACAGTAAAGTGTATTATATAAAAAACTGTTCTAGTTATAATTAGGGTTAGCGGGTTATATAGTTTATATCACTATTTATTTATATGTTTGTCGTCATTTAATTGTTGTTTTCGTTGTAAAATGGAAATAAACCTCGTTCTTTATGTGACCGCGTGGTTGGTTCAGTAGTTAGGACTTTTTTATCGGTAAGGGTCGGTGTTGGAACTTCGGTCGAAGAGTTGAACATCTCGACTTACTCTAGAAAAATCGACAAGTAATAGGAATTCACCACCATTCCTTATTTTACTATGTTTTTATTTTTAACCAAAGTATACATATCACTTTTATATAATCCGTTTTTGTAGCTTAGTTTCTAAGAAGAATTATTTTTAATGTTTGTTTTTGAACAATTGAAATATATTTATTGTAAGAAATGCTTTACATCGGTCGTTTTTTTTAGCAATACATTCGTTATATCAGATTCATTCGAATATTCGAATTCTATTGTTAATATTTTTATGCTTTAATTTGGGGGTAAATTTATTTTAATTAAACAAATACAAAAAATAATAGATTTTATATTTCTATCATGGTTCAATTGGCCTTGAGATAATCAGTTAACATCATAACGATATTGCCGTTGAAAAAATTGTGGAATGCCTCCTCTTAATATTAAGTTAATTTTACTTTACTTTACATTTTTAGTCGTCTAAATAGTTTTTGGTTTACAAAGACTATGTTTTAGAAGACAGTTTTTAAAGCTATATAACCCTTAGGTAAGAAATGCTTCGCTTCTAGTCGGGTAGTGCTCAGCCATTTTTATTCTAAGTCTAGATTTCTATATATAATTCCGTATCTAATATTATTTTTGTATTATTTAAATTTGTTATTTTTAAATTATTATAACGAAATTTAAAATTTAGTTTCGTTCATTTGAGGCTTCAATGGGGGAATATTAAATGTGTTTTATGCACAATATGAAAAGCTTAAAGTTAGATAAAGTTCCAATAAACTTTTTGTATGAATTAAATTTCCAATATTTTCAAACATAAAATTATTATCAAATGAACTCTTTTGCCATTGAAGCCATTTTTCATGAGTTATAGTATTTCATTAATTGTTTTGGAATTTTAAAACATACAATATTAACTCCTTGGTAATTGATATTTCATTTTTGTCTTTCAATATTTACCTAATTATTTAAATGTACATTCTGCGGCAAACACAACCATGTGTCTTACTGAAATATATAAATATATATTATAAAAATATGTATATAACACAGATTTTATTAATTGTAGGTAGATTATGGGTTGTATTATTTAATTGGATGGAGGTTTTAAAAGGTTATAAAATATATCACGAAGCCTAGAAGTAGTGAGCGGAAGTAGATAGTTATAGAGTATATATTATATGTAGTGATCAAATATTAGAGATCGGGTTTTGTCGGTAATGTTCGGCGGTACACTCTTGTCAGGAGAGTCAGTATCGTTCGAGACAGCGTAGGGGTGGGTCGTGTTAAACCTCAAATAAATATGTTTGATATTCGATGTCGTGATATCCCGATTTCAAATATGTGTTCATGATTATAGATAGTAGATGTAGGCATGAATTTTGAGTTTATAAAACTGCAGTGAATTTTCCCTACCAACTCCGATCCTTCCGCTTACCCCGATCCTTAATTTCATGTCGAAAACAAAACAATTGCAACGTTTGGGGTTCGGGTGTTCATGGGAAGCGGTGATCACGTGACATCAGGTGACACGCAAGCTCCTTACCCTCGTAAAGACCGACCACTGTTGTATAATGCTCAAAATTCGTGCTGGATATTGTATTTTACCTAATCTTACGCGTATTATAGAATTTAGTCGTGTTTTAATGTCCTCTCTTTTAATTGTACCTACTAGTAACTAGACTATACAAAAATTGAACGCAATAACATTAAAAGTGTTTTTCATATAAAGTGCAATTCAGTTTTGTGTATTAGTACATAGTATAATAGTCGCTTCTCACTTCTGTTCTTATGCATGCTTAGATCCTTCAAACTACCCACCGGAAAGCCGCTAAACACGGTCTTAAAGTAACAAAGCATAGACCATTATCAAATTATTAGACAATAATTACTAAACAGGTGTTAAATCAATGTCTAAATAACTGTTTGTAGTAAGACTGTTGCTCTTAGTAGGTGCAATTAGACTTCAATTAAAAGAGAGGATCACTTTTATGCCAGGTGTACACTCTCACCGAGACGCATATAGTTCGTTCGCCTTAGATTGTCGTTAGTAGAAGTAGACATACCGAGTTCTCTCGGATGAGAGTGTACAGCCACCCTTAGATATAAGAAATAATATAAGTGAAGCATCGCAGCTTTAGTAGGATCATTGCTATATTATTTGCTTTATTTATATAACAGCTTGTTATAATTTATTGGAGTGTATTTTAAGTAGTATTAAGGTATAAAGAGAATTTATGCACATTATGAATACGAATATGTAAAATTATATTTTAAAATAAGATAGGGTAAGAAATTCACGTCCTTCATCTGTCATTATTTATTACTTTATTTAAATTGTTATAGGTATTTATGGTTTCAGAACAATAGATATAAATATTTTATTTTATATCAAGAATGCTAACAACAAGAAATGAAGGTGGAATATCTACATATGACCTTTGAATGTTTCAATAAAAAAAATATGGATATTGTATCACCTAAAAAGGTCCATGTTTAACAACTGGGGGCAGCTAAGCTTGGTTTTATGAGGCAGAATGTGGTTATATCGAATCTAATGAACAATACGATAACGTTATAAGACGATGAAGATAGGGAAACGGGAATAAGTTCGTTAAGTAACGAAAACCATATTTAAATATTATTAACACTCGGAGAATAGTAGAATACCTATAATAGGTATCTAACGAACAGTACGATAACGATATAAGACGATGAAGATGGGGAAACAGGGGTAAGTTAATTAGTTAACTAAAACCATAATATATTTAAATATTATTAACACACGGAGAATACTTATAATAGGTATTTAATAAACAGTACGATAACGTTATAAGATGATGATGGGGAAACAGGGAAAAGTTCGTTAGATAACGAAAACCATAATATATTTAAATATTATTAACACGCGGAGAATATTTAGGGAGACTTTTAAAGCCGTTACAAAAGTTTAATATTTTATCTTTATTTATTACTATATTTTTATTTATTACTTCCAGATTCACATTTCTCTTCTATTTTTTAACATGTCTTTTTGGTTCCCTATTCTATACGTGATTAGATTAAGTATGATTTGTACATACATTAATTTGATCACCATGAAAAGTCTGCCATAAATATATTCGTAGTAATAGTACATGAAACATTATTATCATGTTATACATATCTAAATTTAGTATTAGAATTAGGCAAAGAAGTTGACGATTAGCGGACGCTTCTGGTAGTTTTTAAGTATCTATTATACATACTTTGGCACAATAAAGCCACGAAATACAGTATTTATTCCTAGTATTAGCGTCCATGATGGCGGTAAGTATATTCTTTAGTTGTAAGTTTTCTGAAACTATCCGAATTATTGCGGAAGTGTTTATTTATATTTCGTTACAAATTTCTCATGCACCTAAACAAAGTACACAAAAAAGTAAATAATCTATGTGTGTGTAAAGATATCTGAATATAAAAGATGTCGTATATATATTGATGGCTATGTAAGTGTTCCTTTTTTTCTATGCTATTGTCCCTCAATAGACCGGTGTTTTATTGTATTTTCGTATGCTTAAACCTTTTGAAATGTAATTTTATGTGTTTGTATGAATTTTACGATTGATTTGCATAAGTGTAAGTGATCTGTCCATGTTTGATGTGTAGATTCGGAGCAAGGAGCAGGAATATATTGTAGGGTAGATGTTATTTGGGTATGTTGTAATGGTGCGAGCAAATAGGGCTAATTGAATGTGTAATATGACGAAAGTTCAATGCTTTCTCCTTGTAAGCTCTGTGTGGTCGCACTGTTAGTAGGGTTGCCAGATAGATGGTTAAATCTCTAATTCTGCGGTATCGTCCGCCTTACGTCAGAGTAGGTACACTTTACTTGGACTCTTAATATCCATAATGTATAACGAAAGCTTTGTAACCCTGAATTGTTGGAAATGATAAGTCTATATCGGGCAGTCCTACCTGTGAGACGAGATAGTGTAGCTCCATAGAAAGTAAGGATTATGTACGCTAAGTGTCGTGTATTGTATGTGTAGTAATGATATCCAAGTATTCAGTGACTTGCATGGGAGACGATAAAATTGTAGATGTACGGTAAAATAAGGTTCGACTGAGAATAGAACGGATAAAGCAACATTTGATAGACATTTTGGCATAAGAACGTATTTAATTAAGCACTCCGGCTCGGTTGTTTGATCTATAACATACATTTTTTATAGTAATATATTTTTTCTGTATAAAAAATATTTATTTCAAATCAAATTTGAATTAAAATAGGCCACGCCATTTAGTTTACGTAGTGATTTATATCGGCTTTAAATATAAGTTTATTATTTTGATAACCCTATAAAGATCAACAACCCAGCGTAATGGCGGATTGCGTTTTATTTAAAATGGAATAATGGTCCTCGTATATGCACATGTCTTATTCATCGCGTGTTATATCACAGTTTTATCCTGGGACTGTTTCTAGGGCTACCATTTGTACTGTAATATGTAATTGTACTGCGTAATAACATGTAGTATGTTCAGGCTGAGTATTGTGGCAGAAATGTATTGTACGTGTAAACTAGTTTTACATTCTTGCAACTATATTTGCAAAATAAATGTATAAACGCACCTTAATATACACCGTATTCCATCAAGGAAATACTATGTTTTTCGTGTTTATACACTACGTAATATTGATAGCAAAGTGTGAAAAAACTTAAGCTCACAAAAATGTTGGTAGCCCTATACGATCCGCCATTACATAGTTTGTAACTGCATGTTTAATGGAAAATAAATGTTACTATGTGTCGTGATACTCGGCTAAGCCTTTATTAAGAGTGTAACTCCTATAAGCGTGTCAGTTTTGTATTTTCGTAAAGGAATTCAAATAAACTTGGCGACTTGCGCGAACAAATACAAAATTGTCATTCCCAAATATTATTTTGATGAAAATTTCATGTACACCCATTTCCACCGTGGTCGTAAGTTGAGCGCATGGAATAATATTCAATTTGAAATCAGAACGCGATAAGAATGGACGGAGAGGTCGAGGGCATAAAAAATCTGCTCATTACTGACGTAAAAAAGGTGGCATATGAATTTTTAAGTTCGTTTCGCTTTACTCACGACCATGATGGAACTTAATATGGAAATATTTGATACTAAGATTACAGTAGTCCAGTATGGAGGTGTAACGTTTAGATATTGTATTTCCAGAAATATCCACTCGAGCTCTATTATTTTCCTCTATTTGTATTGTGTTTGGATTGAATCCATTGAATAAATAAAGGCTTTTTAGCTAAACTGTTTTTTTATTATTCCTCCAATTTATCAAACAATAAATTTCACAAAAAACAAATATTTGTTCAAGCAACATTTAATGGAACAAAAGTATCAATCACCAAATGAAAGGTTTGTTTTACAGAAAGTTAAAAAAATTGAATCCTGTTGATTTTGCAATACACACATACAAAATTTCCACGTGACTTCCTTAACTAGGAATAGCTGTAATTTGGCATCGAGGTAGATGTTATGACCTAGGCTAAGAAAGGATTTTGATAAAATCCCACTGGAACGGGGCAAACAGATGTACGCGGGTGAAACCGCGGGGCATAGGTAGTCATAAATAATTTAGACGACTTAGGTCCTAAGCTCCTCTTTACGTCGTAATGTATAGGTTCAGGGCTTATGCCTACCTCAGCTCTGACTAATACTTAAGGGACTCAATTATTTCAGAATTTAAGCTCCCCACTAAATAACGTAAAGTAGGTTTTAAACTACATATTGTTAGTAGCAAATGAGAGTATCTTAGCCAGTTTTATACTGGAGAAATACATGAATATGTCTAATTTATTAAAAGAAAAACAAACAAATTGGAAACATAACATATGATAGTTAAGTTATCAGCAATGTATAATAAAGCTAATACTATGATAAGTCTATATTATTATCCTTATCCCCCCCCTCTTCCTGCAAGCCGGCAAGGGAACTGTGACACCTTGCTGTTGTAGATGTTCATGGGCTGCGGTCAGTCACTTAACATCAGGTGAACCGCATGCTCCGCTCACCTGCTCTATCATCACTACATAGTATAAAACAAAGTCGCTTTTTCTGTCATGTGTCATGTTATATGTCCCTATGAACGCTCAAATCTTTAAAACTACGCAACGGATTTTGATGCGGTTTTTTTTAATAGATAGAGTAACTCATGAGGAAGGTTTTTATGTATAATATCATCCATTAAATAGTGGACAAATACGTTTCTAATGTGATGTCGCAAATAATTACATTTTTTCCGCTTACATTACAAACGCAGGCTGAATCCTACGAGATTTATCAAAATAATGTACTAAGTATTGTACACAATGAAAAGGTCTACAGAAAACTCCGTGATAGTATATCAGCATTGCACCCGTGCGAAGCCGGGGCGGGTCGCTAGTAAAAAATAAATTTAAAAAAATGTCGCCCTAAGAATCTGCCAAACTGTCGAATGGTACACAAATCAAAACTAAACTTATGGGGCTTGTTATAACCCAAAAAATAGAATAATTAATAGCCTGTACCAGACAATCCATACCATTAAAATATTCCATGATTCTCGAGGTCATGGTATTTCGAGAAAGGCTTGACCAATTAACCTGTTTTATATCTTTGCTAAGGCCTAAGGAATGTTCTTGTGGAGAAAAACAACGAAAACTTACCTTTGAAAGTTAGCACGGTAAAAATTTTTAAATAGCTGTTCCACGCGGCTTGACTTCCGTAGCTTAATGTTATAGCCTATATTACCGGTGGATAATGAAAGAAAGAACAAAAGAAAGATTTATTCAAAAACCACACAGAATTAGACACAAATAATTACACACAAGTAGCAGTGTGTCGTTGAAAGGGAAACTGCTCAGCGTATGCTGTTCCTGCGTTTGTCGCAGCGCTGATTTTCAGCACCCCCCAATGGTGGCTGGTGGAATGGTGAAAGAGTTTTAAAAATCAGTCCAGCTTTTATTGAGCCTATTCATTACAAATAAACAAAGTTTTCCTCTTTATAATATTAGTAGTAGTTTATGGTACTCTGTAAGAAAAGCTAGATATTTGTTAACTAGCTTTATCCCGCGGTTTCATCCGCGTATATAACGCGCTCCCGCTCCAGCGGATCTCGACCTGTAAGTGTTATAACAAAGCCGTTTTTGTTTTACATATATAAAGGCTATCTATTGTTACGCTACACGGAAACTAATATAAGATTAATTCGACGTGTTTTTACGACAACGTCGAACTGCGAAGAATAATATTTCGTGAAAATAACATTGTATATTCCCTAAGAAACATTGTTGTGTTTAAAGTTGCTTTTATGAGGCGAGCAATTAGAAGGTTTGGAAATAAAACATTTTAACGGATTTCAAACGAGTTTCTTTTAGACTATGGTTTAAATTGAACTTTTCGTTTAGTTTAAGAACGAAATAAGAATGAATACAATCATACATACAACCAAAGAAAAAAAGAGACGATAGAAGACAATATAAAAAAAGAAACAACTAGAAAGTGGCAGTAAATTTCTGTTTGATATGGAAAAGTGGGTAGGGAATAGTCGGCCTTATCTATACAATTATTATATATAGAGGAATTCTTTTTGTTTAGTTGTATGAATAGGCTCAAAAACTACTGGACCGATTTTAAATTCTTTCACTATTCAAAAGCTACAGTATCCACGAGTAACATAGGCTATATATTATATAACATTATGTACTACGGGAGCAAAGCAGTGCGGATCAGCTAGTAGTTAAGAACTAAATTCTTCTACGACTACTGAGATATAGTCCAGAAAAATCTGAGTTTAAATATGAATGAAAATGTTGATTT